>CM014272.1:46905589-46918415 GCA_004135705.1 Alloteropsis semialata
CCCACGCCCATGCCGCCTCCACCCGCCAGCGCGAGTGCCGCCGCCCACGCCGCCGCTTGCCGCACCGCCGCCGGCCAGTGGTGGCTCAGTCGCGCCTCGATCCGTGGCGCGACTTATGCGGTAGTCGCGCCTCGATCCATGGCGCGACTTAGTCGAGCCTCGATCCGTGGCGCGACTTATGCGGTAGTCGCGCCTCGATCCATGGCGCGACTTAGTCGAGCCTCGATCCGTGGCGCGACTTATGCGGTAGTCGCGCCTCTATCCATGGCGCGACTTAGTCGAGCCTCGATCCATGGCGCGACTAATCGGTAGTCGCGCCTCGATCCATAGCGCTACTTATGCGGTAGTCGCGTCTCGATCCATGGCGCGACTGATGCGGTAGTCGCGCTAGGACCAATTGAGTCGCGCCACGTACCATGGCGCGACTTTAGTCGCGCCTCGATCCATGGCGCGACTAATGCGGTAGTCGCGCCAATAAGGTGGCCGACTCAGGACTCAGGTAGGCCATTTAGGACCAATTAAGTCGCGCCACGTAGCATGGCGCGACTGAACTAATGCTTGCTTCACTTCCATTCTCAGGTCCATTCCACCACAGGATGTTGCGGTGGCCGGCCCTTCCATGACCGCAACAGTCGGTCACCAGGGCATAATTCAAAAAAGCTCTCTGGATTGACGGACTGTTGCGGTGGTTAATCACTTTTTCATCACCGCAACAATCCGTGGTTAGTTGGTCTTTTGTGAAATGCAGAGCACCTAAAGTTGCGGTCCTGACCCATGGCCATGACCGCAACAGTCGGTGGCCACGAGTATTTGGACTAATCTTTGTCGGCACAGTATTCTTGGTGACCACGGACTGTTGCGGTGGGTGTTTTACCCCACCACCGCAACAGTCGGTACCCACCAACGGCCACCCACCCACCGTCCTTCTCAACTGCTCCGGCCACGCGTTCGCCTCTCCGCGCTCCATTTGCGGTTGTGCCTACGAATGTGCAGTAAAGATAACATCATTTTATTGTCGTGTCAAGCCATGTTGTGCGGTTGTGCCTCTTGAATGTGCAGGAAAAAGTTGGGTTTTGATCCTGCAGCTATCGTCAGCTGTTGCTGAATTGCTGGTACCTGCGGTCAGTTCGGCTCCCAGGAAGCAAGGCATCGGTACAACACACAAATAGTTTCGAGCATACAAACAAATAGTTTCAAGCAACATACAACACACCGATACAGAGGATACATATCCTCAAATACAAACAAACGGTTCCGACCAACATACAACACTGATACATATCCATGGACGGCGCCGATGGAACAACAACTGATACATGTACACCTAACTGTTAAAAACCATATCGGCAATAGCTTCACGGAGTTGACTCATAGCTATCTCGGAGTTTGGTGCGTCGTACGCGTCAGCGAGTGGAGGATGAATGGGTTGAATGGGATAACCAATGTATAAGGGGTTCTGAGTAATAAAATGCGGGTCCCGAGAAATGTCCATTCTAAAGTTATGGAGAGCAAACGCGGCGAGTATAATGCTTGGGTGTGTCGCAGGATCGGGGAAATAAGGAATTCCCCCTAGAATTCTCCATTGCCCCTTAACAATCCCAAATACCCTTTCTATTGCATTGCGTAGAGATGAGTGAAGAAAGTTAAACTGTTCTTCCCTTCCAATTGGCGCAGCTGCTTCCCACTCATTCGTGTGGTACCGAACATCCATGTATGGAGGTAGAAATCCGTACCGGCACGAATACCCCGAGTCAACTAGGAAGTACTTTCCTGCAAATCAAAAAATAATAAATATATCTCTCGTACCACGTTAAATGTTAACAGTCAATCCAAAGAAATGTCATTCGCATACTTATGCTTTAGTCGCGCCTCGATACATGGCGCGACTGATGCGGTAGTCGCGCCAATAAGGTGGCCGACTCAGGACCCAGGTAGGCCATTTAGGACCAATCGAGTCGCGCCATACTAATTGGCGCGGCTCGTGTTCAGTCGCGCCATAGATCGCGGCGCGACTAATGCAGTAGCTGCTTCCCTTCCATTCCATTTTCTTCACTTCCATTCCATTTTCTCTCAGTAATTAAACTTGCATTAGGTTATGAATTGAGTGCGATTATGCAGACTGAAGAAGTAACTTTTACAAGAATGTGATGCCCATTAACATATTGCCTAATACTTCAAGGAGACTCATATGGAATCAGCATGTGCACAAAAAATATTTCCTCAAGCTATTTTACATAACTAATGGAAGGTACTACAAAAGTGAAGACTGACATGTTTCTGGGTAAGACATCACTTCAATGAACTATTTCTGGTAAGACGAATACACATTTCTGGGTAAGACGAATACAAAGAAATAAAATGATTCCATCAAAAAGGTTTCCACATAACCAAGTCCATCACATAACATAACAATTCCATCACAAAGGTTTTGACTTGACCCAAGTCCATCACATAACAAGTCCATCACTAAACATAAGTCCATCACAAAGGTTTTCACATGACCCAAGTCCATCACATAACGAGTCCATCACTAAACATATCCATCACATAATCTTACTTGAGTAACTCTACTTGCGGCGTGAGGGGTTGGGTGTGTAGGGCTTCTTCTTGCGACGCTGGCGTCCTGGATTGGTAGGCAACACATTACGGGTCCCAACATCTGTGTGATCCCGTCGTGCCCGCCTCTTAAGCCTCTGACTGCCCTGTGATGGATCAAATGGCGCATCAGGCAACTGTGAGCAACCAATCTCTTCTTGACCATACGAAGGATCATCATCTTCTGAGTTCGAGCTATTTTCCTCCTCCTTCTCCTCCGGGTCAACATCCCTACTAGGGCCGGGAATGGTGAGAGTCCCTGCATGAACAAATATACATTTTGTATCAAAAACCAATGATGAAAACCAAAAATGCACAAACAATACTAGTTTGAAACCAGGCCCGCACCTGTACGCGTGGAGGTGGCCCTAGTACCCCTAGTGGATGGAGCTGAACGTGTACCAGAACTCGAGGGACCACCAGCCGCTTCTTGTTCTCGTGGGGCCATGCAATTCAACTTGCGGGCCATTTTTCGACACCCACGATGGAATCTCTAAAATCACAATAAAGTTAAATTGGTAGGCTCTAAATCAGAGATAAAAGCACTTTACCATCTAACCTGTATGAAGGCCCGTAGCTTGCTCGCCTCTTCTGGATGCCCAATTGGAACACCCAATGCTACGAGAGACTCGTTAGCAAAACGACCAAGTTGTTGTCCCTATCATTGCCATGTGAAAATTCAACCATTTAATCACAATTCAACCAAACTTACAATATAGCCAAAACCAAATTACATTAATGAAATAAGCAAACAATTCAACCAAACTTACTATGTAGTCTTCCACCGGTCCCCGCTGTGTCTGCGTGGCCTGCCTTGTCATCTCGTCATACTGGTCAAACACATCTTCTGGGTCTGAAGGTAGGTCCTCGACAGGACCGGCATCCATAGCCACCTTAAGTTTAAGCCTTGTGTTCGCTCTCAACCATTGCAAATAATTTTCAAAAGGGGGTCACGGTGAAGTGGACCTCCTATGACAATGTTGGCTCCACGACTATCCCAAGCGTTAATGTATCCTTGGTGCTTCATGCCCCAATCCTTTCTACCCCTCTCGCATCGACGGTCAATACTACATTCAAGACACATTCTTTATCAAATACAAGTATATAACATACCATGATTCCAAGAATATAAACTCAACAAACACACAACATACCGATGAAGCTCTTGATTAGTGTTTATGTACTCTGGAGGGTAAGGTTGAATATAGCCAAACTGCCTCATCACTCTACTTGGAATATGGTACTCGACAATGTAGAAGCAAATGAGGGGACAAACCGAGCGCCAATAATCTTGATTCATCATGCAATATGGACTAAGCTCCATGGCTTGCACCTCATCTCGATCATAAGGGCGCCAATTCACCTAGGTATCATGAATCAAATAAATTTTCAACAATGCCAAAACCATTACAATAGAACAGACAACGAAAATAAACCTCAATACCAAAGAACGTGCTAAAGACAACTTACATGTGCAGGAGTGAGGCAGTCCAGAGCGTTGCTGTAGTCAGTGTAACGTCTCACCGGGTTTCCATGCACATTGAGAATATTGTGCCATAGATAACCGACAGTGGCCAAAGGCTCTTCACCATAAGTTGGTAATTGCTTCAACAAGACAAATATAATGTCAAATTAACAATATCTCATATCATACTTAATGAAGCAAAAGATATTATCTTACCCCATGTGTATACCGCTCCGGCCGACCAACCGGAAGCCGCTCCCACATCCACAGTTGCAAAAGATAGGCACAACCCCCATGTTAGCACTAGCACCTTTGCGGCAGCAAGCATCACACATCTGGCGATAGAGCCATGCAAGAACTGCACTACCCCAACTATAGGTAGCGATGTTCTCCCAAGCTTGCCCAATAATGTCTACTCACATCCAAGAAATGGTGTTCCCACTCGAGTCCGGAAATAAAAACCCAGCCACCAAGTGCCATAGCCATGCCCTAGCAGCAACAACACCAGCCGCAACATCAGTAGGAGGGGGCGTACCAAAGTGCTGCACCAACCAAGCCGAGCTGACTCCTGTAGTCTTCCTATCCTTTCGATCGTCCGGTGGATCTGCAGGACGAACACCAAACAAGACCTCCACCCGATCTCGCCAACCAGCAGGATCAATTGTCCCAGTGACCGCTTGACCGTCTATGCGAAGACCAAAAAGCATGGCAACATCTTGAAGTGTCACCGTCATCTCACCACAAGGGAGGTGGAATGTGTGTGTCTCAGGCCTCCATCTGTCCACTAGCGCGGTAAGAGCCGCATTGTCCATCTTCGGCAATCCACCCTTCACAAGCATCGCCAATGGGAGCAAGCCAGCTTGCCGAATATACGGGGCGTACCTATCATCCCACACGAGAGGATTGTGGGTGCGGATACGTAGAGAATTCAAAACCTGCAAATAATAAATCAAACACCGTGTTGGACTACATCCACCCATCAAATTCATTTACTCCATACAATGTCATCATTAAGGACAAACTAATCTCAATACGCTCCTCAAGTATCCTCCCGCGATGTCTCTCGTCGTACGCCATCTCAAGCAATTGATATTGTGGGTGCCGCGCCATTTTCACCTATATCAAATAAACGCGCCATTCTCAAGCAATTGATATTGTGGGTGCTAAAAAAGAACATTGCAATTAAAACAATCCAATATGAACAAGTCATACAAGATTTCACTTTTCTATATATCAAAAAAATTTCACATGTATACTTCAAATACAAGTCTAATAAATCATAACCATGAAAGGCTATCTTCAATATACAAGTCAAATAATTCATCACCATGAAATCTTATATTTTACACATAACCATATACAAGTAAAATAAATCATCACCAAGAAATCCTATATTTTACACATAACCATATACACATTTCCATATACACATAACCATTAACTTCAATATATACACATCTATATTTTCCAAAGCAAGGTACATTAACTCAAATTAATACCAACTCCAATAGACCATTTAGTTCATTACTAGCATCATCCACATCTACAAATGGTTATGTCAACGAAATCGTCACATGCAACAAAATCTATACGATAAACAGGCGTTACCAACGACCAAATCCACCACTTAGAACAACTAACCATCTCAAATCCGTGCTCAATCGACCAAATCAAGTCAAACCCTATCTAAACCTAACCTCATCCAAAACTAAGGAAATCAACCAAATCCGCAAAATGTAGATGGTCAAAGTGTAGGAGTTACCTTCCCGGAGTAGTTTCCCTACTTTTCCCCTTCGAATCCATGGTGGGATGGGCCGATCAGGGGGGGGGGCGGCGGCGGTCTCCATGGAAGAGGTGGGTTGGGAGAAAGAAAGAATGGGAGGAGGAAGAAGAAAGGGGCTCGGGCGGCCGTCTGTATACAGGCGAGTCGCGCCACGACCTTTGGCGCGACTAATGCGGTAGTCGCGCCAATAAGGTGGCCGACTCAGGACCCAGGTAGGCCATTTAGGACCAATTGAGTCGCGCCACGTACCATGGCGTGACTGAACTAATGCAGTAGCAGTGCTTCACTTCCATTCTCAGGTCCATTCCACCACAGGATGTTGCGGTGGCCGGCCCTTCCATGACCGCAACAGTCGGTCACCAGGGCATAATTCAAAAAAGCTCTCTGGATTGACGGACTGTTGCGGTGGTTAATCACTTTTTCATCACCGCAACAATCCGTGGTTAGTTGGTCTTTTGTGAAATGCAGAGCACCTAAAGTTGCGGTCCTGACCCATGGCCATGACCGCAACAGTCGGTGGCCACGAGTATTTGGACTAATCTTTGTCGGCACAGTATTCTTGGTGACCACGGACTGTTGCGGTGGGTGTTTTACCCCACCACCGCAACAGTCGGTGCCCACCAACGGCCACCCACCCACCGTCCTTCTCAACTGCTCCGGCCACGCGTTCGCCTCTCCGCGCTCCATTTGCGGTTGTGCCTACGAATGTGCAGTAAAGATAACATCATTTTATTGTCGTGTCAAGCCATGTTGTGCGGTTATGCCTCTTGAATGTGCAGGATAAAGTTGGGTTTTGATCCTGCAGCTATCGTCAGCTGTTGCTGAATTGCTGGTACCTGCGGTCAGTTCGGCTCCCAGGAAGCAAGGCATCGGTACAACACACAAATAGTTTCGAGCATACAAACAAATAGTTTCAAGCAACATACAACACACCGATACAGAGGATACATATCCTCAAATACAAACAAACGGTTCCGACCAACATACAACACTGATACATATCCATGGACGGCGCCGATGGAACAACAACTGATACATGTACACCTAACTGTTAAAAACCATATCGGCAATAGCTTCACGGAGTTGACTCATAGCTATCTCGGAGTTTGGTGCGTCGTACGCGTCAGCGAGTGGAGGATGAATGGGTTGAATGGGATAACCATTGTATAAGGGGTTCTGAGTAATAAAATGCGGGTCCCGAGAAATGTCCATTCTAAAGTTATGGAGAGCAAACGCGGCGAGTATAATGCTTGGGTGTGTCGCAGGATCGGGGAAATAAGGAATTCCCCTTAGAATTCTCCATTGCCCCTTAACAATCCCAAATACCCTTTCTATTGCATTGCGTAGAGATGAGTGAAGAAAGTTAAACTGCTCTTCCCTTCCAATTGGCGCAGCTGCTTCCCACTCATTCGTGTGGTACCGAACATCCATGTATGGAGGTAGAAATCCGTACCGGCACGAATACCCGAGTCAACTAGGAAGTACTTTCCTGCAAATCAAAAAATAATAAATATATCTCTCGTACCACGTTAAATGTTAACAGTCAATCCAAAGAAATGTCATTCGCATACTTACCAAACGGCGGTCTTGGAAAAGTGAATCGATAACGACGAATATCAGATGAAAGAGCTCTTTGGTCATGGGTAGATCCAGGGGTACCAGCATCGGCAAAGATGATCCTATCATCCCATCCAATCACCGCAAGAACATTCTTTGTTGTCTTCCTGGGGCGACCTCGATGCACCATTGAAGCCTGACGTGGAACCACAACATGAACATGGGTGCCATCGACTGCACCGATAGACCCATGAAAGGGATGGAATCTTGCATCTTCCATGATTCGAGGGTGCACTCCTTCGAAGTTGGGATCGACTGGCTTCAGAATATCCGCCGCCATTGCATTCATTGCATTTAGGACTCGATGGAAATATATAGAAACAGTGGACCCAGAGCGCACCATTCTATTGTTTGTTGCTCTATTTGGCTGAGCCCCAGCCATAATAAATAAGAACATACCAAGGGCTTCCATTGTGCATACCTCATATGAACCTTGTAGGTGGTAACGAGTTGTCAAGAGGCCATGCAAACAATGGATCTGGTTGGGAGTCAAACGAAACATACTATGGCACTGCACTTCGTTGGCCATTGTTTCCATCATCCATTGCATCCCAGTTTGTTGTGGCACCCGACGTGGAGCTCTCGAGTTCAAAATCTGTGACATCCAAGTTATGAGTGCATCATCCTCTTCACTTGTGTAGTGCTCCTCACTTTCATTACTGTTGTCCGAAGTGGAACTCATTCTCGGTCACCTTCAATGACAAAAATAGAGTGATTATTTGCCACCCTGGTCATTATCAATAATACCATCAATCAAAAATATCAATCATTCTCGGTCAGCTTCATCATACCATCAATCAAAAATAAAACAATGATTTACGAAAAATAAAATTTACCCATTAATTAAACAACTGAACGGTCATTATAAACATACAACACAAATTTACCCATTAACAAGTTCAACAAATCAGTTCAACAAATACACTACACAACACCGCCCATGCTCTTCTCTGTGGCCGGCTCACTGCAGACTCACTGCACACTCACTGCACTCTCACTGCACACTCACTGCACTCTCACTGCACACTCACTGCACAACACTGCACATCACGGGGAAAACTGGAAACTGCACATGGCAAGAACATCACCATCTCCATCAACTGAAAGCTCCACCATCCATCAACAAAGCTCCACCATCACCATGTCCATCAGTACGAGCCACCATCTCCTCCACCATAACCTCCTCCAAATCCACCATCAAACCCAAACCCAAAACCTCCTCCAAACCCACCTCCAGCACCACCTCCAAACCCACCAGAACCATCCCCTCCACCACCATACCCCCCAAAACCAGTTGGACCTCCAGAACCTCCTCCAAACCCACCTCCAGAACCACCTCCAAACCCACCAGAACCATCCCCTCCACCACCAAACCCCCCAAAACCAGTTGGACCTCCTGGAGGTGGTGCTGGTCCTCCACCTTGGGTATAGTACATGATGAACTGCAGCCGGTCTTCCGGTGTGTTGCAATCATCCAAGAATAACCCACACCAATAACTATTGCTAAACAGCCCCCGTGCCCTAAAATACACTTCACTCTTTTTTGAGTGTCCATCTGCCTGCACCAACCCCAAGCATACCGCTGCACTCCTTGCTTCCTTCTCCACCATCCTTCTAGCACGACTCTCGTGGGACTGCACCCTAAGCTCAGCCAGCCTGTTTAAGGCATCTCCGGCCGAAGTGCTCTTGGTCCTCTTGGATCCACCAGAAGTGCCTGCACTTGATGGACTGCCTGCCCTCTTGCCTTTGCCCTTGCTCCCACGAGACGAGCCAGCCCCTGCACTTGGTGGAGGTGGAGGTGCAGCGAAGGTGAAATTAGCCGCCAGCTGCTCAAGGTCTATGGGCACCTGCTCTTGTGCTTGCAGCTCAGGCCCGGCCTCAGCACCGGCGACAAATGAGCTCTCCTCAACCGAAGTGCGTGTCGCAAATATTTCATGGTGCAAATCAGGATATGACAGCGGCCTCTTTTGAAAGTACTTGACACCATCCCTCTTCTGCAACACCATGGAAACAAGTTATATGTTAGCAGATAAATAGGGGGAAACAAGTTGCAATAAAGGATTGTAAAAACAGTGCAATAGTAATGGATTGTAAACACATGAGTTAACAGCGTTGCAATAGTAATCAAGGCAGTGCTGCTAGCTGCACTGCTAACAAAATAAAGCTACTGATAGCTGACTGGGCTATTTTTATTCTATGCCATCAGAGAAATTCCGGTTTAGCAAGGAGTTCATTGAATTGCGGCGTCAAGCTCTAGACTTATTCATTAACAGGATAGCTTCACACCCTGAACTCAAGCAAAGTGAAGTCTTGAGGATATTTTTGCAGGCAGATGAAGAGGTAAAATATTTCAACGTGCAGCAGCAGAATGCTACACTGTTTCTTGTTTGCTATTACAATTAGATTGTGTAGTATTAGTTAAGCTTCTTTTCATAAAGACATAAACCCGTGGTTCTTGAAATCAAAGTATTTTATTGTTTAGAGAAAAGAAACATGTACGATCTCTCTTTTGATGCCAGTAGCCATGCAACTCTTATGTCTACCGATCATTTTGGTTGATTTCATTCTGAAACTTCCTTCAAAATATAAGTAATAGGTTTACCAGATACATCAGCTGTGAAGGACTGATCATTTATAAGTGTGTTATATAAATTTCAAATCCGTACTTTGCAATTTTCTTTTGCAACCTTGTACAGTTGTCCCTTACAGGGTTGGTGCTCTATTGATGGTTGTCTTATAACTTTCTATATCTATGATTCCATGCTTACATATATATCATCCTTGTGACTAAATAATTGATTGTTCATTTTGAACTTCTGCTCATGTTTCTTTTTCCTATGCATGAAACAGAAAATGGATAGGGTAAGGTCTTATGAGACTGGTATTTTTAAGAAGCCAGCAGATTTCTTACAGATGTTACTGTCTCTCTTATGCCCAGTGAGACATTCTTGCTACTACTGAGCAGTATTAGGGTACACTATTCAGTTTCTCATCAGCTACAAAGTATAAGACTGTTCTAGTGTCAAGTCAATCTCTGTCCTCTTCAGACGAACAGAAACAAGCTGTCCTAGTAAAATCTTAGGTTTTTTTAGTCTTTCATTTTTTTCCACTTTATGATAACTAATAATCCTGCTAGGTTCACCTCGTAATAGCAGGCTAGTAGCTGTTACTTATCAATGTTTATAAGAGTTGTTGTTTGATGTATACTAGTAGTAGCTTAGCTATTACTGAATTGGTGTTGCTTGATGTTAGACCAATTAGGAGAGCAAACTGGTAATATAACCCTGAAGAAGATAAAAAAATCAATATGGTGGTAGTAGGCAAATGTAAAATGTTGACTGATAGCTGCAGGATACTAGTTGCAAAATAAAGCTACAGATTTGTAAACCATTCATCCTGCTAGCTGAAAAATAGTAATCAAAATTGCAAAATAAACCATTCATCCTTTCACTACCATCACAAGTTGCAAAATACAGCTAAAGAACCAAAGCATTCATTCAAGAAAATCATGTATGGAGTAAAAAAAATACGAACCCGATTAGTTATCTCCCACCAGTCATCAGAGGCGGCATAGGAGCCTGTGCGCTGATCTATCCCAAGCCCGCTCGCCTCTATTTCAAGCCACTTCCACACAACATAGCGGCGCCGACAGCTGTCCCACAAGTTCTTCAGTTGTCCCTTCTTGCACACTTTTCCGGTCCGCAACAGCATCTTTTTACCAATGTTGATGTAGCCCTGAGCGTTGGGGCAGTTGGTGACAATGGTGCCACCGTGAATTTCCTCCCTGCAGATTTCCAGGAAGGTACGGAGCTCGGCATCGGTCCAGCGCCCAGTCTTGTTCGAAGCCATCTGTCATGAACCGTCAAGCAACAAATTTCGGGGGAACACACAGAAGAACAATTATATGATGGACAAATAAAAAACAACTCCTATGAACTGACTGCTGTTCCTGCACTGCAGGAAGCAAGGCATGTGCATCCTCAGTATATTTGATTCAAAGAAATGCACAAAGGGCTGAAGGAAAAAAAAGAACAAGGCATTGTAGCAGCATCACTACCATGTAGCGCTGTGGCATTCTTTAATTAAGTGCCTGGTCTATCAGATAGGATGGAATCCTCTCTGTTTATTTGGGCCATTTCTGTCTTTTTGCTTCTATTAGTTTGATTGAAACATTTAGTGTTCTTTTCTTCATAATAACTTGGTTTTCTATGCTCATTTAATCTCTTTATGCAGGATGGCTTTGTTGAGAAAGCAAAAGATGTCAATGGCATCAAAATTTCACAAGTGTGCTCCAGGGAAATTTTGCCAGGTACCTTGGACAGTTGAAGAAAACTTTTTATTTACCTGTTTTAGTATTTACGCATCACATTAAGCATTTACATTGTATTGCAGAGCATGAAGTTTCTTTCACATTCAGCCTCTATGACAGAGGTTATCTCATTTCAAAGTCAGCATCTGTGAGTTCTCATCTGGAAATTTTTGTAGTGAATTTCAATAACCGGGGCATTGGAATTTAGCGCAGGCAGCCGGATGTATTAAAGACCTAGACGCGAGTACGCGACTTGGACATTATGATCAACTCTGATAATAAACACCAACATGTACGATGTTGAGTCTCACAAGCATTGGTTCTTCGATCGTGTAGAAATGATTTACAAGACTCAAGACCTACGCTTGACAAGGCACAGCGCGCACGACGTGAACATTCAGTTCAGCACCGGCAACGTGCAATCTTCATAGGAAAAAGGAACACCTCGGTATGTACGGTATAACAAATCATGTTAGCTCTAGAATGCAAGCGGTGACACAAATGAGTAGCTCTAGACTTGTAGGTCACACCGTTAATTTTGTTTGATTTCTATCGCATATTCTTCGCTTTGGTCATAGTACTCCCTTCGTTTCAAAATGAAAGTCATTCCAATATTTTTGGAAAGTCGAACTATTTTACGTTTGACCAAAAATTTAGAGAGGATTACAAAGATTTATGGCACCGAATAGATATAACTATGAAAATATATTTAATGAATAATCTAATGGTATTTATTTGATATAATAAATGTTAGTATTTTATCGTAAAAACTTGATCAAACTTAATATACTACTACTTAGTGGTATAGAGTATAGATGAAGGGCAATTTGATAATTTTATCTCGTTGACAAACTTTTTTCCCTTGCTTCCATCGTGGGTGAGGCCGGCAAATGTAAATGTCGTCACTATATTAATAGAAATATTTATGATTCTACCATTATAATATTTTTAATAATATTATATTTGTGCCAATAAAATTTTATCATAATATTATATTTGTGCCATTATAATTTTTTCCTATAATACCCATACTAGGCTATACTATATCACAGGTCAA
>CM014272.1:46929056-46973698 GCA_004135705.1 Alloteropsis semialata
TTGCGCTAACGAACGGTGAATGGGAAAAGTTACGGGACAAGTTTTGTCTTGAATACTTCCCTGTTCACCGGATCTGTGCACTACGGAAGGAGATTATTAACTTCCAGCAACAAGAGAAGGAAACGATCGCCAAAGCATGGGACCGGTTCCAGGACTCTTGTCTAACCGGAACAGATCTAGGCATCCCAAACTATATGCTCATGCAGCATTTTCGGTCTGGGTTGAATAGTGAAGCCGCCCGGTACATAGACACTGCAGCTGGAGGCTCATTCCTACACATAACCCCGGCCAAAGCAAAAGAAGTCCTAGAAGCTATCTGGGAAAACTCCCCTGCCGACGCGACCGAAACTGAGCAAGAAGACTCCCAGGTAGAACCTATAGACTTGCCCAGTCCAGCTCCTGAGACCCCATCCGTTGAGGAAGAGGAAACTCAACCCCTCGGATTGCCATTCGAGTTTGAGGAAGATCTTTTTGAAGAATTCGGGAATACCTCGAACTACACAACACAGAAAAAGCCTACGGTAAAGACCCCCTCCATTTATATGGAGACAGAATTCCTAGACGAGACCGTGAGGGAGCTTATTCCCATCCTAAACACGGAATGGTCAAACGAATCTGAGTCTTCTTCCGAAGTCATTCGGATTGACTCACCTTCGCAGATCATTCGAGGTTTCGTAAGCAAGGTAGCCGTAGACATCCTGTACAACCCGACTGTTGGGGCAAACATCATGTCCAGTTCTTTCGCCTACGTCCTTGGACGTCATAAAAAGATGGCCTCTTAGAACACCCTCAAGTCAAATTCTCGAGAGTCTCGGCATAGTATGAGACTTTCTCCTCGTTCATCATGGGATTGAGATGGCTCTAGACTTTTACGTCTTTGAGACATTAGATTTTGACCTCCTGGTAGGACACCCTATCGAGGGCCTCTTTCAAGATGTAACCTCGGAAGAAAACCTCCTAGCCAAAATAGGAAGAAATCTTCTCACCATACCTTTAGCCAGGGTCAAGAATTCCATAGTTGAACCTTTGGTAGGACCTAACCCAGCTGAGGAAGTGAAATCCCTACAACCTAGCGACCCTTTTGAGTCATTCCTCGAAGAACATGTTCACGACTTTATAGAAGAAGAGGATGACGCTTCTAAGCCGCTTGAAACTGAGGAGCCACCTAAGACACACGTAGAGTTAAAACCCTTGCCCACTGGCCTTCGCTATGTCTTTCTAAATGAAGACAGGGACACCCCTGTCATCATTAGTGACAAGCTATCGCAGGACGAGAGTGATAGACTCATAAAGGTGCTCGAGAAACACCGCTCGGCGTTCGGGTACTCCCTCAAGGATTTGAAGGGAGTAAGCCCTGCACTCTGTACCCATCGCATTCCCATAGATCCAATCTCTACACCTTCTAGGGAGCCTCAGCGTAGGCTAAACAATGCAATGAGGGAAGTCGTGAAGAAGGAAGTTTTAAAACTTCTGCACGCCGGGATTATCTATCCCGTCCCTCATAGTGAATGGGTCAGCCCTGTCCAAGTAGTGCCCAAGAAGGGAGGTATGACCGTCATGAGTAACGAGAAAAACGAGCTGATTCCTCAGCGTACCATTACTGGGTGGCGGATGTGCATTGATTACCGCCGACTCAACAAGGCAACAAAAAAGGATCACTTTCCGCTCCCTTTCATCGATGAGATGTTAGAGAGACTCGCGAATCACTCTTTCTTCTGTTTCCTTGATGGGTATTCCGGCTACCATCAGATTCCCATCCACCCCGATGATCAAGAAAAGACCACCTTCACCTGCCCCTATAGAACGTATGCATACCGCAGAATGTCGTTCGGGTTGTGCAATGCACCAGCATCGTTCCAAAGGTGCATGATGTCTATCTTCTCAGACATGATAGAAGAGATTATGGAAGTTTTCATGGATGATTTTTCAGTCTATGGAAAGACTTTCGACCATTGTCTGCAGAACCTAGATAGGGTGCTACAAAGATGCCGAGACAAGGACCTGGTGCTAAATTGGGAAAAGTGCCATTTCATGGTCCGAGAGGGTATAGTGCTAGGACACTTGGTGTCCGAAAGAGGAATAGAGGTGGATAGAGCAAAAATCGAAGTCATTGAAAAGCTTCCACCTCCCACCAATGTCAAAGGGATCCGCAGCTTCTTAGGTCATGCGGGGTTTTACCGGCGTTTTATCAGAGATTTTTCTCAGATAGCCAGGCCCCTCACTAGCCTTTTAGCCAAGGACGTGCCCTTTGAGTTCGATGATGAGTGTTTGCATGCCTTCACCATTCTAAAGAACGCTCTCATCTCAGCGCCAGTCATTCAACCCCCTGACTGGACGCTACCTTTCGAGATAATGTGTGATGCCAGTGACTATGCTGTTGGTGCTGTCCTAGGACAAACCAAAGATAAGAACCATCATGCTATCTCGTATGCGAGCAAAACTTTGACAGGAGCTCAACTTAACTATGCTACCACTGAAAAAGAGCTCTTGGCAGTAGTTTTTGCTATAGACAAGTTTAGATCTTACTTGGTAGGAGCCAAAGTGATTGTTTACACCGATCACGCTGCTTTGAAATATTTGCTTACCAAGAAAGATGCTAAACCTCGTCTTATCCGCTGGATTCTCCTACTCCAAGAATTTGATTTAGAAATTAAAGATAAAAAGGGAGTAGAGAACTCAGTAGCAGATCATTTGTCGCGTATGCAGTTTACTGACACGCAGGATCTACCGATAAATGACTTTCTGCGGGACGACACCCTACTCAAGGTAACTGCCTCCGACCCCTGGTATGCAAACATCGTCAACTTTATGGTTGCAGGATATGTGCCACCAGGGGAGAATAAGAGAAGGCTTATCTATGAGAGTAGAATCCATTTGTGGGATGAACCATACCTATACAGGGTGTGTTCAGATGGCATGCTCAGGCGATGTGTACCAACAACCGAAGCAAGAAAGATCGTCGAGCAGTGCCATGCAGCCCCATATGGAGGACACTACGGGGCATTCAGGACAAGGTCGAAGATCTGGCAGAGTGGATTCTATTGGCCCACAATGTATGAGGATACAAGGAATTCATTCGACGATGCCAGCAGTGCCAGAAACACGGAGGGATCACTGCAAGAGATGCTATGCCACTCACAAACAACTTACAAGTTGACTTGTTTGATGTGTGGGGCATTGATTTCATGGGACCCTTCGTCAAATCCTATGACAGCGAGTACATCCTGGTGGCAGTGGACTACGTCTCAAAGTGGGTTGAAGCAATGCCCTGTCGAGCCGCTGACTCCAAACACGCGCGAAAGATGTTCCATGAGATCATCTTTCCATGTTTTGGAACCCCCAGAATGGTGATCAGTGATGGAGGGTCACATTTCATCGACAAGACCTTCCGGAAGTTTCTGGCAGAACTGGGGGCGAAGCACAACATAGCTACTCCTTATCACCCCCAGACAAGCGGTCAAGCAGAAACATCAAACAAGCAAATCAAGAACATTCTGCAGAAGACCGTGACAGAGATGGGAAAAGGATGGAAGAGCAAGTTACCAGATGCTCTATGGGCTTACCGAACGGCATACAAAACACCAATCGGGATGTCCCCATATCAACTGGTTTATGGCAAGACTTGCCACTTACCAGTTGAATTAGAGCATCGGGCACACTGGGCCATAAGAAAGTGGAACATGGATTTGCCAGCAGCCCAACAGATGAGAAGGATGCAGCTGTGCCAGCAGCCCAACAGATGAGAAGGATGCAGCTGTCAGAGCTGGAAGAATGGAGAGACAAAGCGTACCACAGTGCCAGAATCTACAAGGACAGAACCAAAAGATGGCACGACAGGAGGATCAAGGTGAAGGAGTTCCACCCCGGGGATAAGGTATTACTCTTTAATTCCAGGGTGAAGCTTTTTGGGCATGGAAAACTCCGGAGCAAATGGGAAGAACCATTCATTGTGGTGGAGACCTCGTCACATGGGGCAATCACACTCCAAGATGATGAAGGTAACCTCTTCAAGGTAAATGGTCAACGTTTAAAAGTTTTCCTTGAGCCTGATAAAATAGATGAAGAATTTGATGTGATCAACTTGGTCATGGATAATTCCCACCTATGATTTCACTTTGCTCTAAGTCTTTAACCCCTAGAACTTGGTTGCACACATTTTGGGGTAAAATGAACCTGTCACGTAGTACACAAAAAGGAAGAGGGCGACCGGGCTCAAGGCCAGGTCGGCCGATCCCACCAGGTCGGCCGATCTGCCCCCGAGCCCGATCAGCCCTATCCTTTGCCAACGTCTCATTCCAACGTCTCTGAAGCCGTTCCGCGGTGGATGAGCGATTCATCCTCTGAGGGATCCGAGAAGAGGGTTAATTCTTCTTTAAAATTTCAACCATCCTCTTCTTCCCCTCTCATCTAAGCTCTTCCTCGCCCACACTCTGAATTCACTAAACCACACCTTCCAAATCCCGAGCAATGGCCAGAAAGGGACACCCCAAATCCCGATTGACCTTCGACCTTGATGGAGAGCCCACTCTGGCCAACCAGTTGGTGCCCACCAACCTGGAGCAGGCCATGGCCATGGTAGTATCCCCACTGGCCAGCCTCCCGCCTGAGGAGGACGCGAGAGGCCGCACCAGGGGGTCGGCCGATCTGCCTGGTCGGCCGACCGGCCCTGGTGGCCCCTCACGTTCTCGTTCGGTGGCACGGTCTCAGTCTCCGAAGAGGCTCCAGAGGCGTGATGCACGGGCGTCAAGCCCGTACAGAAGGCCGACGACGGGGCAATTGACTCCGAAGATGACGCCGGCGACCACTCCAATCAAGGGGGATGGACTCCCCAAGCTTCAACCAGGGGAGAAGCTGAAGGAGGTGGTCAAGAATAAATAGGACGACGTCGTGGCGTATCATTATACGTCCGATGTGTCCATTTACTCTCCTGCCAGCACTCCAGAGCCACGTTTTTGGGTCTTTGGAGAAAGGAAACCCGGTGGTGGCTATGGTAAGGGGCTGTTCCCTCCCCTCACACCTGAGGAGAGGAAGGAGTTGGAGGAGTCAGTGGAAACTTCACCCGCCGGCAAGATCAAGAGGCACATCAAGCCTCCTCCAATTCGCAGGCCTGGGGGCCAATATGAAAGTGATGATGAAGAGAAGGCCTCCAAGGCTCCCTCCAATGCTGAGTTGCTAGAGTTGATTACTCGACTCGGACGTGACCATGCAAAATTGGAGAAGAAGTTCGCTGAAGAGAGACTTGAGTGCATAAGTCTTCAAGACGACTTTGAGATGCTTCGCAAATCAACAGCCGTGAAGCTTAAGCGCTTTGCCAAAGCCGCTGGGGATGAAAATCTCTATCATGCTCCATAGATTCCCTAGGCTTTGGATTAGGATAGGCACATTAGTTTCCCTTCAATTTATTTATTTCATTTATTTCCTTTGATTATCATGTAATGTGCCTCTAAGTTATTGAATAAAATAAATTGTTTAGTGTATTAGGATTGTGTTTTGTGTTTCCACTTGTTTTGAATAAAAGGTACAAGTATGGGGGAAACCTGCAACGGGAAAACAGAGTGATCCAACGCGAAACAGAGCCTATCAGAACGCTACAGAACAGCACGAGAGAGACCAGAACCAGGGGAATCACCCCCAGGTCGCCCGACCCCACCAGGTCGGCCGACCTGGTCTGGGTCCCCCCTGGCCTCTGCTTCTTCCTGCACGCTGGTTTGGTTATCCTAAACTCTGTTTCAGTTGAATTTGTGCAGAACCTGATCCTGGAATTCAATTTTTAGTAAAATCAACCCTGTTGCACCCTACCATCACATGGAAATTCATTTTAATGTACATATATTTTATTCCCTGTACCTTTTGGCTTGTGGAAATCCTCATATCTATAGGAACTCATGTCATCTAAGTAATTACATTTTGAGATATGGCTTTAATATGAAAGATGCCTTTACTATTTGAGTACTTGGAAGTTGTGAAAAGTTTTAAAAACTTTTACCTTGCTATGCTCCTCATGGGTTTGAGAGTCAAACACTTACAAATATGATCAAATCTTACCTTTGAGCTTTGAGTTATTCCAAGTCTTGTGACCCTTATTAGAGATATTTCATGTTTTTAAAGTCAAGATCACGTACACTCCACCATAAAAGCTAAATCCTTACACTGAGGATGAAGCAAAACATGCCTTTGTCTCATGGTCATAAAGTAAATACTCCTGAAAACCGACTCTTCTTCCCCAAAATTAAAATAGAAAGAAGATATGGGCTAAATGCACAGGAAGATAAAGAAAAAGACTCATGCTAAAAGAGCATTGAGTAGAAAAAAAAGAAAGAAGAGTGTAATAGCCCATATCCAAAATAAAAAGAGAGGGAAGAAGGGTCAAAATAAAGGAGTATCATTACATGACCACTTCATATCACACACTTGCACATCTTGACTTGATTACATGACTTGTCTCTATTTTGGATCCAATCCTTGGAATGACAACATAAGTGAGAAAAGGTATGTATCTTGAGAGCTCCACACAAAAAGTTCTATTTTGGAGAATATGAGTGTTGTCTAACCACCATTATCATCCTGAGAGAAACTCTTTGAGGAGCAAGGCATAGGTTTTCTTTGCAAAATTTCAAAACCCCAAGTACTTGAGAGTGAAGTGTATCATGTCATATAAAATGCTGTTCCTTCCTGCAATTATTCAAGAAGACATGATTAGCCACTTATACAATTCCACTAATCCTGAATGTTTGGGAATAACCTATATATCTGTTAATGATCTCCATGATGAAGCTTAGACTTTACTCGAGGGCGAGTAAAGGATAAGTGTGGGGGAGCTTGTTGGCGGTTCTTAATGACAGATTATTATTGCCAACAAAGATATCAAAAGTGCTAAAACAAATAGACATAGGGTGATTTACTAATGAATTCCACGAGTTTTAGTACTTATGTGCTCAAGGAGTAAAGTGGAGAAAGGAAGGCTAAAGTTGGGCCCAGAGCCAGGTCGCCCGACCTACCCTGGTCGGCCGACCTGGGTCCAAGCCCAATGAGGTTCAACCTGAGCCCAACAGCAAAAGCACACTTAGAACTGATCAGGAACGTTGAGATCATGACAGTGGGAATGAAGAGATGGGATTGGTCCACATGGCAATCACATGGATTCATGGGCCCACATCCCCAACTAAACTGACACATATTCACCATTACCCACCTGAAACCGACCAAAGGACCCACTGGGAAGCGACCCTGACAGAGTGGGGCCGAGGGGCCACAACCCTGGGTCGGCCGACCTAGCCAGGTCGGCCGACCTGGCCGCGCGCCCAAACCGCCACCGCCTTCAGGACCAACTGTAAACCACCTCCAGGAGTTCATCTACGCCGTGCATCATCGACGTCGGTGGAATGGAGGGTCGGCCGATCCCCCCTAGTCGGCCACCCTGGGCCCACCTCCAAACCGTCTCAACCTCCTCGTACCGACTCACAACCGCCTCTTCAAGCTATAAATACATGGACTCGGGGCAGGGCTAATCATCATCGAGCTGAAGTGAAGATCCAAGGCGAAGCCCTCCTCATATCCAGAGTAGAAATAGGGAGAGAGTGAGGGAGAGTCTAGAGGTGTCTCGGCGTGTCGGCGACCCTCCACCTGTACCTCGACGGATGCAAGCTTCTTAGTAAGTATCCGGGATTCAACTAGGAGTTAAGACTGAGTTATAGATAAGTTAATTTCTCTATTGTGCTTGTGGATTCGTTGCTTTATTTATAAAGTATTCTAATCTCTGATCAAGGTTAGGATAGCTGATATTATCTTAGGCGTGGTGCTTAGGTGTATATCTGCCCTCGTTTGCCTCGTAGCCCCACGGATTAGTAGAGGTAGGCGGCAGGTGGTGACAGCCCTGTCTGTCCTTTGTAATCCTCCACGTACGGGTACGGCGTAGAGCTGTTGGCCGGCAATTTCCTAGAGGCCTAGGATACCCCGGTGCCTAAAGCAAGCATAGGAGAATTCTCTTAACTATCATCAGACCCTTAATACTAAGTTATCCTCTCTACCCAGCCTTTATATACACTCGATCGATCCGGCTCAGCTTTAGTGATTAGATACTCGTTTACATTCCCCGTGGATTCGATACCTGGTTTACTCACGGGTGAAAGCTACTTCGACAGCCGTGTGCTTGCGGACTTTCTGTTTGCCACCGCTGGTGTCAACACCAAGTGTGATAAAATTTTTGATGAATTGCATAAGAATGGATATATCAAATGCTCTTTTACTATTCTGTCACCGAGGAGTTAAAACGGCGTGCTTATTGCAAGTTTCATAATTCTTTTTCTCATGCGACTAAAGATTGCAATTTCTTTCGTCGACAGATTCAATCGGCCATGAATGAAGGACGATTGAGTTTTAATGAGATGCAAGTTGATAAGCGTCCATTTCCAGTCAACAACATGGTGGTTAATACCATGGATCTTCAGGATGCCAAGATTTTAGTTCCGCCAGACAATGCCGATGCAGCAGCAGACAAGAATGTTGTGATTGAAGAACCAAGGAAGGTGATGGAATATGAAAAAGTGCTTGAGAGAGAGGTGGTCCTTAAGCAAGCTCCTAATGGAAAGAAGATTTTGACTATTACAGTGAAGACTTCTGAATTTGGAGGGTAATCAAGCTTTCAAGCGTGGGATCAAAGGCCGGTTGTTCCTGCTGCCCAGGATAAACCGGTCAGACCGGTTCGCCCGACCGGTCAGACCGGTCCACCCAAAGGCCGGTCCGAACATTCGCTCCCAAGCGTCCCGAAGTTGGCACTTGGAAGACCAATAAGGATAAAGATCAGGGGAAGACTTTCAAGCCAAAGGCGACCTTTGATCAAGTTATGGCTAAGCATATGCAAAACGTGACCGTTCAACAAGATCAGCCGCTAAAAAAGAGACCAAGATCGCTGCCAAGGAATTCTGGTGTGATGAAGGCACCAAAAGGACAGTGGGATCAGGGCCCAAGCTTATTCAACGGTGCTGGTCCTTCTAGGCCATGGAGGACGTTTCAACCTCCCTATCCACAACCTATTTAGAGAGATGGTATAATGTACGTGGCTTACTGTCCTGCACGAAGTCAACTACGGCCTGAGGCTCCTGTGCACACTAGAATGCCTACTTCACAGCCTAGGCCTGCAAATTTTCAGCAAAAACCGGTGGTTGTGCCTCAGCAGCACAGACCGGTCAGACCGGTTTCCAGTGCAGGCCAGGCAAAGAGCCGGCTAGACAGGAGTATTGCCCTATTCAGAGGAAAGAAGAGCCTGCACCTGTTATTCCAAAGTCAGTTGTGAAGAGTATGATTCAAATTGGCTCTATGGCAGTTAATCCATCAATGGCCGATGGACCCAATGTTATTGGCACTTCGGTCATGAAAAATACGCCGCTAGCTCAATATACGCAGCCGAGGTGGTGTCCTCCTGACTTATCTCATTCTCAGAAGAGGAGATTGCAGCGGTTGCGTACTCAAAAGCAAAGAGACGAAGAATCGGCAAAGAAAAGGGAGGAGTGGTTCAATGAGGTTAAGCCGATGATTCCGCCGTCTGGTCAAGGTTCCAAGGATGGCTCTGATATCCCAGATGGTCAGGCTGAAGTACCTGAAAAGGTTGAGCCGACCGCAGCGGACTCGGCTAACATGGCCAAAACTGGTCAGGCCGGTGTCCCAGACCGGTCAGACCGGTTCGTCCCTGTTCCTGTTCCAGCATTTGGAACCGGTCAGACCGGTCTGGAGGAACCGGTTAGATCGGTCTCGCCTGGAGAGTCTCTAGCCGATGCGTTTTCTTGTTTGGCTAAAGTCTCAATTCCTGTCACTGCTATTTCAGATGTTCAGATGGGCAATGATGATGAAGTTGTCGACTTTGGGCCTTCACCTAACAGAACGGACATGGAGGTCAACGTTATTTATATGAACGCCGACTATTGCTTTGTCGGAGATGATGAGAGGGTGGCTCAAGTTGATTTTGCTCCCAAGAATGCCGTGTTTCAGAAACCCTTAGAATCGGACAATCACTTGAAAGCTCTTTATGTGAAGGGTCACATTAAAGGAAGGCCGATTTCTAGGATGTTTGTTAATGGTGGTGCTATTGTGAACCTCATGCCATATTCATTGTACAAGAAATTGGGAGGTTTGGAAAGCGAGCTCATCAAGACTAGCATGATGATCAGCGGTGTTGGAGAAGGAGAACTGATGAGTGCCAAGAGAGTTGCATCATTGGAGCTCACTATTGGGAGCAAGACGTTGGCGACCGCTTTCTTCGTCACGGAGGTGCAAGGTAACTTTAGCGTGATCTTAGGGCGCGATTGGATTCATGCAAATCAATGTGTACCTTCTACCTTTCATCAATGCTTAATTCAATGGGTTGATGATGAAGTTGAGGTGGTTTATGCGGATTCTTTGGCATGTGTTGCTATGGCCGATGCATCCATATTGGCGACTCATGATAACGTCAAGTGCTTAACCGGAATTGATATTTCAGACTTTGAGTTTCTTGCTTGTACTAAGGATGGCTTTGTGTCCGCTGCTCTAAAGCCGGTTCAAAAATCGGTCAATTCAGACAATGAAGAGTAGATGGATGCAAGTGAGAATTGGTTAAAAGAAAGGGTGGAGCATTATCGGTCAAACGAGAACGATTCATGTGAAGCCATTAATGATTTTGAAGAAGTAGAGAAGTTAGGACGTCGGCTGATCCATTAGAAAAGATAGACATAGCTGATGGTTCTATGCCAAGGCCGACTTTTGTAAATCAAAATTTGAAAGCCAATTATAAAGCTGAATTAATTGAGTTGTTGAAGGAGTATTCTGATTGTTTTGCTTGGGAGTATCATGAGATGCCTGGTTTAAGCCTCGAGTTAGTTGAACATCGGCTGCCAATTAAACCTGGTTTTAGGCCATATAAACAAGGCAATAGATGATTCAATCCTCTGTTTATGATCGAATAAAAGAAGAGGTTAATCGTTTGCTTGAAGCTAAGTTTATTCGGCCATGTCGCAATGCTATATGGATCTCTAATATTGTGCCTGTTGAGAAAAAAGGGACTAATAAAATTAGAGTTTGCATTGATTTTAGAGATCTTAATAGAGCAACTCCCAAAGATGAATATCCTATGCCTATAGCCGATATGCTTATTAATGATGCTTTTGGCCATAAGGTTATAAGCTTTCTTGATGGCAATGCGGGATATAATCAAATTTTTGTGGCCGAGGAAGACGTATACAAAACGGCCTTTAAATGTCCCGGCTTTGTTGGTTTATTTGAATGGGTTGTGATGACTTTTGGTTTAAAGAATGCCGGCGCAACTTATCAAAGAGCGATGAATTTGATTTTCCATGACTTGCTTGGTGTTATTCTGGAAGTCTATATTGATGATATTGTTGTCAAATCAGCTAGATTAAATTCTGACTTGGCTGATTTGCGTCTTGCTTTTGAAAGAATGCTTCGGTATGGTTTGAAGATGAGCCCATTGAAATGTGCTTTTGGTATATCGGCTGGAAGATTTTTAGGCTTCATGGTGCATGAAAGAGGCATAGAGATAGATCCTAAGAAAATAGGTGTTATTGAAAAGATTAAAGCGCCTACTTGCAAGCATGATTTGCAGAAATTTTTGGGCAAATTTAATTACTTGAGGCAGTTTATTTCTAACTCGTCCGGGAAAGTTAGTGCTTTTACTCCTATACTTCGGTTAAAAAATGAAGCCAATTTCACTTGGGGGGCAAAGCAGCAAGAGGCCTTTGAAAAAATTAAGAAATATTTGTCTTCGCCGCCTGTACTCAAAGAGCCTAAGAATAGGGTGCCATTTAGGCTTTATATTGTGGCCGAAGATAATGTTATTGGAGCTGTTTTGACTCAAGAGACGAATGGCAAGGAGCATATTATTACCTATTTGAGTCGATGACTTTTGGATGCAGAAACAAGGTATAAACATATTAAGAAATTACATTTGTCTTTATATTATTCTTGTACAAAATTGAGGCATTATTTGTTGTCTAGTACTTGCATTATGGCATGTCAAGCTGATGTTATTAAGTATATGTTGCATAGACCGATTTTGAGTGGTAGGATCGGTAACTGGGCATATGCTCTTATTGAATATGATTTGGCTTGTGAACCTTTGAAATCTATGAAAGGCCAAATTGTAGCTGACTTTATTGTTGAACATCGAGTTAATGATGAGCATAATTTAGAAGTTGACTACATGACGTTTACTCCATGAAAATTGCATTTTGATGGATCGGTTTGCAAGAATGGATGTGGCATTGGAATTGTTCTTGTTTCTCCTAATGGAGCTGTTTTTGAAGCTCTTAGCCAATTAGAAGATGAGTACACAAATAATCAAGCCGAATATGAAGCTCTATTGTTCGGACTAGAGATTTTGCATGACATGGGAGTAAAACATGTTGAAGCTTTTGGTGACTCATTGCTAGTTGTACAGCAAGTATCCAAGGTTTGTCAATGTTTGGAAGGTTCATTGAATGTTTATCTTGACAAGTGTCTTGATATTATATCATTTTTTGATGAGTTCACTATATATCATGTACCAAGATGTGAAAATCCTAGAGCTAATGCTTTGGCACAGCAAGCATCCGGCTATGATGTTCAGAAGAGACACTTTCATAAGAAAAGGCCGTTGATTGCTACTATCAATGATGAAGTTCTAACGCTTGCAGCGAGTCAAGACCCAACCAGTCAGATCGCTGCGCAGACCGGTCAGACCGATCGAACCGGTCCGACCGATCCGAAAACCGGTCAGACCGGTCCACCATCTCCTGGTCCAAATTCGGCTGTCAAAAATTCTCCAAATAAAAAGGCCGAAGTGGATGATTGGAGAGCACCATTATTAGATATTTGAGAAATCCCAGTTCTGGAACAGACAGGAAGATTCGGCGTTTGGCTTTCAAATATACTTTGGTTGACGATGAGTTGCATCATCGCACTGCCGATGATTTGTTGCTAAAATGCTTGGGTGCTGATCAAGCTAGAGTGGCCATGGGTGAAGTTCATTAGGGAATTTGTGGAACGCATCAATCGGCTCCTAAGATGAAGTGGTTGCTTAGGAGAACTGCATTCTATTGGCCTACTATGATGGCCGATTGTTTTCGTTACTACAAGGGATGTGGGGAATGTCAGAAATTTGGTAATATTCAGATAGTATCTGCTGCATTACTCCATCTTATCATTAAACCGTGGCCTTTTCGTGGATAGAGATTGGATTTTATTGGAGAGATACATCCTTCTTCTTCAAAGGGTCATTGTTTCGTGTTGGTTGCTATAGATTACTTCACTAAATGGACCGAAGTCGTTCCTCTCAAGAATATGACTCATAAGGAGGTAATTGAGTTTATTACTGAACATATTATTCATAGATTCGGCATTCCACAAACTTTAACTACGGATCAAGGTACATCTTTTATGTCTAAAGAAGTGCGAGTTTTTGCCGATATGTATAAGATCAAATTGCTCAATTCATCTCCATACTATGCTCAGGCCAATGGTCAGGCCGAGTCTAGTAACAAAACTTTGATAAAGTTGATCAAGAAGAAGATAGAGGAACATCTCTGAAGGTGGCATGAAGTGTTGTCTGAAACTTTATGGGCTCATCGCATATCTAAACATGGTGCTACCAAGGTTACTCCTTTTGAGCTTGTTTATGGTCAAGAGGCCGTTTTGCCCGTTGAGGTAAATCTAGACGCTTATAGACTTGCTAAACAAAATAAGCTTTCGGTTGGTGAATATTAGGACTTGATGATGGATAACATTGATGAAGTGACCAATAAGCGTTTACAAGCTCTCAAAGAGATTGAGAAAGACAAAATCCGAGTTGCTAGATCATACAACAAGAAGGTTAAAGAGAAGACTTTTCAGGTTGGTGATCTAGTATGGAAGACAATATTGCCACTTGGTACTAGAGATAATAAGTTCGGTAAGTGGTCTTCAAGTTGGAAAGGTCCATATCGAGTATTTAAGATCAATGGCGGGAATTCCTATATGGTGGAGACGCTGCAAGGAGGACGTTTGCCTAAGGCATTGAATGGAAGGTACTTGAAAAGGTACTATCCAACTGTTTGGCAAGAGGCATGAAGTGGCACGTGGCCGATATTTGGATATCGCCCTTAGAAAATATGATGGCCGACGAATTCTGTTAAAGCATCGTCCTTAGGTGACAATTTTGGTACTGATATGTTTTATGATATGCAAGCTTTACCAAAAAAAACAGGGGGCATATGTTGACAACCAAAATTGGCACAGGTCAAGGCAGACCGGTCAGACCGGTTTGCTTGACCGGTCTGACCGGTCAGGGACCGAATGGTCCGGTGCTCTAAGGACCGCAACAATCGGTCCTAATGTGAAGAAGGCGGCATGGTCTCTGGAAGGACCGACTATTGCGGTGCTGGTGCAAGGTTGGGACTGCAAGAATCGGTCGAGAAGTTTTGGAGGCGGCGAAGCTACTGATTTGATCGAATGTTGCGGTGCTTGGAACTCAGGAGGACCGCAAGAGTTGATGCAAGAAGCAGGACGACGGATTAGGCGCAAAAAGGAGGATCCGAGCCTAGACCGGTCAGACCAGTTGCCCTTGTAATTCGACTAGGTTTAGGATTCCGATGTTGTAACGAGTTGTAACTTGGTTTCCTTGCAGGACAAGCTCTACCTTCCTTATAAATATAAGGGGATTCGGCCGATTGAGGACATACCCAATCGATTCAATCAAATCTATTATTTTTGCCTTTACTTTTTTGCATTATCTTCAAACCCTAGCTTTTTCAACCTCTACTTGCTGTTCTTCCTGCGTCTCCGCGACGTTTGAAGGCGTCCTAGGTGGCCTGCCGACCCTAGGGCACCCCTGCGTGCGTTCACCCGAACGGATCTTTCCGGGTGGCGTGCTTAGGGCTCGCTCCCGATTTCTCTAGAGGAACCGGTCTAACCGGTTTCCCTGACCGGTCTGCGCAGAGGAGCTGGGAGCAGTTCGTTACGTGTTGCGCGATCTAGCGCTCTCGTGTGTTGGCCAAATTCTGCGTCAACATGGAGACATCTTGATGGGCTAGGGCTGGCCGTTCTGGCTGTCCGTATTCCCTGTATTTTTGCGCGCGTGCTCCGTGGTCCAAAGTCAAATAACAAACGTAAGGCGTTGTAATTTGGGCCCACGATCCGAAAGCAGCAAATATGGAAAAGCTAGGGCTATAGATCTTGAACAGGCAGCAAAACAGACCAGGTTAGATAATCTAGTTCAACCTGAAAGATTAAGCTTCCATAGATAAAATTATACAAGTGATTCAAGATAAAAAAAAAGGTAGAAAAAATTTCTTTCTTGACAATTTGCTAGAAATTACAAGGTCGTGCTTAAAAATTACAAGGCAAGGGGCAGGAGGGGGTACAGGAACTAAACAAAATCTGAAGGAACCATCAGGTATGAGAGGCAGATATATGCATTTGGCAAAGCACAGTACACAAATTAGTTCACTCGCTGGGTTGGGCACCGCCTGCTACTCCTGCTGTAGCCTCATCGAAATCGTCGAAGCTGAGGCTTAGTGTTTGCAGCTTGAACCCAGCTCCCTGGATGGCTTCCACTAGGTTCGAGGCCACTCCCGTAGCTTGTACTGTTGTCTCCTTTGTTAACTGAAAGAAGACGTGATACCAAATATTGTACATCAATCACAGCAGTGTATTACATCATATTAAGAAAGAAAGAGAAAACATATAAACAGAAATGTATCAGTTGAAACTGAGCTTGCTATGGTCATCATCGTGACAATGAGCCTTGAAAATGCAACACAGAATTGACTGCTATTAGAGAGCCAGCATTCTCTATTGTTTTTCAAAAGTACCGATTTCATTGAAACACTGGAGCTGATAATGTGCATCAATTTACTTGCAGTTACTATGACCTAGGTGGTGCTTGATACTGTATTAGCGACAAACTGGCTTCATGCTCTTTCCAGTGCAGAACTCATGTATGTGCTTCATGTATAAATGAAAGGCCACAGTCCAGAACTACTAAAAGAAAATAAAATAGGAGATCATCATGTCATGTATGATCACTACCCTGCAACCAGGTATTCTATTCCGCTTCTATTTTTAAATGAAAGTTAAATTAAAGGGCATTCTTATAAAGGTATTTCTTTTATTTTCACAACAGCGTTCTTTTGAATCAAGTTTCAAATACTATTAGAAGGATAGAAAGGCAATGAGAGTGGGAAAAGAAAAATCAAATATGTTTAATTAGTTCCCCTTTTCTGCAATTTTCTTATTATCTATTCCATTTATTCTTTTATAGATATAGAATAGAATACTAAAGTATGAAAACTCCCCCCAAAGCTTTTAGTTGATGGTTAATATTTCTTAAAATAATAGGTTTTGTTTCTATAGTTTGTGTATTGGGGCTCAGCGGCAGGATGGTTTTTTTCTTCAGTACTTCAATGGTTATTGCATCTTGAAAATGTGCTCCAACAATGATCAAATGTCATATATGCCGCACTATATCAGCCCATCCAAAGTGCTGAGCAGGCGGCAGACTGGATCATGGTTGTATATATGCAGTGGGCCACTATCTGGCCAGTCATGAAAACACAGTGTGAAACTTCAAAAATTGGTGTCCACTCAGTCAGTGCCCCAGCAGATCAGTCAAAATGTTGGGTATTATATATCTGCATTGTCGACATGTGATTTCTAAAACATATACTAATCATCCCAGCTTTGGCCAAAACTAATATTCTTTGCCATGTTTCTTGTACTCAGCAAAAGCAAAACAGTTTTAGGGTCAGCCTACCAAAGAAGTTGAGTTTTCTAGCAACACGACAGATCAATTTCAGCAAATAATCAGTAACCAATGCGATAATAAGTTCCCATTCAAATACTTCATTTCCAAGAACAAAGAAACGATTTAATTTTGCTATAGCTGAACAAAAGCTCTATTTGTGACCAACATCGTTTGGAATCTGGATCAAGATCCTTGTTTCGAATATTGAAGCCTGAAAGGACGTGTTAAATAGCTTGCGAAGTTAAAATTGTAGATTATAGAGTTTCAGTAAGAAGTTCTACACTTCTACATATTTAATTTACTGTCTTATTTAACCCTGAAAGCTGCAAGGCAAGCATCTCCTTTGCACCTGATTCTTTTCTATTATGTAAATTCAAGTTACCCGAAAACTATGCTCCATCTGAAGCTGCGGATTAAACCATACGATTTTCCTTCTCTGAGGAGAAAGATCAAACTGTATATGTGCACACGGTTGCAATAATAGTTTCGGCCAGACTGCACACAATGTACCACAGAAAACCTATGCGCACAGACGAGCGCACCAACTCGTGCTTAGTGGCAGCAGTAATTGAATGAGCGGTGCCAAGAAAAGCTGACATACCACAACACTTCCAATGCCTTCTTCAATGAGCACCTCCAGGTCCTTGACCCCCTCCATAGCCTACAATACAAAAATGTAACGATTTCTTCCTCAATTGAAGATTTTGCATTCGCTTCAAAAATAAATAGCGATTTCGTATTCCTTTCTGCTAATTAATTTGCAAAAAAGAAAAGCAATTAGCAGTAGAGAGAAACGAGAGAGAATTGAAACCTGGAGGGTTTCGGTAATCTTGGGAATTGCCCTCTCTTCCATGGTGCCCTCCGCCTTGAAGTAGAGTATTAGGGAGTCGGAGGTGTAGGCCGGCGCCGCCGCCTCCGCCGTGGTCGCACGCAGCACCGCGAGGCGGCGGCTTCGTGTCGTCCACCTAGTGGCAGCCCCGCCGCTGGCGCATGAGAGCTGCGGGGAGAGGGGGCGAGGGAGGAGGGACACCGCAGCGGCGGAGGGGAGCAGGTGGGTGGACGCCGGCGACAACATCATCTTGTCCGTAGCGGCTCCTTCCTCCTCCCCTTATCTCGGTCCTTGCTTTAGCTTACTCTTTGTTCGCTTGGCCGACTCGTTTGTGGGGAAGATGAGGATTTCTTAGCCGTTTCATTTTGGATAGGGTGCGGGATTTCTTTTTTAGTCTAAAATCCATTCACGCTTATAAAAAAGAAAAAAGTCCAATTTACTACCCTTAAGTATAGCTTGAGTCCAAATAACCCCCCTAAAGTAACAAAGTGTTTACTTAACCCCCTGTTTTTCCAAAACCAGGACAAATTACACCTTTAATGCATATCTAAAATTTAATTCGCTCCTTTGTCCGGTTCGCAAACCAGTTCTGCTGAGTCGTGTGACACGTCGGCTCTCTGCTCTCTCATGTTCCTCTTGTTGCTCTCTAGGTTCCTGATGGCAGAGGATTGCTGGCAGCGGCAGTGCGGTGCCTCGCTCCACTAGCCCGCGCCCACAAGAGGCACCTCGTCTTGCCATGCCCTGCCACATAGCGCTTGTGCTCCCGCCGGCGGAGGCGGCCAGGAGGTTGCGGACGGCGACGGACTCGCGGGTGGCGGACTCGGCGCGGTGCCAGGAGCGGTAGACGAGGGAGGCGGCGCTCCGGTCCCACGGCGCGACGAGTGCGATGCATCGAGGGAGGAGATGCAGGAGCTTGGGGCGGGAGCGGGAGGAAGGGTGGTGGGGTGCGGGAGGTGGAGGCGCAGGCTTCGCTCGGCACCTAGCCGTGCTTGTTGCTGCTTGGCGCAAGGGCTGCTGCGCCTCTGCTCAACAGCCGGTTGTACCCAGGCCCGTACCTAAGTTTTGGAGGCCCTGGTGCAAAACACAAAATAGGGGCCTATATCGATGAAATTCAAATAATCATGAACCAAATTGTATCTGGAATTCATTATAAGCATAAAGCATTCGTGGTAAAGGAATAAATGAAAAAGGTTCCTTACATATCTTCTTAATTTCTACTAAAAAGCATCATTCTTTCTAGTATTTTTTGAAATGAAATCTTCAATAATATCTTCATATTTGATCTTCCCTAGAAGATCATTTTCTAATGCAATTGTCGCCAATCACGAAGAATAGAACATAAAGTTCGTGGCACCCAGTAAAAGGAAATTTTTTTGCTTGCCTTGATGCGATTAGTAGAATTAAAATCAAAGCTGAGAAAGATCAAACTAGATCTCCAGGACTCAAGCACAAGCCGCACACCCTTTGAATCTCTTATTTCTGATCGGCCAAGCAAATAGAAAATACGAACTATAGATTAGTTTTGCAAATAAATCTATAGTAGAGAAAACAAAAAGGCATCAGGCATCAGCCATACAGCTATACGTGATTACCTGAACTGCACTTTTCTGATGGTCTGATGGATGGCTGGAGCCTGCAGTGCTGCTCGCGGCCTCGCGCGCTCAGCGTCGGGCTTCTCCTGGGAGTGCGGCAGTGCGGGCGTGCGGCCGTCGCGGCGGCGGCGAGGTCGCAGCAGGTTTGTTCGACTTCGACCAACGTCCAGCGACGCAAATCACGCACGCGAGAAAGCGAGTAAGCGACGTTTCAGAACCTTCCCTCACGAGATAGGCCAGACGGCCGGCTGGTCAGAGGACGGATCCTATTCTGAGTTGCATCATTTGGGGGCCCTTAATTTTGGGGGCCTGGTGCGGTTGGCCCACTTGCGCTGGGCCTTATACGGGCCTGGTTGTACCTCACTATGGAGCACGAAGGAGATGCCACTTCAATGGTTAACACCTACGTTAGGACATAGAGCAGATATTTGGTGCGTATCTTTCTTGTACCCATGCTTGGTAGGTGTTCGAAAATAAAGATGATTGGAGGCACGGTATATGAAGCAAATAGTCGAAAAATCAGAACCCAAGTACTAAGCATGCACAGATTATGCGTGCACTTACTGTAACTTTTGCCGTGTGAAATGCTGAATTAAACTTGATGTTTTTGTTTGAGCAAGTAAGCAATTGTGAAATAAATTTGTCATATCCAGAAACAGAAATGAGATTAAACTGACACAACATGTCACTAGCTGCTAGAATTTTTATTTTGCTTTGCAGCACGTAATTTCTTCTTCTTGGCATCAGTAGTCTTCAAGCTACTCTGGGAAGGCATATCAGTTGCTTTCTTTCTTGACTTCTTTAGTGGCCCACTGCAGTCCAGTACCTGGAACAATAGTTTCAATAAACAACACTTCAATAAGGATTAAATGTACAGCAAAGAAATAACAAATGCTACTTGCCTCTTTCCCTTTCTCCATAATGTTTCTCTTCTTTGATTTAGATTTTGGTCCACATGTTCTAATGTTGTGACCTGTTTGTTGACACTTCCTGCATCTAACTTTGGATCCCACCTTAGAGACCTTTGTGGCCTTTTTTACTTCACCAGGTTCCCTTCTTCTCTCTTTTCTTGGCCTTCCTGGCATCTTCACATAGGCTGGAGGCTTAGGCTTGCGATCGTCTCTTGGCCATTGTTGCATTCCCTCCATTGGCATCATGCAGTGATCATATATATTGTTGTATTGCTCAACTGAATAGCACTCGGCTATGTAATCTTCAGGTGCCTTAGAGCTGAGAAAAAGTGCAGTAATGGCATGAGCACAAGGGATACCTGCCAGCTGCCAGTACCTACAAGAACAGGTCCTTCTCTCTAAATCAACTTTGTACCTATTGTCCCACTCTTTCACCTCAAAGCCATCCTTCCCATTCCAAATTGCAGAGCACTTTTGTGCAAGGTTAATATATTTGTTGAGCTTCTTTAGAATATTTGGGCAGATCCTTGAATACCAACTACCTGACTTGGTTTTATTTTGCTGTATCCTTACATACACCTTAGTCCTGATGCCTTCTAGCATGGAGATAATGGGATGGGCTCTGACATCAACTATCCAATTATTGAAGCTTTCACATATATTGTTGTCAACACTGTCACAATTAGATCCAAGGTTGAACCATGCTCTGCTCCAATGCTTTGGGTTGATGTTCATCATGTCCTTGGCACCAGCAGGAGTTAATTGTGCTAGTTTTGCTCTATAAAAATTGAACAATGGTACACTTGATGCCTTCGCACATATCCAAAAAGGCTTTTGAAATTCCTTTTTTTGTAAGTTTTCCTCCAGTTTGCATAGACGTGCCTTGTACACATCCTATGCTCAATGTTTGGAAATAGTTCTGCCACTGCATTGAGAAGACCTTGCAAAAATCACAAAATGCAATTAGTACACAGAGTACTAAATTATCATGAACACACCATTGTTTAGACATGAATGAGGTTCATTACCTTCTGCTGGTTAGATATTATAACCCAGCCCGTGCCACCTATTGTAATTTGCAGATCTTTTTGTAGGAGCCCCGGGAACCATGACCAAGAGTTTTTAGTTTCTTTCTCCACTACTGCCCAGGCTAAGGGGTAAATCTGGTTGTTTGCGTCCCTACCTATAGCACATAGCAGCTCACCATTACAAGCTCCTTTGAAGAAGCATCCATTTACTCCAATTACTTTCCTGCATCCAGCTTGGAAACCCTTTTTGCAAGCATCAAAGCATACATAAAACCTTTGGAAAACTGGGTCAATATACTCAGGGTCCAAATACACAGCAACTGTGCTCCCTGGATTACTTCTAAGTATTTTTGCCTCGTACTCAAATATTTTTGCATACTCTCCTTTGCATGACTCGTATATCCTTTTCATCACAATAGCCTTTGCTCTCTTGACCTTGGATAGTGACACATCTACACCCCATGTCAAGCAACACGGTCTCTTTGATATTCCGAAGCTGAAAGCGCATCTAGGCCCTCAAGTGGATTTTGGTGAATTGAGTGACAAAACGATTAAAGGACTAACTTGTTTGTTTAAGTGCATGAGCAGGGATTTATTCTTATAATTCATTTACAGTTTATATGCTCATGATATACATGTGTTTATTAATCAAAGCAAGCAAGTATGATCCCATGATTTCTAGAATGTTGAAAATGGCATGTCATTGGTGTTCATGATGGAGACATAGTTCTATGATTTATATATGGTCTCTAATTGCTTAAGATGGACAGTCATTAAAATATTGGGATGATAGTTTCAAAGAAGTATGCTTGGATCATTATTGGTCTCATGCCAAGGATGGTCTTTGGACAAGGCATGAGACACTATCACTATGATGAAGATAGAGATTCATGGATCAGTTGAGAAAAGAAGAATTATTGCATAAGATTGGATATTGCAATAAGATTGGAGAGTGCAAGACTTCATGTATGTATGATAAAAATGACATGAGCATATGTGTTACATATTGGTCTTCAATTGGAAGCTTGCATTATGTGGGATATTCTTTGTCAATCAAGAACAAGCATTTGAAGATTCTTTCAAGTGGAATTTATTCAAAGGCAAAGCAAAGTCGACTTGATGATACAAGGGTAAGTGATGAAGAAGCAAATCGAGATGACTAGAGCGAGGGACTAAGCAAGCTAAGGTGCAAATTGCTAGGGTGAAGCATCTAGTATCCGGGGTGTGTTCGAAGTATCATATCCAAGTCTCATCAAGAAAAGCAATGCAATGCATATATATGTTATGATTGATAAAGAGGGTGACCTAAGGATTAAAGTGAACTCAAATATAAGTTATGAAAAATCCTAAGTCACTAGCTCAAGGTGGATATGCTCAGTTGAAGATACAATGTTGAAAAGCCCTCAAAGAAGTGATTGATCAAGTATTGGCATGATCATTGACATACAAGCTCAAGTAGTTGAATTATGATTTATCTTATGTCTTGAGTATAGGTATGCCGTACTATCAAGAGGGATGCAACATTGGTTGAATGACAATCTCCAAAAGTGCTCAAGTGAACCCTTGTGAGTTAAACCATGAGAGATTCTAACTTAGTGGGGGTTCCCTGGGTAAACCGGTTTTGGGAACCGGTTAAACCGGTTTATTTGGCCTGAGCGTCTAACGGCTAGTTTGTTTGAAATCCGGTGAAACCGGTTTTGGTAACCGGTGAAACCGGTTTTCTCTGACAGAAAAACGGCTAGTTTTTGGTGGGATGGGTATTTATACCCATGAGTTCCTCATTGAGGGGCTGCTGGTTCTTTGGCGTCCCTTGCAAATTCCTGAGGCCAGCTGAGCTCTCTCCAACCTGTCTTTGTGAGATTTGAGCAATCCTTGTGGGATTCTTGAGTTGGGTTGAGAGAGTGACTTGTGTGTGAGCATTGGAGAGCAATCCATTCCTTGAGCACTTGTGGTTTCGTCGATCAGCTGTTGAAGCATTTGTTACTCTTGGAGGTTCTTCCTCCTAGACGGCTAGGCGTCGCCCGGTGAGCTACCAAAGTGTGTGGTAAGCCACGGGAAATTTGTTTGTGCAGGTTGGTCTTGCCTCCTTCGTGGGAAAAGATCGAATTAGTGGAATCGAGGAGATAGCTTGACCTAAGTGGTGGTCGCATAAGCTTCCTCAACAGAGAGTAGGATTCACCGTGCCTTGGTGGCTGCTTAGTGCAAGCGGTGAATCCGAACTTCGGGAGAAAAATCTCTTGTCTCTTGGTTTGAGTTCTTTCCTCAATTTGTCTTTTCTAGCATATTACTTGTGCTTCCGCTTCAATCTACTTTGGTGTGCTTGAGCTGTGTGCAGGAGCTTCATTGGAACACTTGGTAACATCCCTAGAAGCTTCACACCATTTGTGGTTTGTGCTAGAATTCGTAGAGGGGCAAATTACATTTGTTAGTGCAATCTGTGTAGAACCGGTTTTACCGGTTTGCCAAACCGGTAATACCGGTTTTGGTGCTGACAGTTGAAATTAGTTTTTGTAAATCGCAGATTCGCCTATTCACCCCCCCTCTAGGCGACATCAAGGTCCTTTTAATTGGTATCAGAGCTTGGCTTCACATCCCAGCTTAACCGCCGTGAAGAAAAGATGTCGATTGAGGTACAATTTGAGCCACTTGAGCTCGGTGGCTCAAACTATGCTTCTTGGTATGGTAATATTCATAATGCTCTTAGAAATGTAGATCCTGTAATTGAACATATTTTAGTTGCTAGCATCCTACCTCCTAAATTTGATTATGACAACTTTGGTTTGTCAAAACTCACTCAAGAGGAGTTAGCATGCTCGCAACTCAATGCTTGTGTTACTGACTTTTTGCGAAGATCTGTTTGTGAAGATATATGGGACATCATCTCTAGCAAAAGGGAAATTCGTAAAGATGCCCATCTCATTTGGTCTCTCATCACGGAGATATTTGAAGATTTTGAAAGTGATGATGAAGAGCAAGAAGTCATGGAATCACCTGAGAAATGCTCGTCTACATCAACAATATCTTGTGAGCCTCAGGTGACTCCATCTACGGAGCAAGAGAGCAACAAAGTGCAAAACTTGGTTCCTGTGCAGGAACCGGTTTTACCGGTTTGCAACCCCGAAAAAACCGGTTCTGCCAGGGAGACCAAGTGCAGCTCTGCTCAATGCACAAGCGACGACTCAAGCAAGCCTCCACGTCAACATGTTCATCTTCTAGTGATGAAAGCTTAATGTGCTTGATGGCCAAGAAGAAGAAGCAGAAAAAGACCAAGAAGGAGAATGGTCAAATTAATGAAAGACTAAGTTCTTTGACGAAAGAACTTGAGGCTCTCAAATCAACACATGCCTCCTTGGTCTGTAAGTATGAAATCTTATCAAAGGATTATGCTTGTGCTACTGATTTATCTACTTGTGTAGCATCCTTAGAACAAGAAAAACAAGTGCTTGGTTCTCAACTTGAAAAGCTCAGTAGTGAGCATATGGCTTTGCAAGCAACTCACAAAGAACTTGAGTGTTCTCATGAGAAGCTTGTGGAATCATATGCTATGCTAGACATTGCTCATGAGGTTGTACTAACATCGGTAAAACATCTTGAACCTCATACACACACATGCACATGCTCTCACATCAATTCTATTTTATTATGTGAAAAACCGTGTTGCTCCCAAGCAACCAAATCTTGTGGTGAGCATGTTGTTGTAGAGTCTTGTGATGATCTCCTTGCTGAAGAATTGGAAGATTTGAAGCTAGAAAGAAAAGATCAAGAATGACTTGGTCAAGCTTAAGGGAAAGGGCCAAGTGCAACCTTCTCAAGACAACCGTGAACACATGGTGAATAAGCTTGAGAAGGGATCCATAGTCACTGGTTTAGTCCCTAAGCATGACAAGCAAGTCAACAAGAACAAGATTCAAGAAATGAGGAAAAAAGGGCTTGACCACATACAATGCTTTGAATGCTCAAACATGGGGCATTATGCATCCATGTGCCCCATCAAGCTTAAAGGCAAGACAAAGAAGCAGAAAGGATCCAAGAAGAGGGCATGCTACAAATGTAAGCAAGTTGGACACTTGATTGATGCATGTCCTTTGAAGAAGGTGGAGCTGCCTTTACAAAACCAGTTTAACCGGTTCCAGGAACCGGTTAAACCGATTCTGGCTGGAGCAGCAGATCAACCTCTCAAGAAGTGCGATCAAGCTACATCCTCAAGCAGAAAGGCTAGCAAGAGATAAGTGATCAAAAAGAAGAGCAAATCACCAACTAAGATCAAACACCGGATTTGCTACACTTGTCACTCAAAGGAACATTTGGGTAAGGATTGTCCTAATGGTAACATTTCCAAATCTGATCTTGTCCATTATAATTTTGATAGGCTTGGGAATGACAAAGTTGGTACTTATGCTACTAGAGTGATTATTTCACCTCAAACTAGCCTAAGAGCCATTTGGGTTCCCAAGCATCTTGTGACTAACCCTAAGGGACCCAACATGGTTTGGGTACCAAAGAGTTCTTGCTAGACTTGCAGCGGTATGGAGATGCATTGGAACCTTGGCATAGAATGAAGATGGGTCAACCTTGGAACCCTAATTTTGCCAAGTGTCTCACAAAAGAATTCAAGTTTGTTGCTTTGTAGTTCAAGCACAACAACAGCTACTTTTGCTCCAATGACATCTCGGTAACATGCACTAACTGATTATCTTAGTTATTCAAACCTTTGTGGATATAAGTGCTTTATAACTCATGTGTGAGCACTTGCAAATGACTAAGACTTTCATAGTGTTATTTAGTACCCGTATGCCATAAAATGCTTTTAATGGCTCTCTAGCAGAGCATATTGATTTGAAGTGCAGGAAAATAATAAATCAATGAAGAAAGAATTTCTTGGATCACGTAAAGATACATTTCCACTTTTATGAGAGCTGCCAGGAAAAACCAGTTTAACCGAAAAACCGGTTTAACCGGTTTGGGAAACCGGTTCTACCGGTTCTGGCCCAGTTAGCTGAAATGTAGTTCCGGCAGCCTCTGTCCCGTATCAGAAGTTCTGGCCCAAAAGTCCGGTAGCCTCTGTCTCAGCTCCAGAACTTCCGACCCGAAAGTCCGGCAGGCTCGGTTTTGTGCCAGAAGTTCCTGCCAAATTATACCAGAAGTTCCGGCAGAGGTTTGTTTGTCAACTTTTATCTAAAGTGGAATATTATAAGAAATTCTCTCAGCACTTCAATGGCATACAAGTTCATATGCTATCTTTGTGGTAGTAAGTTTCTTGGCACCATTTCAATAAATGCAATTTATTTATGTGCCGGGACCAAATTGTGAAATAAACTCCTCAAACTCATTAAATTGAACAAGTGCATGTGACAAGTGATTCAAACACTTGATGCACCTATTGAGGGGGAGTTCATTCTACAATTTGTGTCCTTGAGACTAACAATTTCTTTTAGTGATCTTGTAGTCCCATTGGTGAGAGTTTGTCTCTCTTTGAAGCAAGCTATGCATTTTGTTCAAAATTGGTAAAATAGTATTTATTCCTTACTTGGACAATGAATTTTCATGAGTAAATAGCTGCTTGCCATAATAGAGATTAAATTCCATTGCTTGGCTTTGTGACAAGTTTGATGCATATGAGATCGCTTTCCATCCATATACACATGTGCATTAAGAAAAAGGAATTTAACCTATATTGTGGAGTCTCATCTTTTAGTGATCTCTTGTGCCTCTCCAACTCAAAGGTCACTAAATGATGAGAATAGGTCTTGTGCTATTTAATGCTTTTCTCTTCTATGGTGTTTGAAAAAGGGAAAACATAAAGAAGAAAAGGCATTTGGATTATATTGACAATGCACAAGTCTTGTGATATAAATCTTCACCAACGTGAAGAGAGGACTAGCTAGAGGCCAAGGTATGTTTTCTTGACTCGTGTTTTTACATTGAGCATCTAGGCCTCATAATCCATGCTAGTGTGTGCATTCTTGCATGTAACTCTCTCAACGTCCCGTTCTTTGTACCTATTGGATGTTTAGTAAATTCCTTCTTTAAAATTGACTTGGTGTCAAATGTTCCATAAAAATGGTTAGAGGAATATGCTAAACATCCTAATATGGTTCTTGAACTGATTTGGTTGCATGCTTGTGTGAAATAGGATAGAGTTTGAAAAATCCAACTAGCATGATAGGACTTGTGTGTTTTTGAAAATATTTGGTTCTTGGTCTTTGTGACCTGATCGATCTGTTTGTGACTATTGTTGCCCTTGATTGTTTGATGGCTAGTCACGAATGGTGAGATTTTCCTCAAATCCATAAAATCCTTATCTTTCCCAACCCTCTTGGAAGAATCAAGGAGGTTTGAAAATATTGGAAAATCTCAATCTTTCAATGCTAAATCAAGTTCCTGATTCAATCCCAAGGCTTTATATCTCATCAAATCAGGATTCAAGTGTTAAAGAGATCAAAAATCAACTTTTCTGGTTTTCTCGCAAAAACTGGTTTCACCGGTTTGGCAAACCGGTTTCACCGGTTTTGGCCGGGTCCACTCAACCTTACCTCTTTACCACATGAAGTTACCCCTTCACCCCCATTCTCACCACAACAGACCCAGCCCGACCCTTCTCTCTCTCAGACCTCTCCTTTGGCGACTGAACCATCCCCATGGCGATTTGAAGGTCCCAAGCAAGAGAAGGTCGGCCCCTTTGATTCTTGAGGAGACATTGGTGGTCTAGGTCGGTTTCACCGGATTGGAAACCGCTTTGGATTCAAAGCTCATGCGGCCTAGGTATTCCGAGGTATAAAATCTTCCCATCACCCGATCTATCTCCACGTTGAATATCTGTTGAAACCCTTCAAGAAATCATGTCCTAGTATGCTCAGGAAACTTTCCCTTGACTGGTTTTGGATTTGGTGGGCTACATTTTGAGGATGAGCATTTTTAAGTATCATATGTTCCCATAGCCCGATCTATTTCCTCGTTGCATATCTGTGAAAACCCTTCAAGGAATCATCTCCTAGTATGCCCAGGAAGCCTCCCTGTGAATGGATTTGGATTTGGTGGGCTGCATTTTGAGGATGGACGATTTAGGGTTCCACTGCCCAAGAACCGGTTTCACCGGTTTGTAAAACCGGTTTCACCGGTTTGTGCAGGGGAGCCCCAAATAATCCATCTTGAACGTGTAGTTCTCACTATTAAGTTTGTAGGATTTTATTCATGGATATTAATCTTTTGCTCCTACACTTTAACCATTCATCTTGCTCAGCTAGGACTTTTCTGTGAACTACCCATGCTTGGACTGCTGGTTATGGAATATATCATATTGACATGGATTTAAATTATCTTGATCAATTCTTTCAATTCCATCATTTATCCATGACCTAGAACCTGATCTTGTGCTCTGTGCAAAACCGGTTTCACCGGTTCTGCACAGAGCTGCTGTCATCTGTCAATAAATTCCAATCTTGTGACTCCTTTTATCTTCAAATCATTCCTGTGTCCTAATACATACTTTTACAATCCTTTTGACCAGGAGATTATATTTTATAAGAGAAGATCAAAGGAGATGGCTGATGAGCAAGGTGGTTCTGGTTTTGGGGGGTTCGTTGATGATGATCCTCCTAGGCGCAATCTGAGGCCTAGGAAGAAGAGAGCAGCCTCGAGAGACATTGAGGATGTTCATGAGGAGGCTCTTGACACTTCAAGTGATGATGATGAGGGTAGTGATGAGAACTATCGAGTTGAGCATCGTCATGGCAAAGGGGTAGCTGTTGAGAGCAGCGAAGAAGAAGAAGAGGGTGGTGGAGGTGCTGGTAATGAAGGAGAAGAGGAAGGTGTTGCTGAAGAGGAAGAGGAAGAAGAAGAGGAAGATGATGAGACGGCTATGCCAGAAATTAGAAAACTTGTTGGGCCAGCCTCTAGAAGGGGAGAGAACTTTCTTCTTGGTGGGATGACAGATGTAGCAAGGAGAAAGAGAAGAGAGAATTACATTGGCACTCTTAAGACTGCTACGGATTATAGGTTTCATACTATGTTCCACCAAGATTATTATGCTACAGCAATTACTGGCAAGAAGGGGCATATGGAGGCCGAGTCCAAATGGATTGATTGGGATTACATGGCAACATTTGATGATCCCATATTCAATGAAGTCATCAGTGTATGCACCAACACAAGGATTAGTCGGCTCATGAAGTTCAAATATTCATGGAACAAAGAGATTATCGCTCAATTTTATGCAACCTTATATGTTGAGGAAGGTGTGAGCGTAAGAAAGATGCATTGGATGACAGAGGGAGAGCACATAGTGTCACCTTTTCTGAGTTCTCCAGGAGATTCGGACTTGGAGATGAGGATGCCAATTATCCCTCACTACATAGAGCTGATGGTCCCATGCCACCTAAGGACACAAAGTTCATGTATCCTAGGAATGAGCAAGTCAATGTTGGTAAGGTAAAGGGTCTCTACACCTATTATCATATCTTAAATAATCTTTTTAGAGTGACCCTTACACCTAGAGGAGGACATCAACAAGACGTGTCAAATTATGCTAGAGACTTGCTTGCTGCTATGAGACCACCTGGGGTGAATTTTAGCATTGGGGAATACTTGTGGGAGGAGATAAAGAATATTTCAGAAAGTCCCCAAAGGCTTTGTGGTTTTGCTCCTTATATCATGTATTTGATTGAGAAAACTATTGTGAAGAAGTTTGTGCATGACACAAAGCATGAGCCTTTAAGATTGAAGCCACCCAAGAAGGTCAGAGTGCCATCTCCAACACATGGGCAGCAGGGAGAAGCAAATCAGCAGCAGCAGCCAACTGCCCAGCCTGGAACCGGTTTAACCGGTTTGGGAAACCGGTCAAACCGGTTTGGGACAGAACAGCAGCAGTCTTCGTCCTCCCGTTCTAGTGAGAAGCCGTCATCCCCCATTCGTCGTATTTTGAGCTTCTTCACTGGAATTTGTAAGAATCAAAAAGACATTTTGGTGGTGCAGCAGAGGGTGAGAAGGGAAACCAAGAAGGATAGGGATATGATGAAGAGGTTGTATAATGCTCAAAATATCTCGCCTCCAAGATCTCCTATCTCTCCAGAGCGTGAGGAGCCAGAAATCCCCTCTCTTGATGATATGGTGGCCAACTATCAGTCACAGGCATACTTTGAGCCACTTCAGCACCACTTTGGATATGGTGCATATCAGCCCCCTCCTCCTCCACCTGCACCTGGCATGACCGGAATGGACTTCCCTGGAGCGTCATCGTATGTAGCACCACCTCCTCCTCCTACACATGGTGACGATCTTGCTTCTAGGGTAACAGCAGCTCTCTTTGGTCCTCCTACTGGTGCTTCTTCTGGTATTTAACTTGATCTACACCTTTCAGCTCTTAGATTCTGTCCTTTCATCTAATCTTTCTCACTTTATGAACTCCGTTTTGGCAAGAAGACTCTCAAGCCACAACGGTGATGGACAGTGATGGATTGACAGGTGTGAGCAGCACTACTCTTCTTCAGGCCCTTATTGGATGCTTGATGACAAAGGGGGAGAAGAGCAAGGATTAAAGCTTAGATTTTTGGTTTAGTGTGCTGTCTCTGGACAAAGCGGTTTTTCTGGTTTTGTAAACCGGTAAAACCGGTTTCTGCTGTGTTGCAGAAACTTGGATGTAATAATTCAAATCTATCGAACCTTTATCTTTTGTGGATTTGAGGAACTTGATTGAGTGCTACTGTGTGTAATGAACCTGTATTTCAATTAAGTTATCCTTTGCTAGTGTGATATGCATGTTTGAGTGATGATTGGCTTTGTCTGTGTAGTGACTGGGTAGAACCGGTTCCACCGGTTCAGGAAACTGATGAAACCGGTTTTGGTCTGGACAGCACACATGATCTTTTTTTAGTTTTGTGATATGCATGTCATATTTTATTTCAAATCATGTTATTGTTTATATCAATTTTGTATTGGATCCATGATACTTAGAAATAGGGGGAGCTCCCATGTTTTTCTCTTATATGTGCATTTGGCATGTGAGGCCAAATTTTTGAAATTCCATTCAAAGCACACAATAAAGGGGAGCTCACAACTGATCTAAGAATTCTTTAATGACTATTTAATTTTGTCTGTAAGCTTTAATCGAGTTATCATCAATCACCAAAAAGGGGGAGATTGAAAGTGCATCTAAGCCCTCAAGTGGATTTTGGTGAATTGAGTGACAAAACGATTAAAGGACTAACTTGTTTGTTTAAGTGCATGAGCAGGGATTTATTCTTATAATTCATTTATAGTTTATATGCTCATGATATACATGTGTTTATTAATCAAAGCAAGCAAGTATGATCCCATGATTTCTAGAATGTTGAAAATGGCATGTCATTGGTGTTCATGATGGAGACATAGTTCTATGATTTATATATGGTCTCTAATTGCTTAAGATGGACAGTCATTAAAATATTGGGATGATAGTTTCAAAGAAGTATGCTTGGATCATTATTGGTCTCATGCCAAGGATGGTCTTTGGACAAGGCATGAGACACTATCACTATGATGAAGATAGAGATTCATGGATCAGTTGAGAAAAGAAGAATTATTGCATAAGATTGGATATTGCAATAAGATTGGAGAGTGCAAGACTTCATGTATGTATGATAAAAAATGACATGAGCATATGTGTTACATATTGGTCTTCAATTGGAAGCTTGCATTATGTGGGATATTCTTTGTCAATCAAGAACAAGCATTTGAAGATTCTTTCAAGTGGAATTTATTCAAAGGCAAAGCAAAGTCGACTTGATGATACAAGGGTAAGTGATGAAGAAGCAAATCGAGATGACTAGAGCGAGGGACTAAGCAAGCTAAGGTGCAAATTGCTAGGGTGAAGCATCTAGTATCCGGGGTGTGTTCGAAGTATCATATCCAAGTCTCATCAAGAAAAGCAATGCAATGCATATATATGTTATGATTGATAAAGAGGGTGACCTAAGGATTAAAGTGAACTCAAATATAAGTTATGAAAAATCCTAAGTCACTAGCTCAAGGTGGATATGCTCAGTTGAAGATACAATGTTGAAAAGCCCTCAAAGAAGTGATTGATCAAGTATTGGCATGATCATTGACATACAAGCTCAAGTAGTTGAATTATGATTTATCTTATGTCTTGAGTATAGGTATGCCGTACTATCAAGAGGGATGCAACATTGGTTGAATGACAATCTCCAAAAGTGCTCAAGTGAACCCTTGTGAGTTTAACCATGAGAGATTCTAACTTAGTGGGGGTTCCCTGGGTAAACCGGTTTTACCGGTTTTGGGAACCGATTAAACTGGTTTATGTGGCCTGAGCGTCTAACGGCTAGTTTGTTTGAAATCCGGTGAAACCGGTTTTGGTAACCGGTGAAACCGGTTTTCTCTGACAGAACAACGGCTAGTTTTTGAGGGGCTGCTGGTTCTTTGGCGTCCCTTGCACATTCCTGAGGCCAGCTGAGCTCTCCCCAACCTCTCTTTGTGAGATTTGAGCAATCCTTGTGAGATTCTTGAGTTGGGTTGAGAGAGTGACTTGTGTGTGAGCATTGGAGAGCAATCCATTCCTTGAGCACTTGTGGTTTCGTCGATCAGCTGTTGAAGCATTTGTTACTCTTGGAGGTTCTTCCTCCTAGACGGCTAGGCGTCGCCCGGTGAGCTACCAAAGTGTGTGGTAAGCCACGGGAAATTTGTTTGTGCAGGTTGGTCTTGTCTCCTTCGTGGGAAAAGATCAAATTAGTGGAATTGAGGAGATAGCTTGACCTAAGTGGTGGTCGCATAAGCTTCCTCAACGGAGAGTAGGATTCACCGTGCCTTGGTGGCTGCTTAGTGCAAGCGGTGAATCCGAACTTTGGGAGAAAAATCTCTTGTCTCTTGGTTTGAGTTCTTTCCTCAATTTGTCTTTTCTAGCATATTACTTGTGCTTCCGCTTCGATCTACTTTGGTGTGCTTGAGCTGTGTGCAGGAGCTTCATTGGAACACATGGAAACATCCCTGGAAGCTTCACACCATTTGTGGTTTGTGCTAGAATTCGTAGAGGGGCAAATTACATTTGTTGGTGCAATCTGTGTAGAACCGGTTTTACCGGTTTGCCAAACCGGTAATACCGGTTTTGGTGCTGACAGTTGGAATTAGTTTTTGTAAATCGCAGATTCGCCTATTCACCCCCTCTAGGCGACATCAAGGTCCTTTCAGAAGCTTCCAAGATGGGTTTGCCTTGATGATGTGCTCATACTTGTCAGCTATTCTTACCCCCGTGACAAATCTATTGTCCTTTCTTTTGGGGCAGCTGTGTTCATCATTGAATGTCTTGACTTGAAACCTATCATTGTTTGTCTTATTAGAGGCAAAGATGAACCAAGGGCAGCCCTTCCATGAACATTTCGCTCTGATCCCTTCCATGAACATTTCTTCCTCTGGTTCCTTGCATTCGTCATGAACTCATTTGCTTCTTCATCATCTCCAGATGTATCACCGTTATCTTGTAGATAATCACTATCTTCTGACTCACTGTCACCTTCTTCACCAGTGTCGTACTCTTCTGCACTTTCATCATCTGAACTCCTATCGCCTATATCTTCTGTGTTCATCATCTGATCGTTATTTGGACTGCCCATAATTACAATGTTGTTCTCTGATTCACATGTCCACATGACTAGCTCACCACCTACAAACTTGTATATCTCGGCATAAACATCTGCTACTCCATCCAACATGATACAATTTGACATGTACATGCAACTTTCATCATCTGCCAACATCCTCAAACCATTATTCATATCAGCGCAAGGAGGCAGCCAATGAAAATCCACTACATCTTCTACTAACAAATTGACATGGTCACTAAGAAAACCCCTCAACTCTGGCAAAGATAGCTTATCCCTCTCTATGTGTGAAAATTCAACTTTGCCATGCACATAGTTCAATGAGTGACCATCAAAATCAAATTGGCCTCTATAGTGAAATCTCACGCGCAATACCTCGTCAGGATCCATGTTCCCTATCCAGAATTGTAAAGTCAAGGTATAAGCGTATATCATTTTTTGGGAACAAAAATAAAGAAGTAGAAACCAGACTTGAGGACTCCATGCTACTATTCAGAGTACGTAAGTATACTGATCCATGACCTTATCTAATTATTATTAGATCCCTTCCAATGCATGATGATGGTGAAGGTCATGTTCATGTCATTAGAATCAACGGCCGATGAGTATCCCTCCCTACATTATTACGCATCATGTGCATGCACCATAGGGCATGGGCTCCACTCCAATTTTGCCCTGAACTTCAGGCTGGACTCCACACTCACGAAGACTTCCCAGCTCCTACTAATGCTATGAGGATACATCGCATGTCGCTACTATGTACAGAATAGAATCCTACGTATCAAAAACCCTAACCATAAATACAGATCGATTTATCATATTTTCATCGCAGGAGGGATACTGGAAACATACCTGCTCGTTTTTGTCTGTGCGATCAACTTGTCCACTCTTAGATCATCCACCTTGTTGATCTAGTTGTGGCGGCACAGAAATCAGAGCGAAGAGGTGGCTGCCGACAAGGAACTGAATTGACGAGCGAAGAAAGAGGGCAACACGTGAGGGCTAATTTAGATCTAAACATATTTGCCACATAGGATAACCTATGTGTCAATCCTAGTCACCAAAAACCGGCCAAGTCAGCGAATTAGATCTTAAATATGTATAAAAGGTGAAGTTTGTCCCGGTTTAGCAAAAATAGGGGATTAAATAAACCATTTGTTACTTTAGGGGGTTATTTGGACTCAATCTATACTTGGGGGTAGTAAATTGGACTTTTTCCTATAAAAAAAAGGAAACACGCGAACTATGAGACACATTCCATTCATACATTTTTTTAATCAAACATGAAAACAGTCCAGAGAGAGAGAGAGAGAGAATTTTAGTAGTTAGCACATGATGGGCATGTTTGTTTTCAGTTCTCTCAACTATGCTTAGATTTTAAGATAAGTAAAAATTTTCTTGATTCTCGATTCTCGATTATTGTAGTTCAAATCTCTGAAATGAATTATTAGAGAATCGAGAATAAGTGAAAATAATCAAGGTGTTTAGGTGGGATTCTCGCTTATTTTGATCGATAAGCTAATTATAAGTGGAAACAAACACGCCCGATATTTCAATCCCCTACAAAGTTTTAGCTAGTTTGCTCCCTCATTGCCTTTATTTCTGTACTATTTTATACAACTACAACAAAGTGGGTAACATTACCCTGTAATAAAATTAGAGAAGTCCAATTACACGCTTCATCATCACAAAAAGTATGATTTTTAAAATTTCACCATAAAATTGGACACGATGGGTCATTCAAATAGTGAAAATGTGCAAAATTAGCCCTTTTGCGTGGTTTCAAAATGGGTATTTTGTTTTCTAGAAATTTAATAAAAGTTGGTTTAATCTAAAACATTCACATCCAATTTATTTTAAATAAAAAATATTATGAAACTGATATAAAAATTAGAAAAATGTAACATCTATGCTTGTGCTTTATTAGTAGTTATTTGGATCTTTTTTGCTCTTGTCACTCGTGTGTTTATTGCTTGTAGTTGCTTGTTATTTATTTAAATTATTGTTTTCAACTATATCAAACCAAGAGATCATCCAAGAGGATCCATTGAACCAATAATACATAAAAGATAGGTATGATGACGTATTCCTCATAGATTCTAAGCTCCACCACTTACATATCCTATTTAGGCATTGTTGGGCCAGCGCTTTAGTTTCTATTGATACCATGATTGTGTAATATGTTTCAAATTTGGCAAAGGCTTTTCTTCTCAAACAAATTTGTTAAAGGCTCAAATATCATGCAATCACCTAATAGTCATAAGATGAACACAGAAAAGTGGACAACCGTAATTTAAATAAATAATAGGCACAACTAGAAACAATATAAACACTAAGAACATTAACATATATGATCCAAATATCTTCTAAAGCACTAACATATAGGTTATATTTTTTTTTAAAAAAAATTGGTATTAGATTCATATTTTTCTGATTAAAATGGATTAGTTATAAATTTTTTAGATTAAACTATTTTTAAAATTATTCAAAATAGAAAACCATCCAAGGCTGTATATTGTGATTGTTGGAGGATGTAAAATAGACCTTTCCACAAAATAACCGTGTCTTGCTTGTCGGTTCTTTGTTATATTTTCCAACAGACACTATCATGAAGATTTCGGATTCATAAAAATAATTTGACAGAAGTAATAGCACGCTGATTAAGTAGCCTTCTATTTCTAGTTTATATCTCTACACCTAAAAAGAAGCAAATTCACGGTTTTTTTCGCCTCCACGCTCCCTCGCAGCGTCTTTCGTCGCTCCGCCAGAGGTTTCCTCCAACGTTGGATGGATCGTTGGTCCGCTGGAGGGAAACTGGCGCCATCCGATCGATCGCCTCCCCCTTCCCCACGCGTTTGCAGGATTGTGAGTCACACGCGAACACAATCGACGCCCCCTTCTTCTCCCCCTCGCGCTCGCCTCTGCGTTGCCCTCCTCTCCACGCACATCCATCCCATCGCCCTCCGCTTCGCCCCAAACCCCTCCAGCGGTAGCGCCCGCGAGCCGCGATCCAGCCCGCGCCCTCCGCGTCGACCGGCTACCCTCCGTGAGGTCGTTGCGGAAAACCATTTGATCCAGTGCCTGACGGCTAGGCTTGGCTGGTCGTCCCCCTCTTCCGTTGCTCTAGCCTCTAGGCGGCTGCCGGCCGGCTCTCCTAGCGGCGGCAGCGCGGAGCGACCGTCTGCATCCCCTCCCCATCCACATCGCTTCGGTGGTGCCTGCGGCTACGAGACGAGGAGGTCGCGGTTGGCTTCCCCAATCTCCATGGGCGGCGGAGATCAACGGCAGATCCGGCGAACGTGGCCTGTACATTCCCTTGGGGGAGTCCGGGAGACATGGGTGCAGCGGACGTTTACCCCTCTCACAGCAGATTCACGGGTACAAGAGGAGGTGTAACAGGCGTACCTCCCCTTGCCATTTGTGCCACGCTTTCCTGCCTACGACGTCCGGCGGTGGTGGCGGCCGAGAAGGAAGCAGACGCGACCGTTCCCTGCTCGGTTGATCCAGCTGCTCCGCTCACCCCTGGGCGACCAACAGGTTCACTCTCGGTGGTGAAAGCAGACGACAGCGGCAGGATGCACTGAGCACTGGTGACTTGCGTTTGCCTCCTCATGAACAAGGTGGACTGCGGCACATCATGAGCTCCACCAGGTATTATCATCCTCTCACTGGTGAACAGTGAGGGAATTCAAGGTTAGTCATGCGACTCATGCCAAATTCCTATTTGCCTTGATTTCAATGAAAATTGGGGCAGGGCTATGCCTGCGTTTCTAAAAAAAACTCATGCCAAATTCACTTGCTGGTGAATATTTTGTCTTCTTTGCCTGCAACGTGCTCTACCAAATTCACAATATTCTCTCACACAGCAAGCTTTTTTTTTGTTTTGATAGTTATGGATCTTCTGAAGCGCCAAGAAACACACCCACACGTCATGTATTTCTATATTTCTATATAATGACCAGGATTCATATTTACTGGTGTGGTGCAGGCTGATGAGATTTTCACAACTGGTGCTTTAGAAATTTGAAGAGCTGGATTTTGGCACAGCTCAGAAATTATTTTATAGAGTGGATAATGGTAACTCAAAGTGCCAACGATTTCAGTGTGGTGATTTTTTATGATTTTTGAGATTGCAAGAAGTTGGTTGCAGTCTGCTCGGAAATTATATTATGCATATTTAATAGAAATAACTGCAAAATATCATTCTCATGTAGGATACAAATCTAACATTAAACTTGATTGTTATTGCAGGAAATGTTGTCGAGTGTCAAAGGTATAAAATAAACACATGTTAGAAATATGCAGAGAGATATCAGTGATCCCATCAAACATGCTTTGGCGTCTCACCATGAATAGGTTCCAAGAAGGCCTCCAAGAACTCAGGTTATGCTTCAACAGAGATTTGAAGGTCAGTTCAGAGATCATCGATGCAATTCATTTTTTTATATTTTTTCTTCCCTTTTATCGATAAGCATATTCTAGAACCTATGTATTTTCCAATTCTTTAGATCTTCCATAGAAAAATAGACCCAATCCCATATTTTGCTTTTAGTGGATTATTATTCATTGTTTGTTCTTTTCAGCTTGAAAATGCACTGAAATTTTCAACCTAAAAGACCACAACAGGCCAGGTCAGTACATAGGAGGTCTGTTTCTTCACCAGAGCCAAGTAAATATATTGGACACATGAACCAAGCTAAATGCGTTGTTGCAATATGATATTTATTTTGTTCTCCAAACAATGCTGATACCCTTGCTGGCCAGTGCTGTGGTGGCATCTCTGTTCTTATGTGCATACATATTTTTTTAATTGTGCAGATATTCAGATTGACTATACTGTACTATTAGTCTAAGAGGACCTTGTGCTTTCGTTTTGTGCTGCAAATAGGAAAATGATTTGACAAATATAGGTACCACTGCCTTAATGTGAATTATAAGCTGATGCCTACAAGTTTTGTTTCCTTTGACCAACATGCTACCAAGTTTTGTTTCTAAAGTTTGAACTACATACATTAATTATGTGTTTTAGTCATTTCTTCATGCTTGTGTATCTCAATGTGGCTCATGTTGCTAAGATCTGGTGTGTTTGGTTGAATTATTCAAAATATTGAATAATGTCTTGGTGTGTTTGGTTGAATTATTCAAAATATCGAATAATGCCTTGGTGTGTTGAATTATTCAAAATATTGATAATGTGTTTATCCAGCTATTAATTTTATTATGCTAAAAACTATTAATTTTATTTTGTATTGACAGAATTATATAAATGTTGGTGGATCTGTGTGCATGCCCTGTCAACTTTGCTTGGTGATCTCATATTCTCAATACATGTATTTTTGTGGCAAATTTTGTCGAGTTCACAATTTGTTTTCCTCCCGTAGCAACGCACGGGCACGAACCTAGTAGATGGTTAAGATACAATATTTTTCATGCCCCACACCTTTTTTTTTGAGAATCAACACCACACTTTATTCAAACATTGCGGGTGATACAAACGCCACCTGGGTGGTGTCATAAACCATACATGACGACCAACACTATTATAGATAGAACTTCTAGCTAATATATGAGCATCTTCGTTCGACTCTCGATACTCATGGACAAACTCCGTTCTCCTGAACTCTCTAGCCCCTGATAATATCTCACGAACAATGTGCCCGTAGGGACCCATGCTCGTTCCTTCTCTTATTTGCCGAATGACCGAAAAATTGTCACTTGCTATCCTGAAGTTTTGGAAAGCTAGGTCAGTGGCCAGTGCCATGCCTTCCCTGCATGCAATCGCTTCCATAGTTTCTGGGTCCGTTAAACCAGACAAGACCACAACTGATGCTCCTAGAAAATTGCCCCCAATATCTCTTGCAACTGCTGCAGCTGATGCAACACCTGAGCTCTTAGATAGAGCTGCATCCACGTTGATTTTCATCAATTCTGCCGGTGGGGGAATCCACCGAGGGCGAGTTTGCACAACTACCTTCTCCGTCTTGTGTGGTTTTGTATTCTGCAGATCTGCCACAAACCTGGTAACAAAACAATGGATAGAGGACTTTGGAAAGTATTTTCATGTATCGCTTTCCTTCTCACATACCAGATTGCCCATAATGTCACTGACACTCGAACAAAATCATGATGTGACAGGCCCTTCATTACTGATAGAAGCCAGCCCTTTGCGTCCATTTCGCATGTTTCACTTAGCAGTTCTACAATATCATCATCTTCTAGTGTCCACATGCTCTTAGACATGTTGCATTCCAGAAGAGAGTGCTTCCATGAGTCAGCCGCCCCACAGATCGAACAAGAACTACTATCTGCCATCTTCCTGTGGTGCAAAACGTCTCTAGAAGGCAATGAGCTTCTAGCAAGCCGCCACAAGAATACTCTAATCTTTGACGGTACTTTGACTCCCCACAGATCAGTCCATTCCTTCTCTTCCTCTTTTCTATTTGATCTCCCCGCATTACTCGACGCTTTCATAAATGCTAGCATTCTGTAAGCTGATCTCACAGAGAAAAATCCACTCTTCTCATGATGCCACGCCCAAAAATCTTCCTGACATCGATTACACAGAGGTATATTTGAAATTACCTCTATATCCGCAGGTGTAAAGAAAGTTTGCAATTTGCCCATGTCCCAACACACTGATGACACATCAATAAGCTCACTCACAAGTTGAGGGGAATTTGTCATGCTGCACTTGATGGGTCTTCTCAGTCCTGCGGTGGTTAGCCAATCCATCGACCATATATTCGTAGTTTCCCCAGTCCCAATTCTTCTTATAAGACCTTGTTTTAGAACGTCCCGACCATCAATGATGGATCTCCAGATGCGTGAAGGTGAGCTTCCCAGATACGCATCCAAGAAATCTCCATTAGGATAATATACCGCCTTCAGTATTCTAGCACTCAGAGAAGATCCATCAACAAGAATTCGCCATGCTTGTTTCGCAAGGAGAGCTAGGTTAAACATCTCTAGATCCCTGAACCTGAGACCTCCTAGATATTTGGGCTGCACCATGGTGTCCCAAGCAACCCAGCAGGTTCTTCTTTTTCCCTCCTTGCTGCCCCACCAAAAATTGCGAAGGAGACCATCAATGTGCTGACATAGGCCTCGTGGCAATCTGAAACATGACATTGAGAATGTGGGTATCGCCTGGGCAACTGATTTTATGAGAACCTCCTTACCACCAGCCGATAATAATTGCTCCATCCATCCTTATATTTTGTTCCATACCCGGTCCTTCAAATATTTGAAAGTACCACTAGGCGCATTTCCAACATCTAACGGCAAACCCAGATACTTTTCATTGAGAGCTTCATTATGCACATCAAGGATATTTTTTATTTCATTCCGTAAGCTTTGCCGACACCCCTTGGCGAAGTGTATCGAAGATTTATCCACGTTAATTTGTTGTCCAGAAGCTTTACAATAAATATTTAGAACCTCCCACACCTCCTGAGCATTTGTCCTATCTTCCTTGAAAAACAACAGGCTGTCATCTGCAAAGAGTAAATGGTTTACCATCGGAGCCGATGGCGCCACCCTAATGCCATTGAGTGTAGATGACTGACTTCTAGCTTTTAAGAGGCACGAAAGGCCCTCTGCTGCTAGCAAGAACAGATAGGGGGAGATAGGATCTCCCTGCCTAATACCCCTTGTCGGTGTAAATTTCTCCAAACACTCGCCATTTAGAAGAATGGAAAAAGATACTGAATTGATCAGTCTCATTACCATCTCAACCCATACCTGATGGAATCCCAAACGGAGCATAATTGAGCGAAGGTACTCCCATTCGATATGGTCATATGCTTTTTTCATGTCAAGCTTTAAGGCACAACACCTCAAATCCTGAGCCCTCTTTCTTTTCATAAAATGCAGACACTCATATGCCGTGATTATATTGTCTGTTATAAGTCTCCCTAGGACAAAGGCTGATTGTTCTTTAGAGATAATTTCTGGTAATATGATCTTCAGCCTATTAGCCATCACCTTGGACGCTATTTTGTATATGACATTGCACAAGCTTATTGGCCTAAATTGACCTAGGTCCTCTGGGTTCGCCACCTTGGGGATTAGCACAATTAGCGTATCATTAATCTTCTTTGGGTCATCCTCTCCTTTTAAAACTCTCAACACAATTGAGGTAACCTCCTTCCCACACAACTCCCAATGGCGTTGGAAAAAGTGAGCCGGGAAACCATCTGGTCCCGGGGCTTTTGTGGGAAACATCTGGAACAATGCTTCCTTTGTCTCCTGTTCTGTAAACTGCTGGAGAAGTTTATCATTCATTGCCGCTGTTACCTTTGTAGGAACCACTCTCAAAACCTCCTCCATATTTTCTATCCCCTCAGAGCTATACAAATTTTTGTAGAACTCTGTAGTCAGCTCGCCCATCTCCTATACATCTTCCGTGAATTGTCCATTTAGCTTCCGTAGCTTGATTATTCTGTTCCTCTTACGCCTCCTGCTCGCTCTCATGTGAAAAAATCGTGTATTTTTGTCTCCCTCGTCAAGCCACATAATTCTCGACCTCTGCCTCCACATGAGCTCTTCCCTGTAATTTAGCTTTCTAATCCTCTCAACAACCTTAAGTTCTGCATACGATGGCTCAAGGCGATGTGGGTCAGCCTTCATGCGTTCTAACTCAGCATTTAATTTACACAGATCTCGTCGTACAGTTCCAAAGGTCATCTTTTCCCACCACAGCAGTTGGTTGCTCACCTGTATCAACTTCTGTTGCAGATCTTCTATATTTGACGCATCTCGCTCACTTTTCCAAGCATCTGTAAGCATACTTGAAAATCCATCATGAGTTTCCCACATAACCTCATACTTGAAGCGGCTCTTTTTTCTTGTGCGTGGCTCCTCCCGTCTCCAAGTAAGAGAAATAGGACAATGATCCGAAGCTGCACTGTTAAGTGACTCACCCTTGCCATAGGGAAACGGCTACACCACTCAGCTGTCGCTAGCGCTCTGTCAAGGCGTACACGGCAGTAGGACCCTCCAGCAACTTTCTTCTCATAAGTCTAGCTTCGTCCCTCATAACCCAAATCATTCAATCCACATACATCCACAGCATCACGAAAGCCTGATATTTGTGCATAGCTCCTTTCCTGCACTCCTTGATGTTCAGACCTATGCAATACTTCATTAAAATCTCCAATACACACCCATGGGAGAGGAGATGAGGACTTGATGAATTTCATCATCTCCCAAGTTTTAAACCTCTCACTGGTCTGTGTTTCTCCGTACACACACGTGAGCCTCCACGGTTCCTGGTCCCCCTCCTTTATAATAACATCAATGTGGTACTGAGAATACGGCAAAATAGAAACACTTGTATTATTGTTCCAAAATAAACCAAGGCCACCGCTACGGCCATCACTACTAACAGCAAAAGATTGATCAACACCAAGTGTATTCTTCAAACCCTCCACCCGTGACTTATGAACCTGTGTCTCGAGTACACAAAGCACGGATGGGGCAACACTCTTCGCCAGATCGCGAAGCTCCTTAACTGTCGCGGCGTTGCCCAAACCACGAAGAAAAAGGGAAAACGCTATTGGTTGGGCCCTAATCGGATGGCCCATCTAGCTCACAGCTTATGTTATTCTAGTGTCCCGTCCATGCTCTCGAAGCCCTTCTTGCTGCTCTTTCTATCTTCACGCTGCAGCCAGCAGCATTAGCTCCGGGTACAGGCTCCGCTATCTCACTATTTGCTCCATATCAATTTAGTCGCTATTTGTTGGTTTAGTTCCATTTAGCCTAACATTAGCTGTTTTTGGCCATCACACGCTAAATATCTTGGCACGCTATTTTAAACATTAGGTAGCTACCCTTCAAAGCTAATGCCTTTCACCACAACTTCAGGATACCACACCACCATTCAAGGATACCCAGAACGGATGCTCACATGCACGTGCTCGTGTTGGTCTCTTGGACCCGCGATATAGCTTCCTCATGCACAGAAATGATTATGGACATGCATCTTGGTCTTGACTATTGACTATATATCTTAGGTCCTCAGCAGGATAAAAGCTGTTATTCCCTTGAACAACAAGTGCGCTGATTTCCGAGTTTATTCTCTTGGATTTGAGATTTGACTCTTACAATCTGATTTTTTTTTTCACTAGAGGAGGCTACAAAGGAGCCTTCTCGGTGCCAACACTGGGGTTCGAACCCAGATCGCCGGCCTGATTTATTTTATAAATTAATGATGTTATTCTTTCGGTCGGTCAACAGCGTACTCATCGATATATAGTAAGGAACCTATGCGACTTCAGGGGATTTTGTAGTGTATCAGAAATTGTGTCTCATGATTCAAACTAATCTCTTAAAGATTGGACTGGACCTTGAAATTCCAAATCACAATACTCCATACAAACTTGTCATTAGACTTAATACAATCAACCCATGGCAAGCAATGTATCAGTGAAAGTATCTCCACCGCAGGCATAAAGGCAACGACGTGGCAGTCCCTGGTTTGTGTTTGGATGCATCCAGCTAACTTTAGATGTTTAGTTGTGTGCTCCTAGCTAATTAGATGAAGTTTTAGCCAGTTGGTAGGTAGAATCCAAACAAGCATGAAGCACCTCAACTAAAATTTAGTTGGATGATCCAAACAAGACCTCAGAGCATCTCCAACCGATCTCTCAAATCTGAACCCCTACTCTCCCATATGAGGGCCTCTCATCCACTTTTCAGATCCCTACTTCTTTGCGTTCTCCAACCGATCTCTTATATAGCTCTCTACTTCCCATACAGCTGCATTTTTATTCATATCTTGTAACTAACAAGTTTAACTACTTTATATCTAAACGGTAATATTTGGACTATTATTTACAGGACTACTCTTTTTCTTGCATTGCAAAATCAATAAAGCATCAATTGAAATGGAAAAAAGTAATTGTGTAATTGAAAAGAAAAATACTGCTCTCTGTATCTCTCTCTCTCT
>CM014272.1:46976185-47005118 GCA_004135705.1 Alloteropsis semialata
CAAGCCGCAGCGCAGGGGCCGGCCGCAGCGCGGCAAGCCGGCCGCATGGGCGCGAGCAGGGGACTGGGCGCCGGATTGTTGCGTATGTGTTGTGATTCTTATTGTTGATTGTGATTCGATTCTTGTGATTCGTGTGAAATCCATGGATGTGGAGTAAAGATTGTGATTTGATTCTTGTGATTGTGATTCTTGCGATTGTGATTCTTGTGATTGTCATTCGATTCTTGTGATTCATTTGAAATTCATGGATGTGGAATGAAAAAAATTGTTTGATTGTGATTCTTGTGATTCATTTGAAATCCATGGACGTGGAATGAAAAAAATTGGAAGCAGGAACGCGCCATAGCGCTGCAGCGTGCTGGGTTGGGCGGGCGTGAGCGCCCTGGCCCGTGATTTATTTTTTTATTCGAAAAATAACATTAGTCCCGGGTCGTAAACTACCGGGACTAATGTACCGAAGGCTTTAGTCCCGGCTGTGTAGTCCCGGTTGGATAACCGGGACTAAATCCAGTTTCCAACCGGGACTATATCCGGTTTCTCTACTAGTGGATCTAGCATGATAGTACATTTAGATCTTAAATAAAAAATTATTTTAAAATACTATATTTAAATGGTCAGGTGAGCTATTTATAGTCAAGATGGTTTCCAAAAATTACAAAGTTTTGTAAATAAATGCTATAAGTCAAAAGTGACCCATTTTGCTTTGATCCGGTATGATAAGAAATTTAGATCTTAAATAAAAATATTTTTGAAAAACTGGATTTAAATGGTCATGTGAGTTCCTTAGAGTCAAGATGGTTTTCAAAAATCATAAAACTGTGTAAATAATTTTATACATCAATAGTGATCCATTTTACTTTGATTTGGAGTCATAGCTATTATAGATTTCAAATAAAAAATATTTTTGGAAAAAGCTCTATCTGAATTGTTAGGTGAGCTATTAAACACTAACGATGGTTTAAAAAAATCTTGAAAGTTTATAAATAGATGCTATAAATCAAAAGTGACCTATGTTGGATTGATCTAGCATCATAGTAAATTTGGATTCTATATATATTTTTTAAAACTATGTTTAAATTGTTAGGTGAGTTGCTTACGCTTGAGGTGGTTTTAAAAAATCTTAGAACTTTGTAAATTGTTCTGATAAATCAATAGCAGTCTATTTTTCTTTGATTTCATAGCTATTATAGAAATTGTTTTCAAAATAGTTATTTTAAATAAAATATTGTCTATTGAAATGATTGTTTGCCGCTAAGATTAGGATGTTGTTTTTTATACTAATTGCTTGTCGATAAGATTAGGATCTTGTTTATATATGATTTGTATTTGCCATATCAAAGCATGGGCACGAAGCTAGTGAGGCAATAGGAATGAGTGTTTCTTTAGGAGCGTGCCTAGATAAGGAGACATAAACACACAAGAAACCTTTTACATCGCGGCTTTCTTTTATTTCTAACAAATTAGAACTACTCAACATAACGTGATTCCGCGCTAGCTGCATAATATCCACCATTGGGTAGAGAGAGAGAGAGAGAAAGAGAGGAGACGAAAGGAGAGGAGAAATAAAGGAGTGGAACTGCATTGACACGCATTGTTGGCTAGCAATCTGGACTAGTAGCGTGATAGGCGCGTGGAGACCATAAACATGCATTCCTTATAGGAATGATAGCGAGGGACGATGGTTGTGCGTCAAGTCCGCACAAACAATGAAACAAGCAAATGCAGCACGACCAAAGCCGTGACAGCAGGGGACAGTGACGTCACAAGTAGGTGATCATATCCGAGCAACTAAAGAAAAGTTTGATGATGCACTAAGTGTAGTATTCTTATTGCGTGTGCCACTACAAAGTTTCCATTTCTTGCATTTTACAAGCAGTGGCGGATCCAGCCCTAGAAGCAAGGGGGGCTCTCTTTCCCTTCTTCTTCCTCCTCTCTTCTCTCTTTCCCTTCTTCTTCCTCCTCTCCTTCCTTCTCCTCTTCACTATGGCCAAAATTTTGTAGGGGGGGCTTGGGGGGGCTCCAATGGAGTTCAAGGGGGTAGGGGGGCTTGAGCCCCCCCTGCCCCCATGCTGGATCCGCCCCTGTTTACAAGGCACCATTAGTTCATCACCGCACGCTCAATTGTCGTATGCAGCGATGATGACAGTGGCGAGCACTTGGGGCTGCACGCTGGACAAACACGCAAGCATTGGACAAAACGCTGGACAAATAGCGTCTACCCATATTACAATAAAACTCGAAACAAAATTGCACCACAATTTTGCTCTGGTGTGCTGAGGTGGTATTGACCATGGACCACGGTAGCATCTGAACTCCCGTTGCTGATAACATTATATGTGTAGCTGCTTTGTCGCAGCACATCTCCAGCTTGAGTTGCTTGGACAACCTTTCGAAACATGTGTTTGTCAGTAGAGACAATATGTATCTATGCATACCGAGCACACAGTTTATATCAACAAAACGATTATCGAGAAGACAAGCTCACTTGTTTCACTAAATCCACTATAAGATATATTTTGATAGTGCATATATTTGGTAGTATAGGTGTTGTTATATATTTCTATAAATTATTGCACAAAAAAATATTTTTCTATAAGTTTGGTCAAAGTTGTACAAGTTGGACTTAGAACAAACCTAACGTCACATCTATTAAAATACAGAGAGAGTACATTACTTTCTCCTCTCTTTGGCTTTGCCCCCTCTTTCATGTTGGTGTGTGTGCTTAGTCCACTTAAGATGTTTAGGTTGTTTTTTATTCTGTTCTCTCATGTTGGTGTGTGTGGTAGATGCGGACGATGATAGACATTGTGCAGCTGGGATTGGAATTAGTCGTCTCCAGCGGTGACATAGATCCTACCTAGCTATCTAGAGACTAATATATAAATTAATTGTTGCATTTTATTTGTTTCTAATTTTGGTTTATATGTTTTGTTTGTATAAATATTGTTTTTCTATATTAGCTATAAAATGCTTTTGTAGTTGTTAATTACTCCATCCGTCCTTAAATACAATGGTATTTTGTTTTGTTATAAGTCAAACTCCTTTAAGATTGATAGAGTTCATAGAGAAAAGTAAAAATTCTCACATCAGCTAAGTAAATTATAAAAATATAGTTCACAATAAACATACTTATGCTCTTTTGGTATTGTAAATGTTATTTTCGTTATCCTTAAATTTCGTGGAACTTAGGGTAGTTTGACTTAGCACAAACAAAAGTGCCTTATATGGACCCATGGAACATAGTACTTGAGAAAACACATTGTGCCTTTACTTTTTCAGATGGCTTCCAGTACTAGCCATCAGAGACCAAATGAGAAAATATTGGCCCAAACATTTAAGGTAAATACGATGATTCCTTAGCAATAGACGCATGCCTTTTTACGAATTGGCCATCACTGCTTCATGAATTTTTTTTTCTGTTTTCTTATAATCCATCAATCTCAACCCCAATCTCAGAAGACACTCTAACTCACTCTGGTTTAACTATCAATCTCTCAACCATCCACCCGTGGCATCCTCCTCTTCTTCCTCGTCGTTCCCTTTGCCTGATTCTCCATAGTTCATCAATGCTTGGCTGTATTTGTCAACAACGATGACAAAGTGGATTCAATGGCACTCACCAATGACAATGAAGTGGTGGAAGCAAAGGCTAAGGTGGAGGACATGGATCTGGAAGCTTACAAGGTTGCTTATGACGACATTGAGTCTGAAGCGAGAAAGGATGGCAATAGAGCGATCTCCTCTGCCCATGAGGAGGAGGATAGTGAAGAGGGAGACAGCCACGTCGAGGAGGAGGAGGACAAGGAGAAGAAGGAGGACGATGGTGAAGAAGAAAATGGCCAAGCCGAGGAGGAGGAGGGTGGTAGTAAAGAGGAATATGACCACACCAAAGAGGAGGTAGTTTGTGAAAAGGAAGACGAAGATGTTGAGGAAAGAGGATGATGGGGTCAAGCTGAAGACGACCACACCGAGGATGATGATGATGATGATTCCGACAATGATAATGATGCTGATGAAGAAAAGGAGGAGGAGGAGGAGGACGATGATGACAATGAAGACTAGCACCCAGACGTGAATTTGATGACTAATTTGAAGAGAAATTGGAGCTCGATGATGGGGACGATGGCAATAATTATGAGGAATCTGAGGTAGTGGTGGCCATTACTCTGCCTTACCACCATTATTACATTCCACTCAATAATAGCTTGCATTGATCAAGCAACAATTTTATGATGACGATGAACGAAGAAGATGATGGAGACGTCCAGTAACCATATGGTTCTTGTAGATATACATGTAGAGGGAGCTTTTTTGACTACTAGGATTCTTTACTTGAGTTCTCTTGAAAGAATTAATCATTTGCTAAAGTTTAAAAGATCGCCTAGGTTTGTGCCCATACATTGCTATGGATACAACAAATTCTCTCCATATGCATTAATTTTATAAAGAAATTGTAATGGCATGTAGTGATGAATGCATACATTGTCCCCTAAATAGAAGCAGCACAAATTACTACATGTAAAAAAGATTATCTACTTAGATAAATAATGAATTGCACAACTTTGAACTAATTCCTTGTACCATACCTGCAAAGAATGTATGCAACATGGCTGTTGATTTATTGGGAGACGCAGCCTTTCCGAAGCACGGCCCATACAATAACAAGTTTCTCTGCGCATGCACCGTAAAGGAACTTAAATTTTAACCATATCTACACATCACTTATGCTGGAATTTAATTTGTCAAAATACTAATTTACATACCATGATTTTTGTGATTTATACTTGATTTTCTATGACCGTCACAAGGGTAGATAAGTTTGCTAAAACTCAAATATAGGTTCTTGGAAAGAATTTTTATTTTAGAGCTAAAATTCTTATGTTGCCAGATCCAAATAAAATGGGTCTCTTCTATTTTATGGCATTGAGTAAAGAGGTTACATTATTTGTGCAAAGCATATCTTACAATAATCGGTTTAGATGGAAGCCAAAATTTCACCTTTCTATGAATTTGTTAAGTAATTATGATGCCATACCAAAGTAATATTGGGGGGTCTATTGATTAATATTATCTACTAATAAATATTCAAGATTTTAAAATCCATCTTGAGTGGAAATAACTCACTTGCTAAATCAAATAAAGTTTCTTGCCAAAAAGTTTTATTGGAAATCTAAAATACTATGATCCCGTATTCATATAAATTTGGGTATATAAGTTTTATAGCATCTACTTAAAATGTTTCATTATTTTTGGATAAATTTATAATTAAAGGACTTAGGTGAAAAATAAAATATAGTCTTTTAGGAGTAATTTTTATTTCAAACCTATTGGAGATATTTTGCCATATCAAAGCAAATTGGGTTGCTACTGATTTATGTCATCTGTTGAAAAGTTTCCAAGATTTTTGAAAGCCCATTGTGAGTATAAATATCTCAAGTGATAACTCAAATATAGCTTACAAGATTAATTTTTATTTCAAATATAGAATTAGTTATGACACCAAATCATGCAAAAACAATTGACAAATGAGCAGCAGACTTAGTTCTCTAAAGAGTTCAGTAGACTTAGTTCTTAATAGAGTTCAGTAGACAAATAAAGTAGCCGCGATTATCAGTTCAAAAATTGGCTATTAGCATCATGGCATATGTTAAGTAGCAAAATTATTCACTTTCAGCCACAGAGATGCAGTTGCGCGCTAAAACCAATGGCGCTACGCGAAACAATTTCAGCGGTCATACTTTCTGAAACAGCCATAACAAACTTCCTTTCACATCCCAAACTTCACCAGATTTTCAAAAACTAAAATAAAAATGAATACTTGATTTCCACCAAAGCACCCTATGTGCATAAGAAACGCCTAGGACCCCTGCTTCTCCTCATTGTCAGATGTGTTCTTGTGATGCACCAAGAATAGAGAGAAACAATTCTACAACAAAAAGGAATCACAAACTGACAAAACTGAAATCTAAAATGGTTAGAAATAATGTACAGAGCATACAAGAAGGGAGCAATACATTCATCTAGCAATCATTGACTGATGAAACTAAAATCTAAAATGGCTAGAAATTAAACAAAAGATCCATGCTAACTTAAATCTCAATTGACAACATTTACCAAAGGCACCTATATTAGCTATTAAAAGGAGTAACCTAGTTATGATTAAAACCGTCGTAATCCGATGAAAACGAACTGGAACTAAAAGTATACCACCATTTAGCACTGACTGAGTATGAGTTTTTTTTACATAGAAGTAACTCAAAATTTAGTCGTATAGTTCAAAATTCAGCACTACACAGATATAAGTCAATATGCAAAGCAAGTCAGGTTCAACAGCAAGAAATATATAGAAGAGGGAACATAATAAGTAGATTGAGATTTTACTTGCTAAACCATCTCATTTCTAAGCCAAATCAAAACTAATTCTATATCTGCTTCACATCATTTTGCCTTTTGTGGCTTGGTCACTTCCATTGTGTTTAGAACTGATATACACCTTTTGATGGAGATATCACAACCTTGAGCAACCTCCTTTTGTCTAGCGAGATGTGCAGCTTCATCTTCTGCTTGCTTAGTTGTTTCCAGATTTCTCTCCATCATGACTTCTAGGTTCTTCACTATTCTTAGTCCTCTTTTCTTCCTTTTCTTGTTAATTTCTTGATGTGCCAGTTTTTCTTTGCCATCCACTTCTTTCAATAGCTACAACGTCACTTTCATCCCTTCTTTGAAAGACCTCTTCAATCCTTTTAGTTATTGCACCAACATCTTCATATGGTACCTCATGAACCTCAATGTTGCCCAAGTCTTGTGCCTCATCTTGTACATAATGAAGTTGTTGAGGGGTTTTTCCTCTTGTGGTGACTCAAGAGAAGTGAAATTGTAAGTCCCTTCAGCCAAATTATCTACACGATAACAAGGAAATAATAACTGAAGAAAGAGTATTTTGAAGGCAATCAGGTCACGAGTCATCGATTGTGACAGCAAAACTTACCATCGTATAGCTCTCCCAAAGCATCATAGAGTGGGAAGCTTGCCTTGTTGTCACGAAACTTTATGATTTTAGAAAATGGCTGCACATTAAAAGAAAAAATAGAATTACAAAAAATCAACATAGAATTACTTCAAGAAAACAACTTACCACAATGAGGTTATCTCACGTTGCTGGTGGCCTTCAATCATATTCATTTTTTCATTCCCATTCAACCCACTCTGCCTCCTTGCCTTTTTGAGCATCTTATAGCTCTTTTTAGCTGCTGTTCTTTATCCTCAATCTGACCCTTGTGTAGGAGGCATACCTGTTCGTTAGATTGAACTCCTTCACCATATTATTCCACTCTTAAGAGTTCCAACCATTGTCACCTGTATAGCCACTATTTTTATACTCATGGAGAATGTCCATAAGGAACTTGTGAAGGTCTGCATTCCAGTCCGCTCTTTATTTTACTACATATAAACAACGTCAAGTATCAATAATACAAAACTTACAAGAAAGCATGAAGAAACATTAAACACCATATGTCTTGGAGAACTAAAACTTTTCTTTGCCCCCACTACATTTAGGAAAAGACTTCATTTTAGTAGCACTTGTTGTAGCTAGGAACCTACACAACTTTGGGAACTCACTTGCAATCATATTGAACTTTGGGGAGCCTTTTCCAACCATCACTATCAAATATGACAGAAATTATTCACTTATTACAAGCTTATTCATGACACAATCTTAATCACTTATTACAACCCATGAAAAAATATAAAACAAAATTACGATGAGTTTATTCCAGATACAAGCTTGGTAACTTATTACAACCTTACTAAAACTTACTAAATGTTTAATTTACATGTTTTCGGTACTGAATCCACATTTCTTTGACGATGGTGTCTCTTAAATCGTTTCCTTGTACATTGCCTAGGTCATTGTTTTGATCACTATTTTGTAGAGCAACAAAGTTTTATGGAGGGATATTATCCGGCTAATGATCTAATTTTTCGTCATCTACATGATAATCAGATTACATTATGGAAGATGACAACATCTACATGTATCTTTACTTGATTTTCCAACATGTGGAATGTGGCAACTTTGAGAATGGGGAAGCACTTCTTAAGCACACCCAAAACCCTCTCCACATGGTTCCTCAGTAGTGCATTGTGGTAGTTGAACAACTCCATTGGGTTCTACGGTCATTGATTTCCAGCCCCAAATTTTTTCAAATGGTATCAAACTCCTTGATATGGAGTAAGGAAAGATGTAGTATTTGCATACCCTCTGTCAATCAGATAGAATTTGCTTGGAGGTACAAATAATCCCTTTCTCATAGCTGATCTTAGCACTCTGGAATCTGTAGCCGATCCCTCCCATCCACTAGAAATGAAACTGATGTTGATATTTAAATCACATGCCACCATCACGTTAATGCTTAGTGTGCTCTTACTATTACTAAAAGGAGAAGATTTCTCAAGGGTTATGGAAATAGGAATATGAAACCCGTCAATGGCACCTAGACAATTCTTGAGGAATGGATAGAATCTAGGATTATCTTGGATTTTTGTATGCACTTGATTAGGATCAGGAGCCTGAAGGAAACAATGAGATAGGAATGACCACCTTGAAGAAGTGGTTGATGTTATGATGGAAGGTCTCACTGCTATGTCCAAAGGTCACTCGGAGATCCACATACAAGGTGTTGTGAATTAACATGTGTAGGAAGAAACCGAACTTCTCCTCCACCGTGATCCTTGTATCAACGAAGAGCCTTTTCCTTCTAAGATAAGTTGCCACCTCTTCGAAGATGTCTTGTTCCATCCTAAATGTAGCTTGATAGTTCTTAACATGTCCCCAGATGAGTCAATGAACCTTAATCTCACCTATTTCATCCAATGTATGACATTTTTTTCCCTCCCCTCTAGTAGAACATATAAGATATAAGGCAGGGAAAAGAAACATCACCATGTCATCATCTTCTTCCTTCCTCCTCTTTATAATACGATCTCGTAGTGAGATACTCATTGCAGAACTAAAGCATATAAATTTATAGTCATAGAGAAGCCGAAAATGAAAGGCTAAGCATGTTGTCATGGCAATTTTGCTGAACATAATAACTACTATGTAATATTATTAACCATGTTGTGATAGTGATTATTATCCATTTCAGACTTTTGGACCTACTATTGTAATAAGATATATGAATTCAAAAGCACAAGTAGACCATATATACATATATAGAATTCAGTACCTTGGAGTTGGTATCGGATCCCAAGAAGGGGGAGGTTCACCTTCCCTAACTCTAAATGGTGCTAGAGGGATCTACAAGTAACAAGAAAAGGTATTTGTTAAGCAATAAGAATTTGCAAGAATGCAGAAATTTCATACTATGCAATCAGAGTTGCATGAATGCTTGGAAAGAGGGACACAAATGACACAACCAGTTTGAAGTACACTTTTGCTCCTAGTATCACTATATTAGTTCCAAAACAGAAGAGTTGGGATTAGCACCAAAGAAATGTTTAAAATATGACATATGTGCATTAAACTGTGAAATCAAGAAATTATGTACGACGATTACAAAATCAGTATATAGAAGTCTATGATTAAATGGCAACAAGTGCAGGGTCTATACCGAGGGCACTAATCACAAGGTAAACTAGTAAAAATAAAAACTCTTAACTCTTAACCCATCGTGTCTACTATAAATTTCTTTTTATCGAAATCATGTCTTCTGCTTAATCAATCTAGAAAATATTATTTTGCTTCCAAAAGACGTAAAAAGGAGGATTTAACTCAATCTCAGGATTTATTAGTTTATCATTGAAGATTTCATTTCAAGAATCCTATAAAAACAAAGCTGTCCAAGTAAAGATTATACAACCAAGATTGAATAGGAACGATCCTTGACGTACTTAGCTACTTTGTATATTATACCATTTTCATAATTTGTTGTTGCATTTTCACTATAGTAATAGGCCCCACCTTAAAGTTTCATACAGAGCCCCGGTTTTTGCCGGCACGGACCTGAGGCCAAGCCGAGCCAATATAGACCCTGTTTGTTTGAGCTTCTGGGCATTTTTAGACTACTGGTTTTTTGCGTGTCCAAAAACCGAATGCCCCTGGAAGCTAGAAGACTCTTTTCATGAGCTTTTCAGTTTCTGGATTTTGAGATCATCCGGCTTTTGGACATCTGAAAAGCTATTAGTTAAAATGTGCCCAAAAGCTCAAACAAACAAGGCCTTACTTTCCAGGCCGGGCCAAACCCAACGACATTTATTTGTTGGGCAAGCTTTCATTCTAGGCCGTTCCGATCCGGGTGATTGGGCCTCATTCTGGACCATTTTGAGAGAAAAGAACGAGGCCTAAGTTCATTTGGGGCATGGTGGTTTGAACCGTGGCATGGGGGAGTGCGAGGGGGAGAGGTGCAGGCGAAGGAGAGGCGTACGATGTGACACAACAAACTAAGCATGAAGAAGAACTTCGTTCTTTTCCATAGTAGAGATATACTAAATAAATTCTATAACTCAAACCTAATCAAACCGATTTTCTTTGGCTATTTCTGAAAGAAACCAAGTACACTAGAATCTCGTCCCAAAAGGCAAAAGCAACCATTAGAAACTGCATAATAACAACTGCAACATGACGAGGAACAGCTAAATTAAAGGTAAAAAACGGCGTGCGTTTGTGCACTTGTCACCTGTAACCTTGCGATGTCCTTGGGAGCTCCCCGATATCAAGATCAAAATAAAAAGGGTCATAGAGAAGCAGTGATGCACATTATGATGCCTATGGGATCTTTGAAGATACAAAAAGGGTGGATTAGATCTCCATTCGCAGTGTCGACACTTCAAGGGATTCTAGAAAGCGTCATATCATCAATCACGGCCGCTCTTGTATATATATTTTTCTGAATTCCTATCCTGACCACTGATCGAGCACCATCTCCACACCTTTGATTGCCATTTCATTTTCGCACTGATCGGGAGTGGTAGGATCACTTAGGTGAGTTAACCACCAGAAGACATGCGTGTATGACGCTTGCTTGCTGTGGCTGGCTAACTGGTGAGTATCCACAACATTTGTGGTTTGAGTTTCCACTGGGACCGCCGCAGCATTGTCCTGTGCTTGTGGGTGGCATGCTTGCTGTCAATGATCTTTTGGTGTTGCAGTGCACTGTGCACTACATGTGATGTGATTCAGCAGTGCTCACTCTTTCACTCTTGCCTCTGATCGCCGTGCTTTTGCAGAAGTTAGTACATATGAAAAAAGTCATGCACTAATCTTCAATCTTTCTTCCCTTTCAATCATAGTGTTTCCATTTTTTTCTCTTTTAGTCAGTGCATACTTTTTCCTGAATGCATGTCAAAAGTTCATCTCTGGAGGATCCAATATTCCAAAATTTTAATGCAAACTATCTCTCTCTCTCTCTCTCTCTCTCTCTAAATATGATTGTTGAAACAAGGCAAGATAGATCGTGGTATGGAGGAAGTGCAAGTTTTTTTTTGGGTTTAACTTGGGACTCTAAATATTTGGCATGGTTCATGTAGCTCCCAGAGTCCCAGTCAAGTATGAACTAGCCAGGGTCCAGTCAAGTATGAACTAGCCAGAGTCCCAAAAACCAGAGATAGTCTTATTTTTGAGTATCCAAAACATGGCATTGGCATATAAAACCATAAAAAGGGCCTAAGTTTATTGAATAGGATGAGCCTGCAGAGATTACACATGACGTATGATACACCGACCATTTGCATACATATTGAAAAGCATACGCCGTGTGAAGCTCCTGAAGAAAGGCGACGGCATATTATACGGCGATGCACGACGTACATGTTGAGAAGCATATGACATTCGAAGAAATCAGAAACAGCGCATAGGCGTATGTTCTGGTGTTACTGTGCGCATATAGGGCGGACGATACGCCACTCAAGGCATGGTCATGTTCAAGTTGGGTCGTCAATACCCTATATGGCGTATCATACGCCGACCATCGGCATACTATTGGCGTACATATTATGCAGAGCCGATGTCAAGAGAAGATGGAGAAAAAGCCACGGCGTATCGAACACCGACCATCGGCGTACAAGTTCAGAAGCATACGGCGTGTGCAAGTAGCCGTTGAAAAAAATGGATTCGACCGTTAGAAAAGCACATGGCATATTATATGCCAATGGGGTTGAAGTGTACGTTGGATTATATGGCATTCACGATTTCTGTGCAGCATTTGAGCAATGGCTGGTCCAACCCTTTGGGCTATATATACTACCCCATTCGGCCATTCTGAGTAGCTGGAGTCCAGATAAGTTCATCTATACCCACAAGACATCCAAGCCACCATTTGTGCTACATTGATCATCCATAGTGAGTGAGAGAGCTAGGATAGGCTTAGTGAGAGAGTTTGCAAGGTATTGAGCCTTGTGCTTGGTTCTAGAGTGAACTAACACTTGTAATCTCGGTGTGCCGGCCTCTTGGAGTCTTGGTGCTCGCCGGCAAGTCTTCGACCCTCCATCTTGGTGTGTAGTGGCGACGACGACGTTGTGCGGGGGATGAAGAGTCCCTCTTCCTTGGTGGAGAAGCTCTGTATTGAAGGCGGCGTCAAGATCTCCGAGAGAGTAGGTTAATGAGAGTAAGGTCTTGGTGACTTGCTCATCATCCTTCTTGGGGAGCCTTTGTAGTGAGCTCAAGGCCTTGATTGGGAAGCAAGACTGTCGGTTTTTTTATACCGGCTAGCCTACTATGGGGGTCTCTAAGGTAGTGATTTGTGCGGTGGAGGATCACCAGACCTAAAACCGGAAGGTAAATGCGGGACACAAGACATGATTTTAGACAGGTTCGGGCCGCCAAGGCAGCGTACCCTATGTCCTGTATGGAGTATTGTATGTTGTGCCCTGCGCAGAGGTGTATGAGGTATGAGGATTAGCCCTCATGTTGTGCCCACCGATCTAGGAACCCCTGCCCTCCTTTATATACTCCAGGGGCGGGATTACTAGTTGGTTACAAGGTAGAAGTCTTAATAGGATTACAGGGGAATTCTAGTAGGAGTCTGCCTTCTTCCTTCCTTGCGGGAACTGGGGATTCTATCCCCGACAAGCCCTCGAGCGCTCCATAGCCGTATGCAGCAGTTTTGGAGTACTTTTTCGATCCTCGCCGAGTAGTTTTGGTGCTCTTCGAATACTTGGCTGGCCGAATCTTTAAAGTTCCTCAAAGCTGCCACGAGGGTATGGTGTGCTCAAAGTCTTGATCATCTTGATATATGGAGAGCGGTGTTGGTATTTCTTAGCATCATCACTTAGTGTAGTGATGGCACTAGAGATACTTCATCGTAAATCTAGACGTTACAGATATTCTGCAAGCGCACAGAAGTACGTTGTAGCATTTCACCCGGGAGTATTCTAGAGTATCGTTATTTGTTTATCCACAGGGAAAGCGTTTAGATAAAGAGAGGTGTCATCCAATGTATTTACTTACAACAATATTAATATACCATAATCTAAACAGGGGTAAAAAGTATGAAAGTGAATGGGTAATGTGACACACAGAAGTTCATTGCTCATCATTAAGGTAGCCTTAGTTAGTCATAGTACATTAGTAAAGATTACAAAGGTTCCATTAGCATCATACATATGGGACTTGGATATACTACAATACCCTATACAAGCTCATTCAATGATTATATGCAAGAGGACATATAGAGGTATCCAGTGGTTCTCTCGTCAAGGGACGATAGTAGGACGTCTTATTATAAAGGCCTAATACCCACTCCCGAACGTAGAGGACTACAAAGGACGGACATGGCTGTCACCACCTGCCGTCTACCTCTACTAATCCGTGGGGCGGCGGTACCCTCAACAGTATTCTGTATTCCAAATATCATGCTTGCAATATGAAATACAACTCTATCTATCACGTTAATAAATAGAGCAACCATAAGGCACATTGAGTCAATGTCATAGCATACATTCACTTGAACAAGGCACAAGACATTAGTAGTATATATTAAGTGGATAAGGTATAACTGAGGCATACAGCATAAGTATGAAGGTATTTCCATTAAGCTCAGAGTATTATAAGTAAATAAAAGAATACAAGAACTGAACTCTAGAACTTACCAAGACTCCTCCGAAAGCCTTCAGAAGATCTAATACTAGCACTATCACTACTAAGATTAAGACTAAACTTATAGCAAATGAGAGCTCTTCTTCTAGTGTGTGTTTGAGTACGGCGCCCTTTGCAGGTATTTATAACATCACATAGGCGGTTGGAGCCAGTCAGAGGTGGTTGAGGCCGTTTGGAGGTGGGCCCAGGTCGACCGAAGTCCCAAGGTCGGCTGACCCTTGGATCCACCTTCTTCAGCAATGCTCGGCTCAGATGTAGTCTCCAAGGCGGTTTACAGTTGCAGGTCAAAGGAGGACCGAGTCGGGCGTACAGGGAGGTCGGCCGACCTAGGGGGGTCGGCTGACCCTCCACAACTGCCTCTCGGGCCCATCTTTCTCTGGGAGACTTACATGTGGGTCCTGAGGTCGATTCCTGGTGGGTACTGTCGGTTTGGGTACACTTAGCTTTAGTTGTGGGCCCTTCAATCCATGGAATAGACATGTGGCTCATCTTTCACCATTAACTTCAACCGACCATGAATCAGCGTTCACGATCATTCTCTAGTGTGCTTCTTGACCTGTGTAGAGAATGGGCTCGATTGGGGTCCAGGCCAGGTCGCCCGACCTAGCCAGGTCGGCCGACCTGGGCCTGTGCCCAGTTTCATCCATCTTTTGCACCGTAGTCCCTGTACTCAAATATATTCTAGATATGCATGGTACAACATTATTTGAATACTAATGTCTAAGTTATGCTTTGATCTTTATTAGTTTTCTGAGCCTATTGACGGTCAGATTTTCGTTATAAGGACCGTCAACAACTCCCCCAAGCTTAGCCTTTTGCTCGTCCCGAGCAAAGACTAAAACTTTTATGCTCAATGGATCAGGAGTTGCTTCCTCATCACTCCTCAAAAGTACCAGTGGTTTAACAAAATATTCTACCAAGAATTGAATAAGCTGGTAAAATAAACTTCCCTTATTACCTTGGCCTTTATGGGGCTTGTAGCTTCTTCTTGTCTTGGGCGGTTGGTAGCCCGAACGACTTAGACCAAGCACCTTGCTTTCACCTTGCTTGACAATCAAACCGGAGCTTTTGGGTTTTTTCAAAAGGTAGAGTTCCTTAGGTGGCATTCTCTAGTCACTCAAGGTGTATTTCCTTACCAAGATCCTCTCTCAACTCTCATGTCACTCATTTGAGTGGAGCTTGTGCTAGGAGAGTTGGATAGCATATTTGTAGTGCACATATTGTAAAGTCAAGACCCGGATTCAAGGAGAAATAAGTCATATTCTCAAACCAAGATGTGCATGTGTGTAAGTGGCATGGTAAATGATAGCTCCTTTTTACAGGTTCCTCTTCCCCTTATAGAGTTGCTTTTAGAGACAGGGCTATTTTTCTTGAACCAAGAGCCTTCATGTGCTCTCTCTTTTTTTTACATACTTGGACCTTCATGTGCCTAATTTTTTTTACATCAGCCCATGTCTCTCTTTGCAATAAAGTTGGGGAAGAGTACCATACTTTATGTAGAGCTTTTATTTAGTGGATGGATGGCATGCTTACTCCAAGAGTATAAGTGAAACATGTATATGGTGGTGTGTGCGTGATCTTGGCTTTAAAAACATGAAGTAAATCTCTAAGAATCACATTGATCTTGACAAAACTCAATGCAAAAGCAAGTGGCTAATGTAGGGGTTTTAAATAATATGGGCTTTGGTAGGAATGTGAATCACCGTAAGGAACTCTTTATTTTATTTTTAAAAGAAATCTCCAGTTATCAAGTCTTGCTTGGTATAAGTCTTAAGGTAACTCAATTCTTATCATATCATAGCCAACAACAACCTAGACTAGAGCTTGCATATGCTACCCATAGATAGACAAGATAACAGGAAAGATCATGCTCAACCAGCAAACTCAAAGCTTAGGAGAATAGCAGGTTGAAACATAGGTACAAGAGAGAAATAAGAGCGACTATTCATCATATCCATAGATAAAGATTTAAATATAGACTCAAAACATTAAGGGACTATCCTAGATAGCTCTCATTTACTAACTTTATTAAAAGAGAATTTTATTAGTAATGCTTACCTTAATTTACCTGATTGGGGGTCCTCCTCCAAGTTTATTTTGTTGACATCGATGTACGTGTCGACGCAGGACTCATGTTTTACGTCGTCGAGTGATGACGTCTCCATAGTAAGGTTCAACTTGATGAAGCAGCATCTCATCCTAGAGATGAGGATACAGATGATTTAACCCGCCATACCTGTTTTACCTTTTTCTGGCGGTCGACAGCTTGTTCCGGTGTTTTCTTCGCCTGTGCCTTCACACCTCGTATAGGCTTCTTGTTCTTTGCATGATACTAGATGGAGAATTCCTTCTCCCAAAATTTTTCTATAAATTTTATCAGGCTATCTTTCTCTGGAGGTGCAACCTCCACTTCCTTCACGTTCTGACTGTTCCTCCCATACTTGCTCTTGACCATGGAGCATTGCTCCACCTTTGGCTTGAACTCAAACTTCTCCTTCTTGCCATTAATGTGGAGCTGGATCTCTCCAGCACCCACATTAATGTGAGCGTCTGCTGTGCTCAAGAAGGGTCGCCCAAGGATGAGCGACGAGTCATTGCTCACGTCCATGTCTAGCACCACGAAGTCGACATGGACGGATCAATCCTCGATGCGCACCGGAATATCCTCGGCTATCCCCTCTGGGTAGCGGACCGTGGAGTCGGCCAGCTGTAGTCTCATGGGAGTAGAGGACAAGGTAGTATAATTAAGGCGGTCAAAGACTACCTTTGGCATGACGCTGACACTTGCCCCTAGATCACAGAGTGCGTGCTCGAAATGTTGTGTCCCGATGGTTTACGTGATGGTGGGACATCCTGGGTCCTTCTTCTTCTCCGGGACCATGTTCAGGATGGAAGCACTGCACTCCTCAGTCAACTTTACGACCTCGGTACTTGGGAGTGGACGTTTGTTGTTGAGTATGTCCTTCAAGTACTTCGCATAGATCGGCACCTGCATAGCATCCAGCAATGGCACATGTATATTTAGCTTTTGAATGACTTCTACGAACCTGGCAAATTGCTCATCCGCTGATGGTTTCTTTTGATGTTGCGGGAATGGCAAGACGTTGGAGTCATAGAACTCATGCGGTGCAGTTTGTCCAGCTGGTGCCAGCTCAGCTTTAGGCTCTTCTTCCACTTCTGGGATCTCCTTCCTCGGCACTGCTGCCTTCCCTGCATGGTTAGGTGGGACTGGATCCCGAGTAGCCTTACCGCTCCTCGTGGAAACAGCCTTTACATTCTCAAAGGAAGAATCCGGTTGCCCAGGAATTCGCCCCTTATCACTAGAAGGAACAGCGGCGGCTAGCTGAGCTAGCTGGGTTTCTAACATTTTGTTAAAGCTTAGCTGGCTTTGGAAGGTGGAGGACAAACTTTCTCTCTTAGACTTTATGCCCTCCAGAGCCTTATCGTTAGCAGCAAGCCTCTTAGAGATAGATTCATTAATCTTGGCCTAACTAAGGACAAGATCTTTCAGAGAGGGTTGATTCGAGAAAGAGTTATTGTTGTTACCTCCATGGTAGAATGGGCGTTGTTGGTTCCAGTTCCCTTGAGGCCGGTATCCGTTGTTGCCGTTTACGAACTGTACCTCCTCTTGAGTCTCGGGGCAGTTGTTCCCCGAGTGGTCGGTTTCTCCACAGATTTCATATGTCATGTGTGAGTCCAGTGGTCCTTCGTTGTTGGCGCCTCCATCCTTGGAGCGGTCATCAAGGCACTTCATGATGAGGTCCATCTTAGTGGCCAGCATGTCCACCTACTTTATAGTGTGCATATCGCGTTTGCGCCCCTGAAGATGGTCGTCATTCCAGCATTGGTTTGACACCATCTTTTCGATGAGCAACTTAGCAGCGGCCATGGTCAAGGAGAGGAATGCCTCTCCAGCAGCAGCATCCATGTGTTCACGGGCGGTCCGAGACAGCCAATGATAGAAGTTTTGAAGCAGGAGCCACTCTTACATACTGTGGTGTGGGCACGCAAGAATGTAGTCCTGGAAGCGATCCCACGCCTCCAGAACAGTCTCCCCGGACTCTTGCTGGAAGCTAGAGATTCTTCCCCGAAGGGCATTGGTTTTCCCAATGGGGAAAAATTTGGCCAAGAATGCATTGGAGCATTTGGTCCACGTGTTCACCGCATCACGGTTGGAGTAGAACCATTGTTTGGCTCCTCCCAACAGCGAGAACGGGAATAAGTGGAGCCTGATGGCCTCTTGTTCGACTCCTCGGAGGTGATGGTGCTGCACACCTCCAGGAAGTCCTGCAGGTGAGCACTACCGTCTTCATTGGCCTTCCCACGGAAGGGACTGGCCTGCACCATGTTGATCAGCAGGGCCTTGAGCTCAAAAGCATGATCCCCCATGGCCACTTTCGGACCCGTAGGGATCTGGGCAGCGGACGGGGCGGAGTAGTCGCTGATGGTCCTATCGGCCATGGCTTCTTCCGGTTGGGGTACTACGGGAACGGGTTGTTCTCCTTGGTTGGAGGATTCTCCGATGACTGGTTCGGTCTCCGACAAGAACACCTGAGGGATTACGACACGAGAACGTACCCTCCTTCCTATGGTATTCAGGTTATCGACGTAGTTGGATGGTAACTGGAAACCAGTCATACACTACCTTGTTTCACATCACAGAGAAACATAGCAAAAGGGTAAACATGCTAGATTACTCACAATTAATCATGTTGCATTAAATACATGGATGATCAAAACTCTTTAACCATTGCTTTCCCGGCAACGGCACCAGAAATGCTTGTTGGTATTTCCTAGCATCACCCTTAGTGTAGTGATGGCACTAGAGATACTTCATCATAAATCTAGACGTTACAGATATTCTACAAGCGCACAGAAGTACGTTGTAGCATTTCACCCGAGAGTATTCCAGAGTATCGTTATTTGTTTATCTGCAGGGAAAGCGTTTAGTTAAAGAGAGGTGTCATCCAATGTATTTACTTACAATAAAATTAATATACCATAATCTAAACAGGGGTAAAGAATATGGAAGTGAATGGGTATTGTGACACACAGAAGTTCATTTCTCATCATTAAGGTAGCCTTAGTTAGTCATAGTACATTAGTAAAGATTACAAAGGTTCCATTAGCATCATACATATGGGACTTGGATATACTACAATACCCTATACAAGCTCATTCAGTGATTATATGCAAGAGGACATATCGAGATATCCAGTGGTTCCCTCATCAAGGGATGACAGTAGGACGTCTTATCATAAAGGCCTAATACCCACTCCCGAACGTGGAGGATTACAAAGGACGGACAAGGCTGTCACCACCTACCGCCTACCTCTACTAATCCGTGGGGCAGTGGTACCCTCAACAGTATTCCGTATTCCAAACACCATGCTTGCAATATAAAATATAACTCTATCTGTCATGTTAATAAATAGAGCAACCATAAGGCACATTGATCCAATGTCATAGCCTACATTCACTTGAACAAGGTGCAAGACATAAGTAGTATATACTAAGTAGATAAGGTATAACTGAGGCATACAGCATAAGTATGAAGGTATTTCCATTAAGCTCAGAGTATTACAAGTAAGTAAGAGAATACAAGAACTGGACTCTAGAACTTACCAAGACTCCTCCGGACGCCTTCAGAAGATCTAATACTAGCACTATCACTACTAAGACTAAGACTAAACTTGTAGCAAAGGAGAGCTCTTCTTCTGGTATGTGTTTGAGTATGGCGCCCCTTGCAGGTATTTATAGCATCACATAGGCGGTTAGAGCCAGCCAGAGGCAGTTGAGGCCGTTTGGAGGTGGGCCCAGGTCGGCCGAAGTCCCAAGGTCGGCTGACCCTTGGATCCACCGTCTTCAACAATGCTCGGCTCAGATGTAGTCTCCAAGGCGGTTTACAGTTGCAGATCAAAGGAGGGCCAAGTCGGACGCACGGGGAGGTCGGTCGACCTAGGGGAGTCGGCTGACCCTCCACAACCGCCTCTCGGGCCCATCTTTCTCTGGGAGACTTACATGTGGGTCCTGAGGTCGGTTCCTGGTGGGTATTGTCGGTTTGGGTACACTTAGCTCTGGTTGTGGGCCCTTCAGTCCATGGGATAGACATGTGGCTCATCTATCACCATTAACTTCAACCGACCATGAATCAGTGTTCATGATCATTCCCTAGTGTGCTTCTTGACCTGTGTAGAGAATGGGCTCGATTGGGGTCCAGGCCAAGTCGCCCGACCTAGCCAGGTCGGCCGACCTGGGCCTGTGCCCAGTTTCATCCATCTTTTGCACCGTAGTCCCTGTACTCAAATATATTCTAGATATGCATGGTATAACAATATTTGAATACTAATGTCTAAGTTATGCTTTGATCTTTATTAGTTTTCTGAGCCTATTGACGGTTGGATTTTCGTTATAAGGACCGTCAACAAGCGGCGAAAGTCGTGCTCCATATGGAGTAGCCCCCAAGCCTTAGGTTGAATCAAAGAATCAGGCTGAGGGTCAAATCTTGAATCTGCTTCTTCTGTCTTGAAAAAAGCGATTGATGGGTATAGCTTATCAGCCCCCGAGCCTTGGAATGATTGCATAATCAATCTAAGGGTCTTTGTCTTTACGGAAGTCATCATCTGAGTAGTTCTACGGCATCCAGCCCCCAAGCTTATGTGCCAGGTGAGCTGTTGGAGCCATGCCGAGTAGTTTTGCAGCGTCCAGCCCCCCGAGCTTATGCGCCAAGTGAGTTGCTGGAGCCACTCCGTGTAGTTTTGCGGCGTCCTGGAGAGTCGTCGCCAAAGCTTAACCTGAAAAAAAAGATGCGTACATTATGTAGCATTTTTGTAGAGTACAATGAAAGTACTAAAATTTATTGGATAATGAATATAAGCATAAAAGCCGCGTCATGCTCTTGTTTCGGTCGTATTTCTCCTGAGTAGTTAGCCTATTGCATTTAAGCACCTTGTCCCTGCATTAGCAATTGCTCGTAGTGTGTATCAGACAGACTCGTTTACGCATGTAGAGACTGTTGACGCGGAAAATCGGCGGTCGTATCCTCCGCGTGCAGCACACGAAGACCAGGGAGATCTGCTTCGCTCCAGTGCCAGCCCACACTCCAGTTCAGGTTCGCAGCGTGCCAGTCAATTTGACCTGAAATTGACAAGGAGAATAAAACAGTTAAATTACTCTTTGATTGTGCCGGCTCTATTTCAGACGATGGAGTAACGTCGAATTTTAGTCAAGACCCAATCAGACACGTGTCGGCCGATACCAATCGGACTTCAAAATCGGACCTCATTGATGACGTCAATCGGACCGAGTAATCGAACCTCAATCAGACACCGAATCGGACCTCAGAATCGGACCAATCAGGATCGGACCTTGATTGATATAACAGATCAGCCTTTGAATAATAAAATAAAGCATAAAACAAGGCCGATATGTAAAGTAATGGATCAGCTGTGTCTTTAGACAAGATATCAAATAATCAAAGTGTAAGCCGATACATTGTCCATCTTGCCTAATTGCCAGTTTGACTCATCTTGTCGGACCATCTAATCAGCCGATCGGACTATAGCCTTTTCAGAGAAATCTAGCTCCGACGTAGGGAATCTAGATTTCTCCAACTATGATTAGATCGGATAGCTAGATAGTCAAACTCAACTCATCAACCTGTCAATTAAACAAGATGCTCGCACAAGTGTTGACCAGATTAAGCAAATAAGCAGATAAAACATTAACAGGATCGTTCTGATTCTAAGATATGCTACCAAATAATGAAGCATGACCTAGCTCCGACGTAGGGAATCTAAACCACACTTAACATTCAAATAACAATAAGGTATAACCAAAGCTTCCTTTGACTAATCAAGATGAATCTAGCTCCGACGTAGGGAATCTAAACCAAGCATGACAGTCAAAGATTAATCTAATCGTATTGCAAAGATCCAGCTCCGACGTAGGGAATCTACACCAGTGCAATACTCAAAGAACAACCAGATTAAACCACAAAGCAGGATCGGACTTAGAACGATGCTGTAAGATAAATATTGCTTAAATCGGACCAAGACCGGTGCTCAAAGCCGTTGAAGAAGTAGAATTGATTCACATGGCATAGATCTAAACCAATCTAGCAACTCCAAACAGACCGCAAAAACTGCCTTTAGTAACCAAGATTACTCTAGCTCCGACGTAGGGAATCTAGCCTAATCTTGATATCTAGCTCCGACGTAGGGAATCTAGACTTAAAGTGCAGTCCGATAAACGATAATCTGTTGGATAATCAATATTGATCTAGCTCCGACGTAGGGAATCTATATCAATCTTGCTTATCAAGAGATAAATCGGTTGAACAGTATAAACGAGAAAGGGCGATGCGCCTCAATTCAAAGCCTATACTAGTTCGATAAATTGACTAACTTACTGGTAAGCCGGAGATCAGAACTGATGTAGCCCGTCCACCAATGAGCTTCGTCGATAACTACTACTAGGGTTTTTGGCGTGAAGCCGGGTTGTATTGATTGTGAGAATAGTTTTTACAATGGACGAGGGTTCATTTTTATACCCTGGTCATGGAGAGTCCTGATCAGACCAGACTAACTTGCGAACAAAGTAAACTAAGCTTAACATAAAACGGGACTTTCATACGCCCTCTGAAAAGGAAATAGTCCCCGCATCTGATACACTTCTTAGCCGACACGCCCTTCTTCCATCATCAAATCGAACTTCTTGTTTCATCGGACTCCTCTTCAGCATCGGCTTCCTTCTCTGTCATCTTCTGTTTGACCATTCAACGGGCCCACTGCACAGTCTCAACCTCACCACGTCACCATCTGACTCAGCATGTCAGGTGCGAAAATCTGGTGTCAACACATGCCCCCAATTTTGGGATAAAATATATTTTATTCCAAAATTCGTATCTGTCATCATAACTCCTCCACCGATTTTCGTGCCGAAACTTTCCATCCTTGTACTGTGTAGTTCCTTGATTTTCGGGCCATAGTTTTTCTTTCTTTATCAATAACCCGTGGAGCTCATCTTTTTCTTTCTCTTTCTCAAGCGACAGCATCTCTGACAGCGAATAGTATATGGAACCCTGCATTTACCTCACGGGTATCCATGCGTCTATTGACCCAGACGAAACGACTCTTCAATGCAGTTCCTCAAAAGACGCCCCTCTCTTTCCATTACACCAGCTCTGAATCAATGACATATCTTCACGAGAATACTGTTCTTTTATTTGGACAGTTTCCACAAGCATCCCTTGGATCCCATTTCTCCTTTAATGCTTCCATCGACCGCCGGCTATAAATACCTGCCTCAGGTCTTCTTCCCCCACCATCCTTTAGCCATGGCGCAGCTAATATTCATGATAGAACACAAACTCCTTCTGTTTGATATAGGATCCTACTCCTTCTTCCTCTTCTGCTAGAAGAATTCTCGTGAAGTAACATAGGGTACTCCCCCCTTTCCTGATCCTGCAGTGAATCCAGGTGGAACTCCTGCTAGAAGAATCCTCGTGAGGTTTCTTCATGGTTCACCAAAGGGAAGGTTTTTCAGAGGGGTATAATAGAGTGCCCTTTACAAGTTAGGGCAAAGCCACCGGTCCACCGGCGTGCTCTTCAAGGGACTGCACCCAGAGCGGATTTCTTCGACTCAAGAAAGAAGATATCTCCTCAAACTTGCGCTTCCTTTTGCCCTTCTCTTTCTAGTCTTGTTCTGGCAATGATGAACAAAGTACATCAGCGTCTACTAGATCCTTTTATCTTCTGAAATCCTTCTGTATGAGAAATATATGAATATATATGCAATCCTTTCCAGCAGCCTGCTCCGCCATCGAGCGGCTTGATGATGTAATATACTTTTCTCTGTTTGTATATAGCCCTTAAGGCGATGCATATCGCATCGGCTCTTATTTTTTGTTCTTGAGGCGATTTTTCCATCGGCTTCCAAGCCTGACGCACAACATCGGCTTTACGAGTTTACCCAAATGCTAGGGTAGTACTTCTTCAGATATTTCCCGTTTAATGCCTTAGGAAACACTTCTCCTTCAAGTGTTTGTAGAATATAAGCATTTCCAGGAACACATCGGACGACTTGATAGGGTCCCTCCCAATTTGGTGACCATTTGCCATATTTGGGATCTTTAGAACCAATTGGCAGAATAACTTTCCAAACAAGATCGCCCTCGTTTGAACTCTTTCCCTTTAACTTTCTTATCATAATGCCTCGCCACTCTGAGTTTGTTAGCTTCAATACTTTCGAGAGCGCGCAGCCGACGAACAGCCAAGTCATCGGACTCACTATTCATGAGCTCCATATACTCGCCGGCCTTCAATTTATCCTGAAGCTCGATACGCCTTGATCCAGTACGAATCTCCCATGGAAGAACGGCTTCATGTCCATAAACTAGTTCATACGGAGAAACCTTGATCGATCCATGACAAGCCATTCGATAGGCCCATAGAGCTTCAGGAAGCACAATATGCCATTTTCTTGGATACTCCTCAATCTTTCTATCAATCAACTTGATCAAACTTTTATTGGAGGCTTCAGCTTGACCATTGGCTTGTGCATAATACGGTGATGAATTAAGAAGCTTGATACCCATATCAGCAGCAAAATTTTTGAACTCGTCCGATGTAAACATCGTACCTTGATCTGTTGTGATCGTCTGTGGAATCCCAAATCGGTAGACAATGTGTTCTCTAACGAATTCAATAACATTCTGTGACTTCACCTCCTTCAAAGGAATAGCTTCAACCCATTTGGTGAAATAATCTGTTGCTACTAATATGAATTTGTGCTCCTTGCTTGAATGTGAAAAAATTTGGCCGATCAGGTCAATTCCCCATCCTCTAAACGGCCATGGTTTGATAACAGGGTTCATGGCCGATGCTGGAGCTCTTTGAATATTTCCATATCTTTGACACTCTTGGCATCCTTTATAATATTCAAAGCAGTCTTCTAGAATCGTCGGCCAATAATACCCATTTTTCTAATCATCCATTTCATGTTGAACGCCGATTGATGAGCCCCGCAAACACCTTCATGAATTTGTCCCATTAAAACCTTGCCTTCTTCAGGTCCGATACATCTCAATAGGACTCCATCAATCGAGCGAAAATAAAGCACTTCTTCAACCAAGACATGCCTGATCGATTTGTAACGTGTCTTTCTAGAAGTTTTGACAGAAGGATCCTTCAAATATTCAATGATTTCTTTCCTCCAATCTCCTCCTGGTATCTCCTGCACCATCACATCGGACATAGGCCGATAGCCAGACGCTTTTTGCGTCAGCCGATTTGCTTCTTCGTTATGATGTCTTGGAACATGCTTAAGAGTTACCAAGGCGAATTGACTAATCAAATCTCGGCATTTTTCAAAGTAAGATAACAAAGCATCCATCTTGCAATCATATTTGCCGAGTAACTGATTGATAATCAGCAAAGAATCTCCAAATACCTCAACAAACTGAGCGCCGATTTCTTTGAGAATCTGGAGACCTTTCATCAATGCTTCATATTCCGCCTGATTATTTGTGCATTTCTCAATTGGAAAAGCAAATTCAAACCTTGCCCCCCGAGGCGAAATAATAATCAGGCCGATTCTGCAACCATCATTGCAAGAAGAACCATCAAAGAATATAGTCCAAGGAACCGCGTCAACCACATCAGCCTTTTTCATTGGACCAGATACATCGAGCTCCATAGTGCATTGCTCAACAGCATTAATGTTTGGTCCACAATGATCAGCAACTAAATCAGCCATTATCTGCCCTTTTACCGCTTTGGCCGATTCGTATCTAATATCAAACTCTGTCAGAGCAAAAACCCACTTGCCAATTCTCCCTTTCATGATTGGCATCGATAACATATATCTGATCACATCCTCTCTACAGATCACAGTACACTCGGCCGATAGCAAATAATGCCTTAATTTTGTACAAGAAAAATACAAACAAAGGCAAAGCTTCTCCACATATGAGTACCGAGTCTCAGGATCTAGTAATCTTCGGCTTAAATAGAATATAACTCGTTCTTTCCCATCAACCTCTTGAATCAAGACAGAGCCGATTGCATGATCAAAAGCCGATAAATAAAGTTTGTACGGCTTACCCTTTTGTGGTGGAATAAGAACTGGCGGATATGCTAAATATTGCTTAATTTTATCCAATGCCTTTTGATGTTTAGGCTCCCATACCAATTCTTCTTCATCTTTCAGCTTCAACAGAGGAGTAAATGCCTCCAATCGGACCGACAGATTTGATATGAATCTCCTCAGGAAATTGATTTTTCCAATCAAACTCTGCAATTCTTTCTTGTTTACTGGAGGTTCAATATCATCAATTGCCTTGCGGTTCCGATCATTTACCTCAATTCCTCTCTCATGTACCAGAAAACCGAGAAATTGGCCGGCCGATACGCCAAAGGCACACTTGAGCGGATTCATCTTCAACCCATGCTGCCTTGTGCACTCCAGCGTTTCCTTCAAATCGGCCAAATGATCTTGATAACCTTTTGATTTGACTACAACATCATCAATGTAGATTTCAACTATCCTGCCGATCAGCTTATGAAAAATATAATTCATAGCACGTTGATAAGTAGCACCGGCATTTTTCAAACCAAAAGTCATAACAACCCACTCATATAAACCGAGAGCACCTGGGCATTGGAATGCAGTCTTGGGAATATCTTCTTCTGCCATGAAAATCTGATTATAACCAGCATTACCATCCAGGAAACTCATCACTTCATGGCCTGACGCCGCATCAACAAGCATATCGGCCACCGGCATTGGATATTCATCCTTCGGGGTTGCCTTGTTTAAGTTCCTGTAATCAATGCAAACACGTAGCTTTCCATTTTTCTTATAAACAGGAACTATATTTGATACCCACTCAGCATATCGACATGGCCTGATAAACTTAGCTTCGAAGAGCTTCGTTATTTCGGCCTTAATTGGTTCATGCATCTCAGTCTTGAACCTCCTTGCATACTGCTTGTGTGGTCGATATCCTGGTTTGATAGGTAGCCGATGTTCAACAATATTACGGCTTAAACCTGGCATTTCATAATATTCCCAAGCAAAACAATCAGAATATTCCTTTAAAAGTTTTATTAACTCTTGCTTATACTCGGGATCCAACTTAGCACTGATATACGTCGGCCTTGGTCTATCACCAGATCCTATATCTATTTCTTCTAATTCATCGACCGACGTAAATCCAAACCCTAATTTGCCGAATTCACTTCGGTCTTCAAGATCTTCTATACAATCATCCATTTAAAACAAAGTCTCAGAGCCGACTGCTTGGATCGGCTGTAGTCCTTGATCGGACACTTTGAGGAAGTCACCATCCCATGTTTTTCCTGATAGGCATTCAATTCCTTCAAACTCCCAAATTGTTGACTCAGCTGTAGCAATGCTAACCGAATCATCAGCTGGGACGATCTCCACATTATTGCCCTGCCATTGAATCAAACATTGGTGCATCGTGGATGGGATGCAACAATTGGCATGAATCCAGTCTCGCCCGAGGAGCATGCTGTAAGAACCTTGGCCATCAATCACAAAGAAGGTAGTCGGCAATGTTTTGCTGCCGATGGTCAATTCAACATGAATTGCCCCCCGAGGCTCTGAAACGTTTCCACCAAAGTCTTTGAGTGTCATATTGGTCTTGATCAGATCATCAATCCCTTTTCCCAATTTGCGGAACGTGGAATAAGGCATGAGATTGACTGCAGCTCCTCCATCAACCAGCATCTTGGTCATCGGCTTCCCATCAACGTATCCCTTGATGTACAGAGGCTTTAGGTGCCGATACCCGTTTGCATTTGGTTTCTCAAAGATAGCCTTCTCTGAATCCAGAACCAAGCATGCGGCGGCTTCCTCCAGTTCATAATCGACCTCATCATCATCCTGTTCATCAGGAGCAGCAAAATCAAAAGGCAACATCAAAACCATGTTTATTGCGGCCGATGTGCTTGCTTCATCATCATTGGCCATCTTGATGCGCCATGTCTTCTTTTCTTTTGCCAATTCCTGCTCCTGAATCTGCTCATGATAGCGCAACCTCTGAACACGTCTCTTTTTGGACCTAGAAATCCCTGATGGGCACCACTGTCCAGGCTTCATTGGAGGTTCTTTAATCCGATTCCGAACTGGAGCCTTTTCTTCCATTTTTTCAGGGCCAAGAGCATCAACCTGGCCTTCGATATTTTCACGGCCATGAGCATCAACTCGGCCTTCATCTCCTCGATGATGATCATCAATCCTGACGCCGATCCGTTCATGAACTGATCGTCGACCTCTTTTGGAAGCTCTGTATTCTTTATGCTGGAAACTGCATTCAGGACAATCTGCTTTTGATGGCAGTCTAAGCTTCTCGTTCCAGCAGAATACGAAGAAAGGACACCCCCAGTGATCATCATCCTGATCATACCGGTTATAACCTTGATGCCTGTCTATATGCCAATCGGACCTATAACCGTACTGACGACGATCATCGATTCTATCATCAAACCAACGCCTGCCATCGATCCTGTCATCATATCGGCGTCGGCCATCGGACCATTCATCATATCGGCGTCGGCCATCGAACCTGTCATCACGTCGGCGCTGATCATCAAACTCTTCATCAAGACGCCTTGCTTGATACTCGCGCCTCCGACGTCGTCGTTCCTCGCGCTCTTCCCATGCCCGGGCTGCTGCCTGCTGCCTTTTGTACTTGTTAACCAACATCTGGGAAGTTACACGTGGCCGATATCCACCAGGAGCATTAGATTCTCGCCCAAACGCCTGATGATTCCTCCGCAGCTCTTCAACAGTAACTTGAACTGCAGGATC
>CM014272.1:47007598-47033818 GCA_004135705.1 Alloteropsis semialata
CACCAGTGCAATACTCAAAGAACAACCAGATTAAACCACAAAGCAGGATCGGACTTAGAACGATGCTGTAAGATAAATATTGCTTAAATCGGACCAAGACCGGTGCTCAAAGCCGTTGAAGAAGTAGAATTGATTGACATGGCGTAGATCTAAACCAATCTAGCAACTCCAAACAGACCGCAAAAACTGCCTTTAGTAACCAAGATTACTCTAGCTCCGACGTAGGGAATCTAGCCTAATCTTGATATCTAGCTCCGACGTAGGGAATCTAGACTTAAAGTGCAGTCCGATAAACGATAATCTGTTGGATAATCAATATTGATCTAGCTCCGACGTAGGGAATCTATATCAATCTTGCTTATCCAGAGATAAATCGGTTGAACAGTATAAACGAGAAAAGGGCGATGCGCCTCAATTCAAAGCCTATACTAGTTCGATAAATTGACTAACTTACTGGTAAGCCGGAGATCAGAACTGATGCAGCCCGTCCACCAATGAGCTTCGTCGATAACTACTACTAGGGTTTTTGGCGTGAAGCCGGGTTGTATTGATTGTGAGAATAGTTTTTACAATGGACGAGGGTTCATTTTTATACCCTGGTCATGGAGAGTCCTGATCGAACCAGACTAACTTGCGAACAAAGTAAACTAAGCTTAACATAAAACGGGACTTTCATACGCCCTCTGAAAAGGAAATAGTCCCCGCATCTGATACACTTCCTTCTTAGCCGACACGCCCTTTTTCCATCATCAAATCGAACTTCTTGTTTCATCGGTCTCCTCTTCAGCATCGGCTTCCTTCTCTGTCATCTTCTGTTTGACCATTCAACGGGCCCACTGCACAGTCTCAACCTCACCACGTCACCATCTGACTCGGCATGTCAGGTGCGAAAATCTGGTGTCAACAGAGACGTTAGGCATGGCAGAAAGAACCGAGCGGTTTCACAGATTAAGGCGTGTGCTACTCGGGTGACCTTAAGAGATAGACAAAATACGTAGTCGGCATTGCGACGAAAGAGAGCACAATTGCTCGAGAGTAGTCTATGAGACTGTTCTGCCTGTTGGCGAAAAGAGCGCGTATTGTGCGCAAAGGATTTGTGCCTCCTTAGCATGTAGCTGCTGTGGTGCCTCCAGTACTCAGTACATGAAACTTCGAGGCAAAGCCTCCTGATTTGGAGTACCAAGCATGTGGCGTACGGTCAACAAACCCAAGGGCAACGTCAAAGTGTAGCTCTGAGCTAAGTACCATCGAGAGGCGTACACAAACTGGCATGTTACCTGCATGCGGAAAACAAGCCAAAAAAATAATTATTAGAAAAGTGACTTAGCTTGATTCGTGGACGATACTCGACAAAGCCGTGCGCGGTCGTCAATGGAGCCGACTAGTCAGAGTCCATTCCGACTAGTTGTTGGTGGAGTAGTGTCCGCTCCCGACTAGTTTCTTAATCGAGATGAGTAGTCGAAGTAGTTGTCGGCGAGTTGTTCTGAGTTGAGCCGAGTAGTCGGTCGTCGTGGCCGAGTTGTTCTGAGTCGAGCCGAGTAGTTTGCCATCGGATCCGAGTAGTGGAAGATGTTGCTTCGTGTTGAATCCGATCTTCTCTCTGATTCGATGGACATCAATCTGCTGATCGGTCCACAAGGGTGCTGTAGATCGACTTTGCTTCGAACTCGGCAACGGTGCAATCTGCGCCTTGAACTCGACTAGAAAAATCCACCTGCAAGTCGTCGAATATGAATCCACTGCGGATTAGGAACCATCACTCACCGAGACAACATGCACCTGCCTCACGCTGGCTAGATCGAAGTTGATGATGAGGTCCTTCAAGCTCGCCCGATGATCTCGACGATCACCCCTACCTGGCGCGCCAGCTGTCGGTTTTTTATACCGGCTAGCCTACTATGGGGGGTCCCTAAGGTAGTGATTTGTGCGGTGAGGATCGCTAGACCTGAAACTTGAAGGTAAACGCGGGACACAAGACACGATTTTAGAAAGGTTCGGGCCACCAAGGCAGCGTACCCTACGTCCTGTATAGAGTATTGTATATTGTGCCCTGCGCTGAGGTGTATGAGGTATAAAGATTAGCCCTCATGTTGTATCCACCGATCTAGGAACCCCTGCCCTCCTTTATATACTCCTGGGGCGGGATTACTAGTCAGTTACAAAGGGAGTCCTAGTAGGATTACAGGGAAATTCTAGTAGGAGTCTGCCTTCTTCCTTCCTTGCGGAAACTGGGGATTCTATCCCCGACAAAGACTTCGCGACCGGGAGCACATCCTTTGTGGAGCTCCAACGTGGAATAGGCGTTAGCCGAACCATGAGATAAATCTTCGTTTCAAGTTTGCATCCTTCTAACCCTCCTTTAAGTTTCCGCATTTCATAATTGCAACTTGTGTGCCTTTACCTTTCTAGAGTAGTATCTTGATATGATTGGCTCTAGTTTGCAAAACTCTTTGGGTCGGTGCAATCACTAGGAGAAACCTTAGTTGCACATCTAGATAGCTTGTCTCAGTTTTATTTTGTGCAATTAGAGGCATATGGTAGGTTAACTTTTTAGAAAGCCTAATCCACCCCCTTCCCCTCTTAGGCTATTACTTTCAATCCCCCATATGCCTCGTGCCACTTCTTATGTTGTGCTAAGTCGGCACGTTGTTCTTGTCATGCCCTCAGAAAATATCACCAGAACAAGGTTCGCCAAGTGTAATTCTCGACATAATTTTCATGTGTATCCATCTAATTTGCAGCAAAGGATACAAAAATGACAAAAGAAGGAGAATATCTAAAAGAGATTATTTTAACTTCTAAAGATGCTGTGCTATCATGCTGTATTGTATCTCCCGCAGTGCTGGGATCCTAGGCACGGCTTTACCCTCATGTTCATGCCGTGCCGGCGAGCCGTGCCACGTTTTGGGCCGTATCAAAATATCGTGATTCGGATGACCCATAAATAGCATGGCCCAAGTCCCAGCTCTATCATGTACCAACAGCAGCCTACAGCCACCACGTACACCAAACAAGCAATAATTCGGGTACACCTCCAAATATAAAGTTTTCTTCCTCTACAGCACAGTCGTTGGTGCAGTGGTGGTGCCACAGCGTTGTAGGCCTTTGGTTTCAATTCCCTGATTCATACTACGACCCCATGGGCTCACTCTCTCACTGGCCGGCAAAGTTTTATGCACGTATTATATTGCCATGTAGGTTCAGCAGGAGCAGCCAGTATTTCAAAATGGCTGGCCACCGCTCCTTTTCTTCTTACATGTCGTAGTAGTACACATCTGATCTGATCGCCTCCCTGTCAACGCTCTCCCTCTGAATTCCTACCTTTTTGGCAAATACAAGTTACACTTTCGTTTTCCAGATAGAGTATATGTATAGTGCACTGGTCTCCCACTCTCACGCGGCATCGTCACTTTTGGCGCAAGAGCAATACCATTAGATAGGTCAGCGGCTGCATGTATACCCTCACTATTAGCAGCTCTGAGTAGGTTTCCTTTGAAGAGTTCCAATGTATCTGACCCCGAATATCCAATATGTCAGTATATATATAATGATGACAAACATGTTATTTTGGAAGGAAAGGGAGAGGAGGATGGGGGCTGGGGAGGAGCGGAATTCCTTATCTAAACAACATGTTATTCTTGGAAAAGAATTCCTTATACCCACAAATAAGGAAAAATGGACTCGAATAAAGTTCCAAAACACAATTATTTTTGGAATATAATTCATAACTTAATTGGTAGGATCAGATTCAACTATTAAAACCCAAGTGGGTGCAAAATTGCCATGTCTCGATATTGCTGACGATACTGTCTTTTGATGAGTGCTAAAAAAATTCAGTAACATATATAGAAACTCATCGGCAAAGTAAGTAAATTGGTCTTGCCCAGTCAATTGCGTAGATACCATTATAAAAGTTGCTTGTTCCCTATCTGCCACTGAAAAAGTTTTCACTCCCTCCACGCCAATGACTCAGCTTTCTCTGGTCCTCGGTGCCATTCCCATCTATTTTTGTCACCATACCTCACCATTAGAGCTCAGATTTTTGTGAAAATGGCCAAAATGCCCCTCTTACACATGTCCCCTGGCCCACTCTCTTCTCGTCCCCATCGTCAATTCTCTCCTCCCCGAGCCACCTCGGCCCCCACTGCCGCTGGAGGTGCAGGCCCCTCCCCTAGATTTGCAGCACCGGAGATCCCTCCCTGCTCGCCGCAGATCTCAAATCCCGGCGAGGAGGCCCCACCGGTGGGAGTTGTTCTCCTTGCGAAGGCCGTGGAGGCTCTTCTCCGGCGAGGCATGGTGGAGGGCAGGCGCCGGCGTGGAGGGCGGCGGAGGCCGGCCCCGGTGTGGTGGGCAGCCGGCCTACTGCAGCGCGGCTGCGACAGAGGGGCCTTCCGCTACCTGGCCCCGTCCGTTGCCCCCAAATCGAGCGCACTCGGCCACCGGCGCAGGCCGTCATTGGGCGCAGGCGCGGCTGCCGGCCTGGCGCTGGTGTGGCCGCCAGCGCAGGAGGCTGAGGCGGACCCTCCCCCAGCAGGACCCCCCAGCAGCGGCATCCTCTCCCATCTCCGAGCTGGCGGCCAAAGGTGGCGGCGGCGGCCCCCCTCTCTTCTCACAGAGCTCGTTCATGGGGACCCCTCGCGCTGCGATGACGATGATGCCGATGAGGAAAACGCTGCGGTGGCCGTCATCGGGGATAGATGGGGTAGCAACGGCATAGAGTGGCTGCCGCATCGAGGAGGCGCAAGCCGCGGAAGCCGGCATTGGCGATGAGGTCGTGGTAGGGCGCACCGGATCCTTGATCGAGGATGAGCGCGCAGGGTGCTGGATAGGGAGGCGGCACAAGGGGCTGGCCTCGGTGGCGCAGGCATCAGACGATGATGAGGGCTTGGTCCCTGATGGAGGCAGGGAGGGTGACGAAGAAAAGAGAAACAAAAGGGCAAAATGGATATTTTGTCCCTCCGTCAGCCCATGTTTAGTCTCAAATAGACGGAAATGGCACATTGGGCAACCAAAATTTGAGATAGTGGCGTGGAGGGAGTGAGAACTTTTTTAGTGACAGATAGAGAACGAGCAACTTTTACAGTGGCACGTACTTAATTGACTCCATTATTTGCCTTGATCATACTTTGCAAATGGGAGCCATAAATAACGGTACGTGGTTGTGAATCGTTTAACCGTGCAAAAGATGCATGCGAAGCCACTCCAGCGGACTGTAAATGCAAGCGAACCCAAATCCACACAACAAAATCTAACTCCCTTGTATGCAAGGTTGCTAGGAACGTTATACTACGTAAGATCAGTTTTTGCCCCATAGTTTTCAAATATCTAACAAGCGATCTCACATTGCCAACCTATCTAATCTTTTCCTACCTCTGTATCGAAATATTAATCACCGTTGATTTTTTTTAAAATGTTTGATCTTTCGTTTTATTCAATAATTTTATATAAATATGTAAAAAGGTAAGTTACACTTGAATCTCTGCCTAATATTAAAGTGAGGACCGTTTCGTCCGACGCAGCTCTGACCTCCCTCCCACCTCCCCGAGTCCATCACAGAGCCGGTACATCTCCTCCCAACATGCGGACTCGAATTTAGCCCCCCTTTGGTAGGCTCCGGCTCCCATAGGCGGAGTGCAGGAGGAGGACGAGGAGGAGGACGAGGAGCAGAAGGGGTGACCAACGCGGCGAAGGGCACCGATGGTGGCGCAAGCGCGCGATGGCGAAGAGCAGCGATGGTGGTGGTAGCGCGAAGCCGGGTACCCGCAGCAGCGGCGGAGGGAGCGGCTCCGTGAGATTTCAAGTTCCCGCTCCGCATCCCCGTCTGCCTCCTCCGTGTCGTTGCCTTGCTACTCCAGGTGTTCGTCATCCTTGGCTCGGCTGGCACGCGCATGCTGCCCGTTGTCGATGCCTTGGCCGCGGCTGCAGAACTTGGCCCGGCATGGAGCAGCGCAGCAGCAGGAAGCAGATAAGGAAGAACTGGTGGAAATGGGAATCAACGGCACCGACGGATGCGTAGAAAGGATAAAAATGACTACGTTGAAGAAAAAACAGAAATGGAAAAATTATCATGTGAGAAAAATAAAAATAAATTAATCTATAATTCTATTTACTTTTTCTTTTCATATGAAATCACGATGAGAAAATATAACTCATGCACATCCAAATCAAACAAGAAAAGGTATATTGGACATTTGACCTCTTCCACATATTCTTAAAAATATAGAAGAAGCTATTTTATCAAACGTTTGCTTCAGCTCTATCAAAGAAGGTGCTTCACCTTCGAAGCCACAGCTGGAGCCATTTTAGAAGGAGCTGGAGCCCTACCAAACAGGAACGGCCGGTGACTCAGACCAGAGCCCCACAGGCTCACGATGGTGTGTGTGCTAGGCTGCGCTCATTATGCACGCCTCCAGGCCAAGCAAGCTAGAAGAAGAGCTTGCACCGCATGGAGAGAGAGAGAGAGAGAGAGAGAGAGAGAGAGAGAGAGAGAGAGAGAGAGAGAGCAGGGGATAAAGATCTCTTTGTGAGCAAGAGCTCTAGGAGACGGATGAGTAAAAAAAGAGTTTATAGGGAGGAAGCACACCAAAGAGAGAGAAGGAAGAGAGGGCTCGCAGAGAGGAAGCACGGCAAAGGGACAAAAGGGAAGAGAAAGCCGAGACTGAGTTCATGGAGAGGAAGTGACTATGGAGAGAGAGCATGAGGGCCGGAAGACACACACCTTGGGCCATCTCGTGCTTGGGCGTAACAAGGACTAATGGATAAGACCGAGAATGGACACTGAAGAGATGGAGAGATGGATTCATGGATGAGTCAGGCTACCACTTACTAGCCCATAAGTGGGACCCAACTTGGTTAATGTTGTTATTTTACTGCAGAACCGGTTGTTTATATTCCAGACTTCCAGTGGTGAAAGCAGAGAGGGAGGGAGATGGGGAGAGAAAAAGCAAAAGGAATAAATGAGGAGGGGGGAGCTTGCTCGGTTTAATTTGAGATCTAGCTAGCAGCAACAAAAAATAGCAATTAACGGCTATGAGATGGAGCAAAAATAATTTTATTTTTTACAAAAACAATTAGGTATGGTACAGTAGAATTTTGAATCATTGACAATTGAATTATTTTATTATAAGAAATATAAAGCTCTCAAAAAGCAATAGAATTTGAGGTATTTTATGGTGGTTGAAAAGGTACCACGAGGTACATTTTCTATTTTGGTAAGATATCAGGAGGTACCTTTCTAATTTTGATATCGGTCCCATCTATTTCGGTACCGGTCCCACCTATTTTGGTACCATTTGGTACCTTTTTCTAGTTGCCTTTTATGTTTCAACCGTTGAATTTAGCTTGATGGATGGTCCTAATTTGTTTCAACTATTGTAAAATTCCTCATATTAATCGTACCATCGCACGGGCACTTTGCTAGTAAATATAAATATGTAGACAAGAGAACCATACCAATGGCTCCTCTGATTTGAGCCCAGAGACTCGCGCCAGAGCAAAGAGGGATATGGAGAGCTCGCCGGGATCCCAGCTCAAGCCTTTCGAGCAGGAAGCCCAGGCCAGGCCAGGCAGAAAGAAAGGAGGATGGATCACCCTTCCCTTCATTGCAGGTGCATATCAGATCATCACCTCCCGCGCCTGCTTCTTCTCATCTCTCTCTCTCATCATTACGTCGTTTTTGCACACACGAATGAATGGGACAAGCAGGGAGCATGATGGGGCTGGGGTTGGCCGTCAGCGGAACTACCAGCAACCTGCTGGTGTACCTGCTGAAGGAGTACAACGTGGAGAACATCGACGCGGCGCAGATCGCCAACATCGTCCGCGGCTCCCTCAACCTCGTGCCCGTCGCCGGTGCCATAATCTCCGACTCCTACTTCGGCTGCTTCCCGGTCATCCTCGCCGCCACCGCCATCAACGTCCTGGTGGGTCATATCATATAAGCTTCCTGCCTTCTCTTCATCTGCATGGTGATTAGTTTTGCTAGTGGCCGCTACATTACTACACACTTCGCTCATAATTCCCAAGCAACTGTAGATAGCCTATGCTATGTCCTATACAGACCTACACACTGCTCTTGGTTTGAGGCCCTCCCCAATGGTTGAGCTAGTGCACTAGCTTAAAGCTTGTCCAACCCATACAAGAGATAGGAAAAATATCACATCTTTAATGGGTTGTTTTATGCCACATTGCTCAAAGTATTTTGGGTCCCACAATCTCTTTCTCAACAATAAAGCATGAGCCCACTTTCTCTCTGTGAGCTATCTATCGAAGAACAGATAGTACACTCTCTCACCTCACATTCTCTCTATTCCACATAAGCAAAAGGATGAGTTGAATTTCTATGAGCAATCTGAATTGTCATTGTTGGAGGAGGCCTGATAGATGACTTGCCTCTAAATGTGCCGTCGTTTCTTGGTGATTGCAATTTCTCTCGATCTGCTTTCTGATTGAGGGACTTGTCCTCAAGTGGGACAGGGACCAAACACAGCAAGAGCACATTTGTCTTCTTTGTAAAAGCAAAATCAACCACTCGAGTGACCAGGAACGACCACCTTGTTTGGACATTATTTCTATATATCGCTGGAGCAAGAAACAATTTGTTTCAGTTTTTTAGTAGAAATTTCTTTTTGTGTGTTCTAATCTTGCTTCCGAAAGTTATAGCAACGACGGATTGCTGTAACATATCAGTTACTTCGGTCTTTTGGGTCTGATATTCATGTGCCCTCCAGCTTAATATCACTACAGGATCTTTGATGGGATAAAATTATTCTACAAAATTAAATAGAGAAGTATCAATATTCCTATGACAAATGAACCAATAATAAACATGTCGGGCTCTATCCACAAATGAGCTTTTTATGCATTATGCTTGCACCACAGTGGTGCTTTGATGCTATGATGCTGACAACTACCAGCTATGCTTCCACCTCCATTTCAAACTGAAAACGACTATTATACAGGAGGTGACGCAGGAAATAATGTTAACTTCACAAGCAACTCTGTTACAAGTCAAGAAAGTCATATAGTACTCCATCATCTACATATCTTTTCAAGTTGCGTTTCATAAGTCATTATTCAACTCACCTTGGAAGTTCATGTTTTCTGGTTTTAAGATAAAAAGAATATTTTTATATGACTTACCGAACAGGATTAGAATCGTGATGAATACGTGCCATAAGGAAATTTGGTGTCTGATTCAAACACACTTCCAGGACTACTGGGCCATGCATGATCATCAAAAGATGGGCCTTCAGTTTAGCATCTCATCAAACAAAAATTACATTGCTCTAAAATTTTTAAATTAAATCAAAAGAATAGAATCCTGTCAATTGTTTGATAACTGCTCCCAGATTTGCTATGGTGGATGCGCTATTATGTACATGACTGACCAGAGTTTTTTGAGCGTCTGTTTAAGGTATGACAATAGAAATAGCCCCTAAGTCATGGATCAAATACCATTGGTAGCTGATCCATAACCAGACATGTTTTCCGTCTAATACCAAGCTACTTTTTTTTTCTATTTCTTATTGTTTTCTAGTATTTTTTTGCTTGGTTCATTAGAAGATGTTATAATCCTTGCAATAAACTAACAAAGAAGTACTCAAAATATAAGTTGAGTAGGCCAAAGTTAACAACTTTTAGTAAAAACTATCATGCTGGTACCACTTGATACATTTGCAAAGATGACAAAAGGGTGCTAGCAGTGAATTCTTACTTAGAACCATTTTTCGATGTTCAGACATTTTAATGGATATAGGATATAAAGTTATGATAAGATGGGAAACATCCATTGTTGGATAATCCTTATAGTTCATCTGTATATCATATTCATATATTGTTAGATCAGAAATCCATTAGGACTTGCCTACAGGCAACTGAAGCGTTTCTTCTTATTTCCTTTTTTTCTTAAGCACTAAGTTCAAATAAGAAACTATGTTTAAATTCTAATATCACTAAGCAAATTAAAAATGAATCTCAAAAATGGATATACATTGTAAAGTTAATGCAATTTCTTGTTTATAAATGCTTTGGATTTGGGAAAAGAAGATAATGTGCTCTTGCTACCCTACACAATTTTGAATACATAACCTTAGTTTATAAACTAGTAAAAAAATCATGATATCTATTTTTAACATGTGTTGTGATGTCCACTGCTACCATACACAATTTTAAACTAAGATTCCACTTAAGTGTTGAGAACCAAAAAAGGTAAATTGTATTTGGGGTATATTGAACCAAATGACATAGCTTAGGTGGTAAAATAAACCAAAAATAGTAGGATTATGTGAACTTCTGTCACACTTGAGAGGATAATTTAAAATTTTCTTTTTTCTATAAATTTTTGTCAAAGTTACACAATTTAACTGATGAAAACATTTACATTTTGGAAAGACGTGAGTACTACCTAGAAACAGGTGACTGATGGGAAAATTTTTTTATTATTACTTAGGCATTCGTTCTGTTTACGCTCACCGCGGCGTTACCATCCCTGCGTCGCCGCAATGAGACGCGCCGTCGGCCGCGTGTCAGCACGGCACCGCTGGGCAGCTCACCGTGCTCTACGCGGCGATGTGCCTGCTCGCCATCGGCACGGGCGGGACACGGTTCAATGTGGCGACGCTGGGCGCGGACCAGTTCGGCACCGCGCGCGACCAGGACACCTACTTCAACTGGTACTTGTCTTCCTTTACGCCTCCTTCATCGCCGGCGACACGGCCATCGTCTACCTCCAGGGCGGCGTCTCCTGTGTGCTCGGCTTCAGCGTCTGCCTCGCGGCAACGGTGGCGAGCCTGGTCCTGCTGCTGCTCGGCACGCGCTACTACCGGATGCCCGCGCCCAAGGGAAGCCCGTACACCGAGCTCGCGCGCGTCGTGGTGGCCGCCGTGCGCAAGGCCCGCGTCGTTGTCGCCGGACGAGTGCAGTACCACGTCGGAGATGGCACAGTCGCGGACTCCGGCAGTGACGGTGCTCCGAGCAAGAGGCTCGGGTGCGTTGCATTCATCCAAGTGACTGAAACATTTAAATCACTCCGACCATGATGGATATTGTTGCTTGTTGCTGAGTCTTCTGTGACGACATTGCAGATTTCTAAACCGTGCCGCGATGATCACGGCAAGCGAAGGCACGCCGGAGGCAACAGGCGGCGGCGGCCATGGTTCTAGCGGCTGGCGACTGTGCACGGTGCAGCAGGTGGAGGACCTTAAGTCCCTCCTCGGCGTCCTGCCGCTATGGTCGTCGGGCATCCTCGTCAGCGTGTCCATCGGCGTGATGGTCGGGAACTCGGGATGGCCATCTTGCAAGCGCTCGCCATGGACCGGTCCCTGGGCCCGGGCTTCAAGATCCCAGCCGGGTCCGTCACCGTCTGCTCGCTGGCCGCCTTCATCGCCGACACGCCAGCCCTCGAGCGCGCGGTGTTCCCGCTCTGGCGCAGGGCCAGGGGCGCGCTGCCGACGCCGCTGCAGCGCGTCGGGCTCGGGCACGTCGTGAACATCTCCGGCGTGGTGGCCGCTGCGCTGGTGGAGCGGCGGCGGCTGGGCGTCGTGCGCGCGCACCACGGAGCCGGCGACGAGGTGCTTGCGCTCGGGTGGGTGGCGCCCATGTCCGTGCTGTGGCTGGTCATCCCGCTGGGCGTCGTGGGCGTCGGCGAGGCCCTGCATTTCCCGGGCAACATGGCGTTCTACTACCAGGAGTTCCCCAGGACGCTGCGGAGCACGGCGACGGCCATGGCGCCACTCCTCATCGCGCTGGGGTTCTACCTCAGCACGGTGTTCGTGGACGTGGTGAGGCGGGTCACCGAGTGGCTGCCCGGGGACATAAACCAGGGGAGGCTAGTGTGGAATTTCAAATCAAAAACAAGTTCAAATTTCAAATTTGAATTCAATTTCAATTTGAGTTCAAAGAATTAAAAAAAAAAGAAGGGAAGGCCGTCACGGCACGGCTTCGCCATGCCGTGACGGGGCGCCGGCCTCGGCGTCCACGCGCCGGCCAACCCGGGCCGTCGCGCCCCGGCCCCACCACCACCACTACGTGGCCGCCCGCATGACCATCGTCCTCACTGCTCCCCGGGGGCCACGCGCGCGAACCCCCTCGCCGCCGGCACTGCTCCTCGCCACCTCGCGCCCGATCTTTCTCCCCGCCGGCCGCCTTCATCCCTAGCCTATAAAAGGGGCCCCCACGAACCTGCATTTCACCTACACCACCTCATCCACCTCCAGCTCCGACTCACTGCCGGCCACCGCCACCCACCATTCGCCGCCCTAACCCTAACCCCGGGAAGAGAGGAAGCAGGGGGAGGAAGAAGGGGAGAGGGAGAAGAGGAGGAAGCGCACCTGGCTTGGCTCCGTGGGAAGGACATTCCCTCGCCCTGCCCTTGCTCCGCCGCCGCCACCACCGTCGCCGCCGTCGCCGCCTGAGGAGGAAGAAGGTGAGAGGGGAGGGAAATGAGGCGGGCCGCGCCGGCCGTTCGGCCGCGCGAGCCATAAGCCGCCCGGCCAATGGGCCGAGCCGGCCATGGGCCGCTCACGCGGCGTCGGGCTGGGCCGCGTGCCCTGCGCGCGCGTGGGCCGTGCGCGATGCCGGGCCGGGCCGAGCCCAGGAATGCGGCCCAGGAATCTTTTAATCCTTTTCACAATTTAATTAATGAATATTGCTGGTAAAAATCATATAAAATCACAGAAAAATGAGAAAAATACAAACTAAGTTTTGTTGAATTCATCATGCAAAGTTCTATCTAAGAAAAATATATAATCATATATAAACTAAGTTTTACATGTACATTTTAATTCATGTCAAGTAATGCTTATTAACTTTGTAATACATAGAAATCATAAAAAGGTGATAAAATGTTAGGATAAATTTTTGAAGGCATAAGGTTTATTTCCTATCCATGAAAATGTTAGCATAATATAATTATTATTTTTCACCCTAAAATAATTAAATCGGTGCATATTGTATAGCCAGGTATAACAAGATATCACATAAATATATAAATGAAATATGTTGTTTTTATTGTGCTACATATCATAATATATACATAGCAGAGGCTCTGAATATATTGAAGATAAAAATAACCAACACCACTAATAAAAGTATATTCATATCACATGTGAGCATATGATGCTAAACTCTTAAGTACACACACCATGTTCTTTTGCCTCATGGGAGTTAATGAAGGAAGTAAATTGACAAAATACATAACTCACGCATCATCTCATGCACTGCATCTTTTTATTCGTTTAGAAACCGCCGAAGTCGCCTACGAGTTAGTAGCTGAGTCCCAGGAGCAGCAAGGATCTGTCGAGCAACCACCAGACTCGGCCCCAGGTCCAGAAGAACTAAACTTTGAGCAAGGCAAGCCCCGGAGCATAATCCCTATTTTCAAAACTATGCAATGTTTTATTTAAGTATCTGTGTGCATTTACGTTTTTAGGAGTTGTATGAAACCATAGATGCATAATTCCTTAGTTCCCTAGTCAAATACTAGTGTTGCTTCGTTAGTTGCTATGCTTAATAAGTCGGGTAGAAGCCGAGTGATTACCGTCACTCGCGAGACATAGGGTTTCGCTTTAAAAAGTATTTTCTTTGGGAATTGATGGTTTGTTTATTAAAAGTGGAAGTCGTTCGTGGGGCCCAGGGTATCAGGGTTGAACAGTACTAATCACATGCCGGTAGTAAGAGGTAGTTGAACCCGGTAAACCTACGTACCTATATGCAAACTGGTAGAGTGAACTGATACTGTCTTCTCAGTGGTGCTAATCTGTAACTCATGGCTGACCCGTCGTTGGTATCGGTGGGGATTGGCGGTCCCGGGCTACAGGGCAGTTCACCTATGCAGGGTACATATAGGGAACGGTTGCCATGTACGGCTCGACGGGGCGCGTACGTGTCGTGTGATTAGGTTTACCTTGCAAGGTTTAAAATCGGATCGATTCGCCGCCACTCTCGGATAAGAGAACTTTGATCCCTCTGTCACAGTGCGACATAATGGAAGTGAACGGGAATAAGACATGAATGATTGAATGAAGGTATGGAAATTATTGTTTGAATTGCTTGATAGTGGTTTGGATGGCAAACATAGAAGTTAGTATTATCCCACTAACTGGATGCTAAAACCTTGAAAATAGGATCAAGTCATTAGTAGCTTTTGAGCAAAATAAACCCACAGCCAAAAGCTTGCATGCTAGGAGTCATTTAGATCGGGTAAGTCTTGCTGAGTAGTAAATACTCAGGGTTTGTTGCTTAATTCTTTCAGGACATGATAATGTTGAGTTTTGTTCTTGCTGTGTTAAGTACCATGGTCGTGATGCTGAAGGATGGGAAGTTGAGGAGTTCGATGAATAGCTACCTTAGTCCTTCTTATGTTTAATTAGGGCTTGAAAAAAACTTGGCTTGTATAAGACTTATCTTGTGTTGTAATATGAACCTCTGTTGTACTCATACTATCTATGCTCATCTTCGAATGAGATATCTGGTGTACTGTTTCGGTCCTTATGCTCAACATGTGGTTGAATCGGGAGTTACCCGACAGACTGTCAAATTACGCCGTTTTAAGTGCTCGGTGACTGGATTCGTGGTAAAAATGGAGATTAGTGCACTTAAGCCGGTTTAATTTGGGCGGTTCTGCCACAGCTAGACAACGTTTACTGGGCTTTAGCAGTTGTGGCGACGCTCAACTTTGCGTATTTCCCGGTTCTGCCACAGCTAGACAACGTTTACTGGGCTTTAGCAGTTGTGGCGACGCTCAACTTTGCGTATTTCCTGATCTGTGTCAGATTGTACAAAAGTCGGAAGTGATCGACGACGGCGGTCAGGGAAAATGGCCGTCCTTGGGATTAGAAGGAAAGGCTTTGTATCTCATTTGCTGGGAGAATTGTAATGTTCAGTTTGTAACTTTCGTTGTACAACAGCTAGTACGAAGAAGAATAAACTCTGGTGCTTTTGTGCCTGCAACCATCTGGTTCTTGTCTATTAATCGATACATGTAGGGGTGAGAATATGATTGATAGGCATACTTTGGTTCGGAATTTCTTGAAAGAATTTGGCGTTTTTGAAAATTAGAAAGATATAGTCTAATAAATTCTAAAACTCAAAACCTAATCAACCGACTTTGGCTATTTCTGAGCTAACCAAAATCTTACAAGGGAGAAGACGAGGAGCGAGGTGGTTGGTAAAATTGCGTGGGCAGCAACAAAGTCTAAGTCATTTATTTTTCTGTTTTTAAGTCAAATGGTTTATGGGGTTAATTTAGTTTCAAAAAGTTGGCCAAACGAAATATTAATGGTTCCACATAAATAAAAAGTTATCAATAGATAATGTAAAGTCGGTATAGTTTTGGTCAATTTTCTGAATAGCTATAGCGGTTTCGGCCCTAAACCACAAGACGCGCCCCACACTTTTCACAGAAGGGTCATATGACCACCCGCCTAATAAATTGGTGCAGGCCTCCTGAATTCTTGATCCTGATGGGGGAAACATATTTCCACAAGTGATTGCTTACGACAGCTGCCTCTAGAAATGGAACAATTTGTGGCAGTTAATACAAGGAACATCATAAAGAAATGACATCTTCATGGGTGGTTTCTTTTGTGAATCACCTCTATAAATAATTCTCTATTTCATTTCAAAATTCATTCTATATCCTTTTAATTAAGCTGCTTTAGTGCACTAGAATTTTGTCGAGATACATATTATGCCTATCTAAATATCTAGTAAAATTTGTAAAATGTTTGCAAATAATTTTGGTTATAAATGAGATGTACTTCTTCGTGGCATCTTCACTTATAGTTCACACATGAAAGTGTCTCATTGGTATATATTTCATTTTCAGTAGTCCAAAATAGTTCCCACAAATTTTATAAACTTAACTAGACATGGGGATGGACATGATATCCCCCAATAAAATTTCATTGTCAAACTCTCGTTAAAAAGACATAGAAAATTAAGTTTTAGATGAAATGGAACCATTAAACGTGCATGTACTTTGTGTGAAAAATTGCAATAAACACCTATATAAAAGGGTTACCAAATGCTTGTAAAATTATTTGTAATAATTGTTTTTAGTAGTGAATGCCGTTCCACCATATTAGCTAACAAGGGCTCTATAGTTACAAATAGATCTGATGCGCAAACAATAGCTCCAGTACCAATGTGTACACTGAATAAACAATATGCTGATTTGAAATATAAATCTGTTACAAGTTAGGTACAAATGCATTTTCAAAAGGGTTAAACTAAGAAAATATATCAAATGGGTCCAAAATTCCTCTTTTTTTACTATTTTCATTCATATTTGATTTTGATTTTTAAATGTAACTATATTAAACTCAGGGATATGCATTATTGGTTCTAAAGAACCTCATTTCTTATTTTGCTTGTGCATGTATTTTTATTTTCAATCATTTTATAATATGACAGTACTCTAAATCTACATACAAGATGTTTTCAACCAGCAAAAGATGTTTTGAACCTGGCGCTGTATTTGGAAATGGTGGGCACCGCCACAATGCAATGCAAGCTCTTCATGTGGTTTGGAGCTCAAAACAATTGTTGGACTGCATATCAGATTGTCTCACATGTCATGGCCTGCCCCATCCAACGCACTGCCTGCTATGTGACCTGGAGGAGAAAACCATCCAGCACATCCCTGTCACATGCACCTTGCTCGTTAGGTTTGATATTACATACCGTCTAATTTAAATTTGTTTGGAATCTTTATTACCTAGAATTAGTTTAACAAAATGACCCCCCATTTTGAAAAATTTATAGTTACAATTCTCTCTGGTAAATGTAGAATACAACAAATTGAAGTATTGATATATCAAAACTATTGAAACAACATAATTACATAATGAATTAGTTAAGGACAATCCATTGACTAGACTTCCCAAAATATGTATAGAATTAGGCTGAATAATTGTGGGATATGGGTAACCCTGGGCCCACCACCGACGATGGTGACAGTCGGCTTGGGCTCATGTCTAACAGCGATGTGGGTCGACCCAGTACTGGGCCCATGAGGATCTCCGAACTTGATGGACAAGACTGGTGATGACTTAGTCTACAAGGCACGTGGTGTGATACTCGGATCCCACCCGGAGATCACGGAGATCATGTTGTAACTGACTCAGATTAGTTTCCTTGTTGTAGCCGAATAGGATTAGAGATAACCGACTTGTAAACCCTAGGCCGTCAGCCTATATAAGACGACCTAGGTTGACCTCCTGAGGGACATCAAATCTCCCATCTCATTCTTTCCCACCTTATAACCACAAACTCATCGTCGTTCCCCGAAACCTCACCGAGCAAATCAATCCCAAACCACCGAGCAAAGGACGTAGGGTATTATACCTCTGAGTAGCACAAACCTATATAAACCTTGTGTCTCCTGTGTTACCTCGAGCTCCCTAGCTCTACGATCGCCTTTGCCTACAAATCAACCACTTGGGTACCTGTTGACAATCCTTAGACGCGCCAATTGTGAACCGCAAGCGCACAAATCATCAAAGCATCCCTTAGAGTATTCCATCCAAGGTTATCAATCCGTGGATCAACAATAAACTTACTAGGGTTTCCCATCTAATCTAACGGATCTATCCTAACATGAAGCATTGATTGCATATAAAAGGGGTAAACCTATAAGATATGTGTGGAGTGTATAGGGCGATCACACCCATGAACATAGGCAAAGATGAAGCACATCCAAAACGGTAAACGAACCTATCGCCTTCTAGTTGTAGTTCTAGCCAATAAGAGCAAGCGCATCATGCATCTCATCCAAAGCCATCTTTAAACTACTACCCTCCCATCAAACCCCCAAAAGCCCCACCTTACACGGGATCATACCCTGTCATGGCACTCCCTATCGGTGTGGGTAACTTAAGAGCACGTTCACGAAGAACGTGTTGAACCACTAGGTAGATCTAGTATGAACCTCTAGCCACCATGGCTACAAGATCACCCCAAGCAATCTATATCGATAATAGATTGAAAGCAAAGCAAACCCAAGAAAAGCACAAGATCATAGAAGGAGGAATCGAGTCGCTAAAAGATCGGATGACAGGAAGAACATTACTCACATAATAGATGTATTAGATCATCACCTCTGTTGGCAGTCCTTAGACGCGCCAATTATGAACCGCAAGTGCACGGATCATCGTAGCTTTTCTCTTAGAGTATTCCACCCAAGGTTATCAATCCATGAATCGACAATGAACTTACTAGGGTTTCCCATCTAATCTAACGGATCTATCCTAACATGAAGCATTGATTGCATATAAAAGGGGTAAACCTATAAGATATGTGTGGAGTGTATAGGGCAATCACACCCATGAGCATAGGCAAAGATGAAGCGCAACCAAAGGGGTAAACGAGCCTATCGCCTTCTAGTTGTAGTTCTAGCTAATAAGAGCAAGCGCATCATGCATCTCATCCAAAGCCATCTTTAAACTACTACCCTCTGGTCAAACCCCCAAAAGCCCCACCTTACACGGGATCATACCCTGTCATGGCACTCCCTATCGGTGTGGGTAACTTAAGAGCACGTTCACGAAGAACGTGTTGCACCACTTGGTAGATCCGGTATGAACCTTTAGCTACCATGGCTACAATATTACCCCAAGCAATCTATACCGATAATAAATTGAAAACAAGCAAACCCAAGAAAAGCACAAGATCGTAGAAGGAGGAATCGAGTCGCTAAAAGATCGGACGACATGAAGAACATTACTCACATAATAGATGTATTAGATCATCACCTCCGAGTACATACCATAGATGATCCACTACTAGCTCCTGAACTCTGCCATGGCACAACCATGCAGGGAGGCCATGGCGGCTAGGGTTGGCCTAAGCCATCCCTTAGACAACTTCGAGGACTTGCGGCAGCCGTCGTCTCTCTTTGGTGTACGCCCTAGGTTTCATCGAGTTCTGGTTGATTGACCGTCGTGCCTTTGGGTATCGGGGCTATAAATAGTCCAAGGAAACCCTTGCTCGAAAGGGAGGTCGAGACGACGCAAAAAAGGCCTGGGCCGACCGGCCTAGGTTCTTTTTGGCCCGTCTCGGTCCCATCTTTTACGTGCAAGCTCCTTGGTCCTCCAGGAATTTAGGTGCCAATGCATGTGGGTATTGGATGTCGGTTGCTTTGGGATAAGATGATGTCTTGATAACTTTCCAAATGTCTAATTGATTTGCCTTGATCTCAAAGTCGTCCGACCTTGTCTTCAAGTCTTTGCCCTTGCACATTCTTGGAGGTTGGTTCACCATTGATGAGCATGAACGATATCCGAGTTACATTAGGTTTGGCCTTCATATTCCTCCATGCTACGCACGATCTTGGTCTTCGTCCAAAAGTGCTCATTTATAGCTCAAAAACCTACGTAAACCAAAATCCTCCAAAAATACATGCATATGCGAAAATGGGGTTATTTTAGGTGCCAAGTGGCGGGTTACTATATGAATTAGTCCAAAACCAATGCCAAATCAGCCCTAAAAGTGTACCATTAATGACCACCAATAACCTCCGAGTACATACAATAGATGATCCACTACTAGCTCCAGAACTCCGCCATGGCACAACCACATATGGAGGTCATGGCGGCTAGGGTTGGCCTAAGCGTGTCCTAGACAACTTCGAGGACTTGCGGCGGCCATCGTCTCCCTTTGGTGTATGCCCTAGGTTTTGCCAAGTTCTGGTGGGTTGATCGCTGTGCCTTCGGGTATCGGGGCTATAAATAGTCCGAGGAAACCCTAGCTCGAAGGGAAGGTCGAGACAGTGCAAAAAAGGCCTAGGCCGGCCAGCCTGGGCTCTTTTTGGCCCGTCTCGGCTCCATCTTTTGCGTGCAAGCTTCTTGATCCCCCAGGAGTTTAGGTGCCAATGCATGTGGGTATTGGAGGTCGGTTGCTTTAGGATAAGATCAGGTCTTGATAACTTTCCAAATGTCTAATTGATTTGCCTTGATCCCAAAGTCATCTGACCTTGTCTTCAAGTCTTTGCCCTTACACATTCTTGGAGGTTGGTTCACCATTGATGAGCGTGAATGAGATCCGAGTCACATTAGATTCTGGCCTTCATATTTCTCCATGCTACACATGACCTTGGTCTTCATCCAAAAGCGCTCATTTATAGCTCAAAAACCTACGTAAACCAAAATCCTCCAAAAATACATGCATATGCAAAAACAGGGTTATTTCAGGTGTCAAGTGGTGGGTGTCGGAGTTATCGTCTGGCAGTCCACCTTGGGGTACCTAAGTGGTTGATTTGTAGGCAAAGGGAAATCGCGAGACTAGGGAGCTCGATGTAACATAGGAGACACAAGGTTTATACAGGTTCGGGCTACCTAGAGGTATAACACCCTACGTCCTGTGCTCGGTGGTCATGTATTGCTTTGCTCGGCAATGCCCCGGAGAACAATGACGAGTTTGTGGTTACAATGGAAGAAGGCGAATGGCATAGGATGAGATGATCTGAGGGCGTCGACCTAGGCCGCCTTAAATAGGCTGACGGCCTAGGGTTTACAAGTTGGTTGCCTAGAATCCTGGTCGGTTACAATAAGGAAACTAATCTGAGTTGGTTACAACGTAATCTCCATGATCCTCGGGTGAGATCCGAGTATCCGGCCGCACGCCTTGCGGGTCAAGTCTCCACCAATCTTGTCCATCAAGCCGGAGGATCCTCGTGGGCCGGCCCGGGGTCAGCCCACATCGCTGTTAGACGTGGCCCCAGGCCGATTGTCTACCCGGTCGGTAGTGGGCCAAGGGTGTACATATCCCACAAGTCCCCGAGCAACGTGCAGGCACGTGTTGGACTGCCGATGAAGAAACAAAGCCTTTGTAATCGGCTGAAGCATCTTGGTCTGTAGGCCGACACAAGGGTGGGTGGTGCTCAAAAAAGAAAACCACAGGTCGTCAGGGATGACCTTGGTGGACCCGGGGGTGAAACCCCGAGTGGTGTGGCGCCGAGTTGTGGCCGACTTGGATGCTAAGGGGTTGCACCACTTTGAAGAAGGTGACACATCTTAATGTGGCATATGGAGAGCGATGCAAGGAGCTCTCCATATGGAGTAGTCCCCGAGCATTGGGTTGATTAGAATAATCAGGCGAATGGTCAAAAAAAATGACAACCAAGCTTTAGGACAGTTAGGCCGCCCAAAGGATAAGATCGCCACAGGTATCTGGACACGCCGCGACAAAAACAATGTCCACGTGAATGCACAGAGCGCACTCTTGGTTGAAAGGCTGTCGGAGACATTAAAGGCGGTCTGAGCGCCTCGAAGCGAGGTGCTGCGCAGCGCAGGGCTCACGCATCGAACAGTGTAACCAGAGTCACATGTGTATAGTTAGCACTAGGCTATAAATAGACGCAAAGATCAGGAACCTTCACACCATCGGTAGAAATGTGTAGACACCGTTCCACCGTTCCGAAGATATGTTGGGGACTTGGTATTGGGTGCATCCACCGGGGAGAAATCTTGGGGACTTGCTAGAAGAGTGCTTGCGAGGGTTGAGGGTTGTTGATGAGCGTCTGGATGTGCTTTCGTTCTCTCCTGGCATTGCCTTGGGCCGAGGGTCTTTGAGGGTGAAATGCCTGTAGAGCCGGGGGAATCCTGAAGGCCATCTCACGCAACCCTGATGTCAGGCAGTTCGCCACTAGTTGCCATGGTGCTAGAAGAGAGCTTGTGATGAGCTCATGCGGACCAAGCTTGCTGCGGATGCAACAAGTCGGGCAACGACGACTGCTCATGGCCGTTATCTTGACGGTCAATACCTTTGTTCTTGTAGATGGCCCATGGCCGACATCTCTTTGTAATTGTACATCTGCTTGTGAAAAATCTTCAACTGTGGCGTAGCCGTGTCTATAGTTTCTGTTGTTCTTGGCCTGAGAGCTAGCCTATTTATGCTGGTCCTTGGCCGAATTCATAATACCGAGTCCCCGAGCGTCGAGGATGGCCGAGTCGCGGATACCTATTGATCGGAGTCATAGCCCCGAGTCCCCGAGCATCGGGGCTTGCTGAGTCGCAGAGACCTGTTGACCGGAGTCAATGCCAAGCAGTGCCGGGTCCCCAAGCGTCGGGGCTAGCCGAGTCACGGAGACCCATTGACCGAAGTCGTAGTGCCGAGTCCCCGAGCGTCGGGCTGGCCGAGTCACGGAGACCCGTCGACCGAAATCATAGAGCCGAGTCCCCGAGCGTCGGGGCTGGCCGAGTCACGGAGACCCGTCGAACGAAGTCGTAGTGCCGAGTCCCCGAGCGTCGGGCTGGCCGAGTCATGGAGACCCGTCGACCGAAATCGTAGTGCCGAGTCCCCGAGCGTCGGGGCTGGCCGAGTCACGGAGACCCGTCAACCGAAGTCGTAGTGCTGAGTCCTCGAGCGTCGGGGCTGGCCGAGTCGCAGAGACATAACCGTTGGCACGAAAAGAGCCGTTGGCCCGCGGTTAACGGGCGCGCCACAGATTCTGTCCGTCAATCACGGCGCCATTAGGGTAAATTGAACCGCCGCCAGGGGGGTAGGGGGATAAAACGAATTGACTGTTGACGACTGTGAAGTGCCATTTTAAGGCCGTCAACTCTTGCATAAATGTACAAAATGCAAACATAAACACTAGAGGCAAGAGTTATTACTAACAATTTCCACAAGTATTGGTGAATATTTATGTGCAGGTCGCTTATCTATGGAAATGAAGTAGGAATGCACTAAAGCGGCTAAACTAGCACAACTCCAGCCAACCAGAGGCTGCCACATAGGCTTCCCACAGATCCATTGCCCCACAAGAGCAAAGAAACACACTTCTGACCAATCACGTGCAAGCATACGGATTGAAGGGCCCACATTAGGGGGTAAAATACCAAGAAACACCCGAGGCACCCCTGTACCCAAGTGAGGACCCAACTGTCAGCCTCCTATGCAAAGGCGGTTGAATGGGGCCCATAGGGGGTCGGCTGAACCAGGGGTTTGGCCGAACCGCCCTTGGCTCCCCTCGTCTCCAGCTTCCATGTGTCCAGTCTGAAGGCGGTTATGGAATATTCCCTGGAATCTACCCTCGATTTACAGATCTCCACAGCCCATAAATACTAGAGGAGGGGGTCCAAATGAAATACACACTTCCCATTCATCTCGTTCATCCCTCAAGCTTCATTCCACTCACCTCCAAGCCTCTCCACTCCTCCAAGTGGAGAGTCTTATGGTGTAGTTTAGAGTAGAGTAGGGGTAGAAAGTAGAGAGAGGGAGAGAACGAGTTGGGGGGTGAGTGTTGATGTTCATCGTCAACACTCAAACCCATTTGTCGAGGTTGTACGTGGAACATATTTGTCCGGCAAGCACCCCACTTTGTGCAAAGATTGATCACGGTGGATGAACGCAGAGCCTCGAGATTTTATACTGGTTTGGGCCCTCGAGATCGAGTAATAACCCTACGTCCAATTGTTTGCTTGTATTATCTCAGCGAGTACAGATTACAATGGTGTAAAAAATACTCTCGGGTGGATTGGCTAAGATTGGGAATACCCTCTACGTGCTGGACCCCCCGCTATTTATATCCATGGAGATGTGCCTTACAAGACAAAATAGACCTAAACCTAGTAGGACTCTAACTATCATCGGGCCTTCCTTCCGCGATTTGGTCGTCGTGTCCTGTTTGGAGTCTTCTTCGATCGGAGTCGGTAGTCGGCAATCCTCGTGATCGGGCACCCGGGTATTATGGCCTCAACAGTAGCCCCCGAGCTTATCTTCTTCAGAAATGGTTGTTCCTTGAATGATCTTTGGGTCTTTTTACTCTTTGGGTGATTTTGGGATATGCAAATATCTCGATCATCACTTTAAAACGAGAGCTGAAAAAAGATCCCGAACAATGAATGGAGAAACCTGTATCTGAATGATAAGGTCAGAGAAAATATTAGCCCTAATAATAGCGAATAAAGAATATTTTGTCTTGAAAACTGAAACGCCAAGGGTTGATGAATCCTTCCCCGTGCATTTAAAACCCACTTCGCACGTCTCCCGAAACTATAGCAGCGTACGCGACGTAAATCACGGCACTGTTCCGGTTCCTCGATCCATGAACAAAGCATCGCCCCAGGGTCTTTAAATATCGAATCCCTTGGATAGATCTTCACTTGAACCTTCCTCGCTAAGCCTTCCTCCTCCCCACACCATGGGAAAGAAGAGAATCAGCTGCAAGTTCAAGCTGCCCCGTCTCCTCTTCGGAGACTCTCCTCGCAGCTCCGCGGAACTGCCGTTCGACGAGCCGGAGGATCCACCGGCGACGACACCTCCCTGCTCCTCCTCAGGCTCCCCTCCTTCCTCTCCCTTGGTATGGGGATGAAAGAGTTGAGGTCAAGCTGCAAGAAGAGGCTCCAACGAGGGCGTCTCTGGCTCCCGAGGCCGCTGCATCAAGCATCGCCGCCGGGAAAAGACCCGCAACACCTTCCCCAGCCCCGGCGTCTCCCATCTCCATCTCCTCCGACGATGAGCCGAAAGGATGAGCCAGTGGAGCCCGACTGAGTCTGGAGTCCTCACGTGCAGGCGCATCTTCGTCTTCTGCTCCGATCGACACCAGCGGCGACGAGGAGCTCACCCGGCGCCTCTTCGTCTCCCTGAACCGCGAGCTAATCGGGATCCCGGGAGACGGAGCGCTCGTGGACCTCGTTAGCGTCTCCGAAGAGGAGGACGCGGAGGAGGCTTCACCGCATGGCGCCACACCGCCCTGATCCTGGCTGATGACGTTAGTCAAAGCCAGGATCGTCATTTTGAATTTTTAGTTTTAGGATAGTTATCGATCCCCTGTGAAATGTACTCCTTTTGGATTAATGAAGTAATTTCACTTGAGAGATGCAATGATAATCCCTTTCCTGTGTTTGAAACTTTATGTTGATCAGTTTGTAAGGTTGTGTGTTTAATGAATAAAATCCCCTGAACAAGTCCTCTCTCTAACCAAACTGATGACAGTTACGTGTTTGGGAAATTAGCTCCCAGTCACAGATGATCGGGCTATTTCATCAGAACACACTACATATCCGATCATTTAAAATTGTTAACTTCCTCAATAAGCTAGCAATCTCAAATGCATTGAATTTGACCTGCACAGTTTTTGAAACGACACCTTCCGCAGAGAAAGAAAAGAATCTTTTGACCCAACAGTGACTGCGGATTACGTGGATTGAGGCCAGTTTTCTCGGGGTTTGTGCTCCCTCTCAAAACCATAAAACCCCCAAGCACAGCGGCCTGGTCTCCATTTAGGCTTCCGTTTTCCTTACTCGCATCTGCAACCGCTCGCCATTCTGCATCTGCTCTCTGCTTCGCATCCTCTTGCCTGGCCAATTAGTCGAACCAGCCCTTCGCCATCATGGCCTCCTCTCACCATTCCTCATCCGGTGGTGAATCATCAGGGGAGCAGAGCAACACCGCCGTCGGACGGGAGCTGCACAGTGGATCCACGATCTGCACCACCGATAAGTATTGGGACAAGTCCACCACCACAGCGAAGCATTTGAAGGAATTGGAGAATCTTGGATTGCTTTCGGACACTACCACCTTCCCTCGTCATCATGCCAAAGGTCAGCTTTACCCGACACCCGACACTCTTGAGCTGGTGGCGTTCCTTGAGTTCTTTCACTGCGGATTTGGAGTCTACCCGTCAGATATCTTCCACAGCATCTGCGACTTCTACCAGATAGAGCTTGTGCACATCAAGCCCAGTGCTATAGCAATGCTTAGCGTCTTTGCTTTTCTGTGTGAAGCCTGGCTAGGGATTAAGCCGTCATTACTTTTATGGAGATATTTTTATGCTCCTGCATTTTACGAAGAACAACTCATGATCGGGTCAATTGGATTTTTCTTGAGAGATCGGGAGATTTATATCCCATTTCCAGTGAAAGATTCCTGGAAGGGTTATCAACGTCATTGGTTGTACATCACCCTTCCCCAAGCCTCAGTAGCAAAAGGGAAGCATTTGATGCCCTATCTCAAGGAAGAAACCAAGGCCCTGCCGAGAGTTACTCCTGAGATGCAGAAGCATATCTGTCGAGGTTGTACTCGGCAAATATTTGTCCGGCAGGCACCCCGCTTCGTGCGAAGATTGATCAAGGTGATGAACAGAAAGACACGGGATTTTTATACTGGTTCGGGCCCTCGAGATCGAGTAATAACCCTACGTCCAGTTGCTGCTTGTATTATTTCGTCGAGTACAGATTACAATGCGTAACAAGTACCCTCGGGTGGATTGTCTAAAGC
>CM014272.1:47034818-47093875 GCA_004135705.1 Alloteropsis semialata
GATAGTAACCCTCACGTGCTCGGTAATCTCGATTGTGGTTGAGAGTTTCCCGAGCGTCGCGAGTGCGACGATTGCGCTCGAGTTGTGGCCTCATGTCACGCCCCTCGTGTGGGCGATAGTATGGTCGTCCGTTAACAGATCGAGACCGAACCGGCTGTGGTTCACGTGGTCTGTTTGACGGAGCTGGTGGTACGGCAGCGGCGGCTTCGATGCGCTCTTTGGCCTTGTCCGCTGCTTCCCGAGCCTTCTTGGCTATGGTGGCCATCGGGGTCCCTTCGGCCATTGCTTCCATGGTCTCCAAGAGGGTTCGGATCTGCAGATTGTCCTGTTCGACGGCCCGGAAATCGTTGTTGAGATCTCGGGGAGCCAACGAGGATGCAACCTGCTGTGTACGGGTTTTAGCCGTTTGAAGTGTCGGTGCGTTGCTCAAACGTGGAGGAGGCACGGGTCGACGCGAGCTAGACGACTCGGCAACGGCCTCTGTCCCGTTTGCGTTTAGCACATGGATGCGGCGGTCTTCAGATTGCTCTGACCCATTGCTAGATCCACTGTAGTCGAGATCCAACTGCGCAGTGCGATCTGCAATGTCTTCAGGAGTTGGCTCCGTGAAGGTGGCGAAAACTTCCCGACCGGCGCATGTGAGATCGGGATCGTGGATCCCTGTCAACTTGAGCTCGTAGTCACCTTGGTGCTCGAACACGAGATCTCCGAAGCGGATCTCCCGTGCAGGCACTAGATGGCGGTGAGCGTAGAGATCGGAAGCGGAAGCAGAACTCCCGATCGCTCCCGACTTGACTGAACTGGGCATGTAGGGCATCGAGGAACTCGACGCGTCGGCGATCCAAACTCCGTTGACGATCGGCATGATCTTTCTTCACGCAAGGGCCCCTACCTGGCGCGCCTCTGTCGAGGTTGTACTCGGCAAATATTTGTCCGGCAGGCACCCCGCTTCGTGTGAAGATTGATCACGGTGATGAACAGAAAGACACAGGATTTTTATACTGGTTCGGGCCCTCGAGATCGAGTAATAACCCTACGTCCAGTTGCTGCTTGTATTATTTCGTCGAGTACAGATTACAATGCGTAACAAGTACCCTCGGGTGGATTGTCTAAAGCTGCAAATCAATGGAACATACCCTCTATGCACAGGACCCCAGCTATTTATATCCAGGGAGACGTGCCTTACAAGACAAAACAGACCTAAACCTAGTAGGACTCGAACTGTCTCCGGGCTTCCCTTCTGCGATCAGGCCATCGTGTCTTGTTCGGAGTCTTGGTCGTCTTGGAGTCGGTATTCGGCAATCCTCGTGGTCGGGTACCCTGGTATTATGGCCTCAACAATATCGATCGGATATGGCGCTCCGTGAAGCAGGTTTGACAGCGGTTCATGTAGCAGAAATCTTCATTAGATGGAGATTTATCCCGCTCATGACTCATGATCGCTATGCCTGGACTTTCATGGGCGACAACGATCCGAATAGAATGAAGCCAGATGGTAAGCCTTTTTCTTTCTGTTCGGTAATATTTCTGAGATTGTTTGGTCATTTGAGATGCCATGACTTTTAACTAACAGTTGTCCCAGAACTGGAAGTGGCCGCTCGCCTGAAGAAGATGCTGAATGCCGAGATCCCGGATTGGACTGGCGTCCCAGCTCCCTACAGCGTCGACAACCCTCCTCCAGAGGTAAACTTGTTCTCTGAAAATATCCCTTTTTGATTAATATTCTTTTGTCATGATTCCTTTTTTCTGAACAGGCCCCACCTATTATTGATGCTTCCGTTCAAAGCAGAGCCATCAACATCGAGGAGGAGGCAGAGCCGGCGGTCGATCAAGGTGCCGGGACCCCGACCGTCAAACCGCCCGAGCAATCACCTGCCAAGGAGAAAAAGAATCCGAGCAGCACCAAAGCGATCATTCCCCAAACCCGCAAGCGCTCGCGCGGGGCCAGCGCGGAGAGGATGACCCCAGGATCTGGATCTCTTGGTGTGCCCGATGCCATAGAGCTGCCTGCCGGTCGCGATCCACCTCGCCCTGATGACCAGGTATCAAGCATGATCGTATTTGGACGTTTATTTGCAGCTTTCAATCGTATATCCAAACTTAAGTGTGTTCAGGAGATTTCTCATCAGGAAATTCACCCTACCCCACCACCATCAAAGCCTCACTCTGTTGCCTTGAAGAAGTTTAAAGTCACTCTCCCGACGTTCGAGTAAGGGCCTCGACTTTTTTGGTTTTGCTTTATTGCTTCTCGTAGGGAGAATTTTTTTGCTTTAACTGTTTTATTTGTTCGGGAAATACAGGCCCACCAAACCTGCAGCTTCCTCTCCCACCAAGCCATCGGGGAAAGATAAAACTCACGAGCCTGAATCAGCAGCCCAGCCCAATGGTGCAAAGAAGAGTGCAGAGGTCACGAGACCTGCCCCAGCGCCCTTGGGCCCGATCATTACTTCGCTCTCTACAGCTGAGGAGCAATGGTGTTCGCTAGACGCTCGTGCCTCTACTGCTGAAGCGTCTATGACCAGACTGGAGGCCCAAGTTGCCGTTCTTGAGTCCGAGAAAGAAGGTACTTGATTTGCGTAACCATGTCTATTTTTTGTCCTTATCCCACAAACTGTTGTTAACACAACGCCTCTGATTCTGTAGTTAACTCCAAGAGCATTAAGGTGCTCGAGAAGAAAAACTCAGATCTGGAAGGCCAGCTTGCTACCAGGGACAAGGATGTTGCCGATCTCACTGCCCGCCTTGAAGCTTTAGAGAAGCACAGCTCGTCCTTGGAAAGCAGGCTCATGGAGGGTGTGTGCGTCGCTGCAACACACACCATTGGGGCCTTGAAAAGCCATGTTCCTGACCTCGATGCCTCATTGCTCTCTCAAGGCTTCAAGTGCTCGGCCGAGGATGCTCAGGTACTGTTTGATGATCTTGCCCCACTGGTGGAACCCTTCGTTAAGAAACTTGGTCTCCATTTGAGTGACTCAGAGGACTCATCTTAAACTCTATGATGGAATCCTGTAATAGGGCAAAACTTGATGATCTTAGTATGCGACTTTTATCTTGCGAAACATATGCTTGCATGTTTTTGCTTAAGTCTTAGAGCTGATTGATCATTCGTGACACTTTTTTGCTTAAAAAGCCTGATTCTTGTGAGGTAGTAGTACCATAGTAGCCCCCCGGGCTCTTTTATAGCATGTAAGCATGCTAGAAAAGAGTCTAGATGTACCAACCACAAGAAATTTCCCGATCATGTGGGGAGCCCCCGAGCGTTGCGCTCGGGAAGCGTAGCATAGGTTTGAAAAAACTTTTAGTGTAGTAGTCCCTGGCTCTTTGTTAGTATATGTAGTATGGTAACAAAGAGTAGAAACATGATAGAAAAATAAGACCCAACCACCGAGCATAAATGCGAGGGTGAGTAAAGTGTGTAGAACTTATCTTTGGGTTTTTGCTAGTGCTGTAGGTGACGCGGATGATGACTCCTGCCGAATTGTTGGATAGGCTTGAACTTACTTGATTATCTTTGAATTATGCAAAAACTCTGCGTAGTTGATCCATATTCCATGTATTTGGCAGTACACCTCCATCTATCTCCGTGATCCTGTAGGCTCCTGGTCTTGCGATGTCTACTATGATGTATGGGCCTCACCATGGAGAGGACAACTAATTTTTGTCCTTGGTGCGTTGGTCTAATTTGAGCACCATGTCACCACTGCACAAGCTCCTGTTTCAAACATTAGCATCGTAGTATTGTCGCAGCTTCTGCTGATACTGGGCCACCCTGAAGGCGGCTGCATCGCGAGCCTCCTCGAGGAGGAGCAGCTCATCGGTGCGTCTGTCAGGCTCTTCAATTTCTGAAAACATTGCCACGCGTGGGGCTTGTAACCGGATATCGGGTGATAGAATTGCTTTGGCTCCATACACCAAGAAAAAGGGTGTTTCGCCTGTTGCTCGGTTCATGGTGGTCCTCATCGACCATAGTACTGTAGGAACTTCATGAATCCATCGCTTATCATAAGCTTGCAATATGTTAAAAATCCTCTTCTTGATGCCTTGGAGCACGATGCCGTTAGCACACGCTACTTGCCCATTTGTTTTTGGGTGATTTACTGATGACTGATCATGCTTGATCCCGTGGTTATAGCAGAAATCAGAGAATTTTTTACTCTTGAACTGTGTTCCATTATCGAAGATTATCCTGTTCGGGACACCAAACCGTACGATAATACTCCTTTGGAATTTGACAGCTGCCTCTTTTATGATTTTTTGAACTGGCTCGGCCTCGACCCATTTTGTAAATGTGTCTATGCTGATGAACAGAAATCTGTAACCCCCGACCGCCCTTGGAAAAGGACCGAGGATGTCTATTCCCCATGTGGCAAAGGGCCATGATAGGGGAATACTGTTTAGAGCTTGCTTAGGTTTAGTCTATTTCCGTGCGAAGAATTGGCATGCCTCGCACTTCTTAATTAACTCGCTTGCATCTTGAAGAGCTGTAGGCCAGTAGAAGCTCTGTCGGAATGCTTTCCCTGCTAGATATCGAGGAGAAGCATGAGATCCACAGATTCCTCCGTGAATGTCATGGAGCAAACTAATGCCCTCGGCCCGTGTGATGCATTTGAGGAGCAATCCATTGCGTGCTAGTTTGTATAATCATCCGTCAACCAATTGATAGTTCTTGGCTTTACGATGGATTTTCTCCAGTGTCACATCATCATCGGGTACAGCTTGGTTTGTGAGGTAGCTCGGATTGGATCCATCCAGTTCTCCTCGTTTCCAACTAGAGTGGCAGCTCGAGCCGTATCGACCAATATAGACTCCTTGACGGATTCGTTGGTTGTAGCAACTGTGCCTTTGGCAGGCGCAGTTTTTTGGTTCGGTAATAGGATCGACACAGATGGTTTAGTAAGGACTTCAAGTAACACGTTACCTGGAAGCTGTGTGATTTCGGCAACTGCTTTTGCCAGCTTGTCTGCATCACCGTTGTACTCCCTTTTGACATGTCGTACTTCAAGCCCATCAAATTTGCCTTCCATCCACTTGTATGCTTCCAAGTATTTGGCCATGACATCACTTCGCGTGCTGTACTCTTTCATGACTTGCTTTGTTGCCAACTCAGAATCCCCTTTCACGAGCAGCCTCTTAATGCCTAGAGATGCAGCTATGCGAAGTCCTGTTAAAAGCCCTTCATACTCGGCAACATTTTTAGTAGGGGTTAGATCAACAAAATTGATTTGTAATGCATACATGATGATGTCATTGTGAGGAGAAATTAGAACCACCCCAGCCCCCACGCCAGCTCTACAAAATGCACCGTCGTAGAACGTGGTCCAATGTTCAGGATTTTGTGCGCTCTCTTCGGGTTCGGGATTAGTCCACTCCGTGATGAAATCTTCCAGAGCCTGCGACTTGATGGCAGTTCTGGGTATGAATTCAACGTCATAAGCCCCCCAGCTCCACAGACCATTGTGCAATTCTACCCACAGCATCCCGATTATGTAAAATGATGCCTAGGGGATAGGTTGACACGATCTTGATCTTGTGGTTCAGAAAATAATGCTTGAGTTTCTTGGAAGTCATTAGCACAGCATATAGTAATTTTTGAATCTGGGGGTATCTTGTTTTTGCATCATGCAAGACCTCGCTCACGAAGTAAACAGGTTGTTGTGTTGTTGACTTTTTTGTAGGTCTCTCGACCACCAGAACAGTACTAACAACCGTTGGTGTTGCTGCTACGTATAACATCTCTTCTTTGGGTTGAGGCGAGACCAACACGGGCATTTTCCGCAGGTATTGTTTGAATGCCTGGAGCGCCTCTTCTGCCTCTGTTGACCATTCAAAGCGACCAGTTTTATGTAACAATTTATAAAATGGCATACCTCGTTCGCCTAACTTGGACATGAATCGACTCAGGGACGCCATCATTCCTGCCAGCTTCTGGACCTCGTGGTGGCTACATGGAGAATTCTTGTTGTCGACTGCCTTGATCTTGTGCGGATTTGCCTCTGTACCCCGCTGTGAAACAAGGTACCCGAGGAGCTTGCCCGATGGTACACCAAAGGTGCATTTGGCGGGATTGAGCATCATCCTGTTTTGGCGCAAGTTGTCGAACGTTTCGGTTAGATCAGCGATCAGGTCACCTTTTAACCCACTTTTTACAACAATATCATCTATGTATGCCTCCACATTATGGCCGATCTAGCCTTCGAGAACAATGTGAACACATTTTTGATAAGTGCAACCTGCATTTTTCAGACCAAAAGACATCTTTATATAACAATAAACACCGAAGGGAGTTACAAATGCAGTTTTCTCCTCATCGTCAATGCACATGCTAATTTGGTGATACCCCGAATAGGCATCTAGAAAACAAAGCAGCTCGCATCCTGAGGTTGAATATACAATTTGATCTATCCTAGGTAGTGGGTACTCGTCCTTCGAGCATGCTTTATTCAGATCGGTGTGGTCCATGCACATCCGCCATATTCCATTGGGCTTCTTCACCATGACTGGGTTTGCCAGCCACTCCAGGAAAGGGACCTCTCAAACGAAGCCGACTTTGAGTAGTCGGTTGATTTCTTCATTAACGGCATCTCGTTTCTCCAGGGTATATCTTCTTTGTTTTTTCTTGACTGGTCGGACGCCAGTTCGTATGCCAAGTTTGTGCTCAATCACCTCCCTGGGGATCCCGGGCATATCAGATGGCTCCCAAGCGAACACATCTGAATTTGCCCGGAGGAAAGCAATGAGCTCGAGTTCCTATTTGTCATCCAGACTAGTGCCCACCTGGGTGGTCTTGGTCGGGTCTGATTCATCCAGGTTTACTAGTTTCGTGTTTCGCTCGACATGCTTTGTTGTTGGCATGGCCAGAGAGGCATTGGCCGGTGACTCACCTGCCGTCTGTGGTGGCGTACCCTTGATCGGGGTTTGGTCCACCAATGTTCGCTTTTCTGCGACGGTGTCATCGGTCTTTTGGTCCTCCGTCGGGGCTGACTTCACCTTGGTCTTCAATCGGCCTTCTGCTGCCTGGGAATTTTCGGCGACTGTGGCCGGCCTAGCAGTGTTCGGTAGGTTCTTGGACTTTTTCTTGGCAGGTTCGATAGCCTTGGCTGGCTCCTGCTCTCCTCCCTTGATCATGTGCAGGGTCTTCATGTCGGACTGGACTGCGCCCTTGCGATCTCCACAGACGGTGATTGGACCCAGTGGCCCTGGGATCTTGATCATGGAGTAAGCAAAGTGGGCGACTGCCATGAACTTCTTCAAGAATGGCCTGTCCAAGATCCAATTGTAGGCTGATGTGATATCAGCTACCTCGAAGGTGAAGAACTTTGATCGTATGTTTTTCCCCTCCATGTGGGTCACCTGCAGATCGATCCTCCCCAACGGAAAGGCTTGGATGCCTGGTATGACCCCGTAGAAGGGCTTCTCCACAGGGGACAAGGACCTCCATGGGATCCCGAGTTCGTCAAAGGCGTTGATGAACAGTAGGTTGAGGGCGCTTCCACTGTCAATCAGGGTTTGCCCGATCTTTCGGGACTCGATCCAGGGCTTGATGCATAGTGGAAGCAGTGGCCCGTCGTACAACGTTTCGTGGCGATCCCTTTGATTGAAAGTGATCAGGACGTCGGACCACCTCAATGGCTGCTTGCGGGGCTCGGTGCTTGCTATTTGCCTCTCGACCAGCTTGAGTTGGGATTTGGAGGTTTGGGTCGAGCAACCACCGAATATTGTGGCAATCTCCAAGTCTTCGGGAAGTTGTGGCTCATCGTCACAATCCATGTAGTTGGCTTGCTGAGGGTTTTGAGCGGCCTTGTCATGTGGTCCCCCTACTGCTGGCTCTCCTCTTCCTGCTTCTGCTTCTTGTACACCGTGCAATCCACGAAGTGATGCCTCGTCAACCGGTGAATAGGGCAGTACATCGGGAGATCTGCAGGCTTTCCCTGACACCTATACAGGGGCTTGTTGTCCACTGCCATGACTTCATCTCCCTCGGCCTTGTGCTTCTTGTTCTTATGCTTGTCTTTCTTCTTGCCTTCCCCAGGTGTCTTGCTCTGTTCGGGCTTCCCTTGGACTCGAGCTCGGGCGTTTGCCATCTTGGCGGTCTCTTCGAGGATCCCATAGAGTTCGGCCACTATCTTTGGGTTCTTCTTGGCAAGCTCCTCTGTCGTTTGCTCGTCTCTGCAGCCCTGATTAAAGGCTACAATCACCCGATCGTCCACCATGTCAGGGATGGTGTTGCGGGTGTCGCTGAATCGGCGGATGTAGTCCCAAAGAGATTCTCTAGGCTTCTGCACACATTTGAGCAGATCTCCTTCATGTCTGGGGCGTTTGTAGGTGCCTTGGAAGTTGGCTTCAAATGTCTCCTGCAAGTGGGCCCACGACTTGATGCTGGCCTCGGGCAGGTTCATGAGCCATGTGAAACGACCCGGATTTTCAATTACGAGAATCCGAATCCCTGTACCATTGTGATAGTCCCAGAATCAACAGCTATCACGTACAGAGCTCATTTCAGTTGGATATCATATCCATACAACGATTACAATCATCAGAGTTAGCTTTACATCAAGGATACAACGGAAAGCGTACTGGTACATGCCCCTTGGGCTAATCGACAACATGAAAACCAACGCAACGGTAGCTAAGCTTCAAGCCAGCTTCAGCTTCAGGGCGCCACTTCCACAGGCAACACTTGAGCATAGCACTGATATCTTCTCACCAACTTCAACGGAGTTGGTCTTGCACTTTGGATCTTCACCTGTTCATTCACAAACTGCCCCCAAGGATTGGGACAGGTCCACGTCACCATCCGTAATGCAAGCTTTAAGGTGGCCTAAATCTAGTATAAGAAATGTCAAGGATAGGCTTAAGGTTATTCCTATGCGAGCAGCAGCAGCATCTCCATCCCAAAACCATTCTCACATCACCTACGAGCAATCCTGGCACACCAGGTACCCGTCACCTTTCATCTTCCACTCTTCACTCTCTAGGCGATGTGAAAGCTCCCACCCTTCACATCTCAACTGCCCGAGGCAGGCCCTACTCTAGAGGGGAGGTAGAAATCCCTAAAACAATGGCGGAAATAAGAGTTTCATACAGGAATCGTCCCTTGTCCGTGGACGGCAGCTATATATATAGATTATACTCTGCAGAGCTTGTACTCCTGGAACCACTCGGGCTGCAAGCCGGGGATCAACCGACTGAGACACAACCCACAGCACAGACCCTAGCCAGTGAACGGTACCCTCCTGCTTTTCCCAGCCTAGGATACACTGAGGACGCAACTCGGTGCCCGAGAACTGTGATGGCCTCCCCCGCGGTGGCCAGATCCCGGGGTATGAGCCTCTTTCGGGGGAACAAAGGTCATCGCCCTTTTCCCCCACACACTTCCGCTAACTCCTTACAGTCTGGGTACCGCACTTAACTAGGCTGGCTGGAACACCCCCCAGTAGATGTAAGTGGTGAGCACGGAAAGTCCTGAGGAAAGTCATAACCAACTCGGTTTTTGGTGCCGGGGTGAGCGTCACCGTCAAATAGCGTCTCCACCTCCAGTGGTCCGCTCGCGCACCCATTACAGGTATTGCCGCCAAACTCCTCAAGTAACACAAAGAACATGTACCCGCCACAGGTACCACACAGGATGCGCCTAAGTTCGCACCCCAAGCCCTCGATACGAGATCGAGTTAAGCTGCTCACCCCCGCAAGGTTCCCAAAACCCCTTACTCCTTTCCCGGGTTTTTGCCCCACACACGCCAAGAATCCTATCACACCCGCCCATACACATGCAAGCATAGCAAGTTCATAGCATCAAAGTGTATCGGGTTTAACAAGGATAACGTTAAGTAAATAAGGCCATGCAATAGGTCATAATCATCATCATGCGAGAAAGTAAAGCGCTAGCATACTAGTAGCAATGCCTAATAGGATTCAAAGTAGGATGGGCGTGGACACCTGTGACTTTAAGATCCAAACTCATCTTGATGTAGTCGTACAAGTCTTCACTCGATGAAGTCCAAGTTGATGAAGTCCACGAAGTCTTCTAGATCTTCCTCAGATCCTAGCACACGTTAAAATAAACAACGACATCTAAGCAAATAAACTCCAAATAAGAAGCAATAAGAGCCAAAAGCACTCAACTCCTATTCTAACGCGTAGATCATGATTTTAGAGAATTATAGAAACTGGTTTCATAATTTTCTGAGCTGGGATCAATTTATTATGAATTTTCTTAGACTAATCCTATTTCTGAAATTATGAAAAAGAAAAGGAAAAACACCTGACACGTGGCAGTCCAGCAGAGGAGACACGTGGCAGCGCATCAGAGGTGACACGTGGCAGCCTGCGGAGGTGACACGTGGCAGTGATGACGTCACCATGACGTTAGCAGCGGGGTCCGCCACTGATGACGTCACCGTGACGTCATCGTTGACCAGGTCAATGGTCAACCTGTCAGCGGGGTCCACCGGTCAGTGAGATAGAGAGGATGACAGGTGGGGCCGGCTTGTCAGATGGAGAAAAAGGAAAAGAGGAGGCGGGCTGCAGACGGGCCGAATTCGATTATGGGCTTCAACTGGTCAAGGAGCTTTTGTAGACTTTGTCCGGATTGGGAAAGGATTGATGGGCCGCGACTGTTACGGCCCAAGGCCTTTTTGGCTGTATGGTGGAGAAGCAGGCGGCAGGACGGCTGACGGGTCGGCCCCACATGGCAGCGTCGCAGGTGGCTTCTGCGGCTTGGCTTTGGTGTGGTCCGGCGTGTGGTCTCCGCGGCGCGTTCCAGTGCACGCACGCGCATGCGCGCGCGACGGCGGCGCACTCCGGCACGAACGCCCGACGCGGCGGCGCTGGCCTCCTGCCCGTGACCCGGCGCGCGCAAGGGCTTGGCGCTAATGGAGTACCGAGCGAAAGATGAAGGTAGCGACGGCGATGTGGTCAAGGAGAAACGGCGGCGGTTGTCGGCGTTCGTCCACGAGCGGTGTTGGGCTGCGACGCGGGCGGGACGAACCCCCTGTCCGTGGTCCACAACGCGGTGGGTCAGGAGCGCGATCAAGGAGCGTCAGAGAGAGGTGAGCAGGGTGGATGGTCAAGTCGACGTTGCGGCGAGATGAGTGAACGCCGCGGTGAGGATGGTGAGCAGAATCGGCGATTCGGTGAGTGGTCAAGGCGATGGTGCTCCCCGGACGCGGCCCGGTCCTCCTGCCGCGGTGCGTCTGGCTCAAGGGAGTGGACAGAAGGGTTTGGAGGGAGGGATATCTCATCAGAGCAGGGTTCACGGCGACGAGCGGCGGTTCACGGCGGCGAGCTTGGGAAAACAGAGCAGAAAAGAGGGAAACAGAGGGAAGAAGGGCTCGGCTAGGGATTCCTGCAGAAGACAGAGCGGCTCGACGGCCGGGCAACAAGAGCAGACAGGGCAGAGGAGCAGATATTTCATCGGCCCGCGGGCTCTCACGATCGGGCACCAAGGGCTGGAACAGGGGAACGGCGAGGTGTTCACCTGTGGGTGCGGAGAAGACAGGGTCGAGCCGAGGCGAGGTGAAGCAGGACGAGGGCGACGATGACGTGGAGTAGAGCAGCACCGGTGAGAGGCTTCATGGGCAGCGGCACCGAGACGAGGGCGCGGCGAGGTCCGGCGGTGCAGGCTTGCGGTTCAGCTTCAGGACGACGAACTCGGGGACGGCGCGACGTCGAGCGGTGCTCCTGCGGCTTGGCGACGGCGGTGATGTGGCTCGGCGACGCGGCGTCTCCTCGCGGACGGTGTTCCTCGAGCGGCCTCCTCCGCGATGGGTACTCCTCCACATCCTGCGCCTCCACTTCTCTTCCTCCTCCTAGTACTTCTCCTCTACTGATTTGGGTTGGGGTGGATTCGAGCAGAGCTTTGCCCCGGTGAAATTGATGAGAACAGAGAGGGGAAGATTGGGGAATTATATAGAGGATGGAGGCTTGGGGAAGGAGGCGATTGGGATGGGGTTGCGTGGGCGTGGCGCTTCCTTGGTGGCCAAGGGGAAGAGGAGGCAGGGGCACATGGTCGTGGGGTCCGTGCGGTTGCGCGCAGCGCGATTCACGGCGGGGAACGGGGGCTGGCGCGCGGGAGCGAAAGCGGAGCGGGACGGCGTTGCGGCGGCGTCACGGAGAAGAAGAACAGGGCGGGCGGCTTGGGTCCACGCGGCAGTGACAGGGAGGGCGCGTTCGTGCGGAGAGGTCAGGCGGGCGCGGCCACTGGGCCGGAGTTGTTGGGCCGGTGCAGGAAGATGGGAGTCGGGCTGGACCGAGCGAAGAGAAGAATAGATGGGCCGACGGAACCTGGGCTGGACTGGGCCGACTCGGGGGTTAGGAGGAGTGAGAGGGAGATCGGGCTGGGAGGCTAAAGGGTTTAAACCCAAGGTGAGTTAGGGGTTTAGGCCTGGTTAAAGTTAGTTAGGTTTGAATTTATATTTGAATGGTTTGAATTCAAATATAAATTCCACACAATCAATCACATAAAACCAAAAAGAACCAAATCACTCTAGCATTCAATTATCCCTAAGCAGAAATTAAAGGTAAATTTTAATTTCCTAGGAATTTAGGGAGATTCACAAGAAGACATTCTAGGTGTTTACACAACAATGCACGAAAAATTTTGAAACCCACATTTTTGCAGTCAAAGAACATTCCAGAAAAAATCCGGGATGTTACACCATGCGCGGGCTGATCCTTGCAGGGCAGTTGGCAAGTAGATGGCCTTGACATAATCGTCTCCCCCGGTGGCGTCGATGATCGTGGAATAGATCTGGATCCACTCACGGGGGTTGGTCGTTCCATCATACTTCTCGATGTTGGTAGGACAGAACTTATCTGGCCACCTGACCCTACACAGGCTGAGGGAGTACGCAAGGCACCCCCCCAGTACCTGTTCGGGAGTCGTGGTGGTGAACCTGGACGGGACCGGTAGTAGCCCTCACGTGCTCGGTAATCTCGGTTGTAGTTGAGAGTTTCCCGAGCGTCGCGATTCCTGCGATTGTGTTCGAGCTGCGGCCTCATGTCACGCCCCTCCTATGGGCAATAGCGAGGATGTCCGTTAACCGATCGGGAGCGAACCGGCTGGGGTTCGCCGCACCTGTTGGACAGAGCCGGTGGTGCAGCAGTGGCAGCCTCTAGTCGTTCTTTGGCCTTGTCCACCGCCTCCCGAGCCTTCTGGGCAATGGTGGCCATTGAGGTTCCCTCAACCATTGCTTCCATTGTCTCCAAGAGGATTGTCCTGTTCAGCCGCCCAGAAGTTGTTGTTGAGATTCTGGGGAGCCAACGAGGACGGAGTCGCCAGAGTACGGGTCTTAGCCATCTGAAGCGTTGGTGCGTTGCTGAGCCGTGGGGGTGCCTGTGGTCTGCGCGAGTTAGATGACTCGGTAGCGGCACTTGCCTCGTTCCCAGTGAGCACATTGATGCGGCGGTCTTCAGGCTGTTCCAACCCATTGCTAGATCCACTGTAGTCGAGATCCAACTGTGCAGTGCGATCAGCAATGTCTTCAGGAGTTGGATCTGCGAAGGTGGCGAAAACTTCACAACCGGCGCATGTGAGATCGGGATCATGGATCCCTGTCAGCTTGAGCTCATAATCGCCTTGGTGCTCGAACACGAGATCCCCAAAACGGATCCCTCGTGTAGGCACTAGATGGTTTTGAGCGGAGGCAGAACTCCCGATGGCTTTCGACTTGACGGAACTGGGCATGTAGGGCATCGATGAACTTGACGCGTCGGTGAACCAGACTCCGTTGACGATCGGCATGATCTTTCTTCACGCAAGGGCCCCTACCTGTCGCGCCTCTGTCAAGGTTGTACTCGGCAGATATTTGTCCAGCAAGCACCCCGCTTTGTCCGAAGATTGATCACGGTGGATGAATGCAGAGCCTCGGGATTTCATACTGGTTCGGGCCCTCGAGATCGAGTAATAACCCTACGTCCAGTTGTTTGCTTGTATTATCTCGGCAAGTATAGATTACAATGGTGTAACAAATACAATCGGATGGATTGGCTAAGATTGGGAATATCCTCTACGTGAAGGACCTTCCACTATTTATATCCAGGGAGACGTGCCTTACAAGACAAAACAGACCAAAACCTAGTAGGACTCTAACTATCATCGGTCATGTCTTGTTCGGAGTCTTCTTCGATCGGAGTCGGTAGTCGGCAATCCTCGTAATCGGATACCCGGGTATTATGGCCTCAACACCATTCATGTATTCTGATGGATGCTCCTTCCTTCTTATCAAGTAAGTACTTAGTAAGTGTCTTTGATCTTTTATGATTTAGTATCATAAGTAGAAGTAAGTTCGATCTCTCACTCGCACGTTCATCGCTTCATATTCATATGGAGTGCTGTGGTGTAACTATGTGCCGGATAGTGTAGTCGGATTGCAGTAGTAATCAGTGGCGTAGGCGTGGTGCCTGAGTCATAGATTACACTTCATTTACGCATCTTAACCCATGGTTTAGTAGGGGTAGGCCACAGGTGGTGACATCCCTATCGTACCCTTTGTAATCCCCCACGATCGGTTAAGTCGTAGAGCTATTGGTCGGAGGAGCCTGGGGTTCAGGGGTAAGTTGGTGCCCGAAGTGAGTGGAAAACAAGAGATCAACCCATCTTCCCTGTGCTGTTCATAGGATATCCTCTCTAGATATCAACTTGGTTAATTGTCCTTGGATCTCTAGTGCGAGTAGTGTGCACACACGTTCCTCTTTATTCGATACCCTTAGAGTACTCTTCTTTGGGGAAGGCTATAGCGGTATCCATGCGCTTGCGGATTGAATCGTGGGCGTTAAGTACCTGTCGGTCGCTTCGACGTCGTTACTCATTCGAGACGACGCTAGTAAGTTCCAACATTGACCCGTTGAGTTAGGTTTGTACCACAGTCATTTCTAGATCCGCCGTCACCTGCGCTGCTGCCGCACCGCTCGAGCACCACTGCCGCAACACCGTCACTGCTTCGCTCACCACCGGTGCTGAGGGAGACGCCGCTATCTCAGAGTGAATGCGAGTGAAGATGCAGTACTTTTTTGGTGGCCAATTGATCTTCGCTCATCTGTAGTCATGGCGGGGACATCGACGACGAAGGGGTCACCGGCGCATGAGTGGAAGGTTCCATCGCCGACGAGGGTTGTTCAAGAGGAGGTCGTAACTAGCGGTGAGACAGCCGCTGCCGGAGCGGAGGAGTCAGTTCCGCGCCAGGAGCAATTCTGGGGGTGTCTTCCATGACGGAGGCGAAGCTTCAGGCCATGGTGGAACGTGGCATCTTGGGCCCAAATGAGCAGTTGCCATGGTGTCCTCCCGTTGACGAAGGACATCCCTGGGAGCAATCTGAGGTGGAGACTGTCGTCTACGCTTCTTTCTTCGAGTGTGGCTTTAGGGTGCCGACAGGCGATTTCTACCGGGGCCTTCTTCATTATTACGAGATCGAGGTGACACATGGTCTTTATCCACCTCTGTGAGGCCTTCCTTGGTATCCCGCCGCACATCAATTTGTGGTGGCGATTGTATCGCCTCAAACTAATTGGTCAGGATGCCGAGGAAAAAGGCCGGCCCGGGTCACTGGAGGGGCTGACTTTTCACTGAGGACGGGGATGTCGAGGAGATATTTCATCCTGGACATGAACGATACCAACAAGGGATGGCGGGCCGACTGGTTCTACATCGGGAACCATCCATCGGCAATGCCAGCTCGAACTGGCCATCGCACGAAGAAGAATGCCAAATCGGAGCTGCTCCCTGAAGGTGAAGAGCTACAAGAGGTCGACGAGCTATTGGATTTGATCGCCGACGTGAAGAAGAATAAACTGACAGCCGCGACGATTATGATCTCCTTTGTTCGGAGGTTGACTCAATCGATCAAGGATAGGGTGCATCCTGGTACGAGTTCAGTGGCGCCCGGGATCCAACCAGGGAACAAGTCTGAACTTGTCGATTACCGAGACCATTGAAAGGGTTGCTGGGTTCATGAGAGGGGAAGTCTTCAACGAGGGTGCTCTTGTTGCCTTTTCGTTGCACAATCCGCCTCCACGGGTGAGCCATGCATCTCTGCTGCAGTTATTACGTTCTTGTTTAGTCAACTGGTGATCTTTTCCTGATGTGCCGACTTGATGCCTTTGCAGGAACGTGCTGCGAAGTATTTCTGCCTAGCCCCTTTGCTAGAGGGCAGTGTCTGTGCGGAGAAATTGTTGACGGCGGACGAGGCGGCTAGGGCGCCACGCGTGGTGGATGAGGAGCCTACTGACTGGGAGGCGGGCGACATCATCTCTGCTCCACAGAAAGAGGCGGGCGAAGAGGAGTCGGGCCTGGCGTCAGATAGGGGCGCCGGGAAGCAAAAGCATGTGGCCTTGCGCAAAGCACTGGCTTCATGGGCGACAAGGTCGGTCGCCCAGGGGGGCGGCGCCAAAAGCTCTACACAAGGGAGGGCAAGCTGCGTGGGCCGAGTCCCACGCGAGGAAGAGGAGAAGGCTGGTCACGACGGCCAGTGATGCTAAAGATGAGTTCGACGGTTCCCCCTCTAGTCTAGACTTGGCGGAGTCGCCGGTCACAGATATTGGTGGACAGGGGACACGTTTGTTGAGGCCGGGTCGCCGGCAACTTCGCCGGTTGAACTCGACCCTCCACCGCCCTCCGTCTTGCGAGGTGTGCTCTTTAAGCGTCCATGGAGGAGTGGGTCAGTGTTCTCTTGTGTGTTGTCACACAGGTGGTGCTGCTGATGCTGAATTTTGGAGCTAAATGCAGACTTCAGGCCTGCGACCCAGGACGCGAGAGAGGACCCTGTGCCACCGCCAGCAAGAGAGGATAGGATGCCGACTCCTCCGTGGACCGTAGCGAGTGCTAGGGTCACAATTGTTGTTGTGCCAGGCGCTCTTGGTGCCGACCATTGCTGTGGACCTGGTATCGGGCCCCATTCGAGGCATGGCGGGTGTAGACTCCTTAGTTGGTGGCGAGCGGGACGCCATGGAGAGGGCCACCGAGTCGGGCGGTGGCGGTGAAGGCGATAAGAAGGACTCGGCCAGGGCGAGCGAGGCAGTGCCAGTGAACCACCCCCCTGGAGGATGACGATGATGTCCTGTTAGGGAAAAGGTGTCTCCTGACACTGAGGGTGTTGTGGCTCCTTAGACCGATGCCGGGGCTTCGTGTCTCGGGAGTGCCACAAGGTGTCAGCGCTGACCCCAGAGCAAGCTCTGGAGCTGGACATCGCCGACCACGACGCTGAGCTACGGAAGCTGCAGAACATCAGCGGTGTCTTGGACCGTGTCATCCAGGTAAGCTAACTGTTGTTCCTTTAATCGATGTACTCATTGGTGGTGCAGCGGTTGACTGCCGCTTTCTGGTGTATAGAGCTTTGTCGCGCGTGCCGCGAAGGATCTTATCTTCAAGCGGCAGGCCCTGGCGGACCAGCGAGCGTTGGCCGATGTGGAGAGCCGGCTCCAAATGGCTGCCAGTGAATCGTGGAGGGCGCTGATGGAAAAGGAGAAAGGGATGGCCAAGTCGTCAAGCTCAATGAGGATCTCATGGGCGACATGAAGGCCATTATGGACGGTATGCTTCAGCACTCCTTGAGCTGAGCCTGACATTGGAGTCGTGATGCTAATTTTTGGTTTCTCACAGATGCAGAGAAAAAGGAGAAGGAGTTCCAGGGGAAGGTGGAGAAGCTATCCGGTGTCTGCGGGTTCTCTAGGAGGAGGTCGACGCGCTGAAAGAGGCCAACCAACGCCTCAAGGTCGAGTCTGATCACCTGCGGGAGGCCAACCGAACCCTGAAGGTTGACCATGATGAAGCCATGCGAGGTAGGCACTTCACGGTTGAGCTAGGTCATTCGGTTGGACACCAATTCTTGTCTGTGCACTCACTGTCTTTGTCTTGTAGTTGTGCAAGCCGAGCGGCGGGAGCTTCGTCGTGCGGCGGAGTACATCGGTGGTAGCTTTGTCCCTGCCGAGGCCGCCTTTGCCGGAGCAACTCAGGGCTGCGCCGACCCAGGCGGTGTAGGTGATTAAAGAGGCGGCGGTCGGCTACGAGGGCCGAATTTTGGCGTTGATCCGGGCACACTTCCCAATTCTGGCTGTAGACCAGATTAAGGACGGCGTGCCCCCGAAAGTTTCTGATGCCGAGTTCGACACCCTCGTAGATAGCTGTACTCCCATGGCAGAGTCCGTGGCCAAAGAACTGGGCCTATAAAGCAACATTTGTATAGATTATATCATTGATATCATATTGAGAGACATGACTAGCCACATAAATATTGTAAACATTTTCAATCATGTGACACGGTGTTGGCATTTCTTAGCATCACCACTAGATGAATGATGGCACTAGAGATGCCTCATGGTAAATCTTAACGTTACAGAGGTTCTGCAAGCGCACAGAAGTATGTTGTAGCATTCCTCCCAAGAGTATTCTAGAGTATCGTATTTATTTCCTCAGGGAAAGCGTATGGCAAAGAAATGTGTTCCCCAATGTATTGGTTATATCACCATTAATATACCATGACTACAGCAGGAGTAAACAATTTATGAAGAGGGTAGGTTGATACATAGAAGGTTTCATTGCTCAAATATATAAGTCTAGTTAATATGAAGATCCTAGGAGAGAACTAGGGATTCTATATACTTCTCACAAACAAGTTACATACATTATAAGTGTATACTATACAAGCTTAGCAAGGGATACATGATAAAGGGCAAATCGAGGAGTCGTGGGATCCCCTCATCCAAGGGTACTGTCACGATATTTATCACAAAGGCCTGCAAACGCCCAAACCCGAACGACAAGGATTACAAAGGCCAACCGGGGCTGTCACCACCCGGGGGCTACCTCCGAATACATGGGGTAAGGGTATCCCCAATGGTATTCCATACCCCAAACACCATGTTTGTAATACGAAATACATCTTTACCAATTGTAGGAAAAGGTAAAGAACAATCATACGATTCATTGAGCCATTGCCATAACATGCATCAGCTACACTAAGGTGTAAGACATACAACTTATATGATGAACAACCAAGACAATAAGCCAAGTAACATAAGCAAGATAGCAATTCCATTAAAGCTCAAATTCTTACAGATAAGCAAAGTATGCAAGATAACTCAGCTCTGGCTTACCAAGACTCCTTCAGAAGCCCGTAGAAGCTCAACTCCTAAGACTACTTCACTACTAACTAAGACTAGAACTTGTAGCAAATGGAGCTCTTCCTTCTGGTGTGTGTTGAACCGAAGGCGCTAGCATCTATTTATAGCACTGGGAGGCGGTTCAGAGCCAGTACAAGGCGGTTGAGGCTGAGTGGGCCCAGCACCAGGTCGGCCGACCCCTTGACGTCGCCCAACAGTTGGATAAACCGACTGATAATGTGCATGGTGTAGATGTTCTCCTAGAGACGGTGCAGATGCGTAGGGGAAGGAAGAGGCGCAATGGCTGCAGGACTGGGTCAGCCGACGCGGCCAGGTCGGCCGACCTGGTCTTGGCTCCCCTCGTCATCATCCTTCTCATGGTGACTGACTTGTGGGCCCTAATGGCTGGCGTAGTTGGGTATGGATTTCTTGAGTAACTCTTGATCTCCATGTGGGCCCATCAATCCATGTGGCTCATCTTATCCTCTTTTCATCCATTGGATGTAACCGTCCTTGATTCAATGCTTCTAATGATTTGAGTTTGTGCTTCTTCCAGATGGCCAGAGATGGGCCTTGTTGGGCACCAAGCCAGGTCGGCCGACCAGGGTGGGTCAGGCGAGCTGGGCGTGGCCCCTTTTTCCTTCATGTTTTGGCTCAAATCTCCTGCAATCAAATAATTTTCAAGTACAAATGGAACGACATTATTTGAAACCAAATACTAGGAGTCATGGCTAATCTATATTATTCCACTATGTTGGTGACACAAGATAAACATGACTTGATAAGCACCAACAGACTCCCCCAAGCTAAAACCTTAGCTCGTCCCGAGCAAAGCTTTAGAGAGTTAGAAACCTTGGATCAGAATTGCTTACTTACCAAAAAATGTTTTCAACATGAAAGCATTCCATGACTTGAATAAGTTGGCAAAGATTAATTCATCCTTTTTACCTTAGCCCTTATGGGGCTTCTAGCTTTTCCTCATCATGAGTGGTTGAGAGCTAGAACGATTTAGGGAGAGTGCTGCGCTCCTCAAATGATTCTCTCAAGTGGCTCATTGGTGTATACAACCTTGCCATCATTCCTCTCAAAATTCCCTCAATAGAATAAACAATTGGGATTTGTAAACGGGAAACTTTTGTTTCACACATGTATTGCTTATTTTGTTAAGTCAAATCCAAGATCCATGAAGAATTAAGTCATACACTCAAATCGAAGGCGTGCAAGTGTGGGATATGTGCTAATGGAATGAGATCACAGAAAATTTCTCTCCTCAAAGAAATTATAATATGGATGGCATGGCTCCCCTTCTTTTCTTTTCTCTTTCTTTCTTTCTCTTTTTTTCATGGACTACACACGTGTCCATTTTTCTTCCTCTTTTTTTTTGGGGGAGCCTAGGCCTTATTTCTTAGAATGCTTTTGGGGAGAAAAATCTTTAACTTGGAGTGTTTTATTTTGATAGGAGGATGACAAGCATGTTGTGCTTACTTCCAGAGTAGAAGTATGGCATATATGGTGGCGTGTACATTACCTCCATTTTAAGAGTATGAAGTAAATCTCACAAAGATCACAATGAACTTGACAAAACTCAAAACAAATGCACATGTTCTCAGTAAGTGGTTGAAATGTGAGGCTCTGGTAGGATTTTCACTCTCACCGAGGAGCTTAGAATTTTATTCTTTTTGAAACAAAAACTCCGGGATCAAGTTTCACTTGGATAACGATAAAGCAACTCTAAACTTATCATATCTTAGCTCCCAACAACCTAGAATCAGATTTTAGTATTTGCTACCCATAAGTTTTAAGTTTCCAAGGAAGTCATTAGACTAGGCCAACAAATCCAAGACACAAAAGACTACCTTATTGAGATTTGAATAAAAGGGGAAGGTTATAGCAATAATTCATCATTTCCATAAAAGAGCAAGAACCTATTTTTGCAATTTTTTAATAAATAAAATAGGAAAACAAACGACACGGTTGAGATGGACTTACTTGTGTGGGTGGTCCTCCCCCAAGCTGTTTCCTTTACTGCTGGCTGTACCTTGGGTCGTTCGGGTCAAACCCTTAGTACCGGAGGTAGTCGTTCAGATTCTGATTGCCTTACTGGACGCTGCTCTGGAGAGTGTTGTAGTTCTGCAGTGACTGATCCCACCATGCCTGTGACTGCTGCACATGTTGGGTTAACGTATCATCAATGCGGTGAGTAGTTACCTCCAATGTTCCCATGCGGTTAGATAACCCATCTATGCTGCCTCGCAAATCCCTTGCTGAAAATGAATGTCATGCATCAAAAGGAGTAGGGCCGCTCGAGCTGGATGATTGAGCATAGAATGGGTCCCGAGGTTGCCACTGCGCATGAGGGGCCTCGTGCCATCATGAGCCCCTTGCCATGTATGCCGGAGGAGGTTGAGGCTGCTCCCAGTTGGATCCTGCTGATACATAAGGTGGAGGGGGTGAGGTTCCCATGCTGATGTGAACTGCGATACGGCGGCTTCTTCTCTTCGGAACATGATTCTTGTCATTCTCCCTGTTACGCTCTGCCTGGCTTCCTGCTGTAACTCCAACAAAAGTGAGTGGCACATGTACAACCAGTATTCTGGTGCTGGCAGCGGAATCCTGGTTGTACTATTATGATAGACCATGACAAGCTTCTGGTCTATAGCATGAGTAATAAAGTGACTTTGCACAAAATGTGACTCATCCAAAGTTGGCCGAGGCTGCGGAAGATACTCAACTCGGTAATGACCCAAAAGGCCCATTGCATCAAAAATACGAGTGACCAAAGAAGTGCACTCAATGGGACCCTGCCGCATGAAAACACCCATCCATTGATCGATCACGAACACAATCAGCGAAATTTTATCTTCTTGACCATCGCATATAATATTTTTAATTCATCAATGCGAACGGTTCGAAGATCGTTTTGAGGAAAAAGAGTCATAGCAATCAAACGATGCATAAAACGATGAATAGGGTTATGAATGTGGCTAGTTCTTAGGGCAGTACATTCTGAGGAACCGGAAATGTCTCTCCAAAATGAGTCTTTAACAAAATGTTTCAAACTTTTATCAAACTCCAAACTACATCGCTTGTGAAAACCCAACTAGAGATGGAGCTGCCTCCAAGAAACAAAGTACTCTTCCCTCAGAAAATGAAAAGTTATCCTCTCCCCTGATTTTCTTAAAGTGGAAAGAAATTGAATTGTCAACAAGAGACACCCGTTTTCCTGGATATGAGCAAAATCCAACCAACCTATGGCACTCCAAACGGTTTCAAAATCAGTGGCCATACCTGAGTTCTCCATGAGTTCAGTTGTGAAGACACGTGTGTGATCAAAAGCGCGACCCAGGAGAAGGTGATACGCTTCTTGTTCGAAACCTTCTTCAATGTCGTGTTGGTCGTCAGAGATGAACGCCGAGCAGGGGTCGTCTTCATTGTTGTTGCTGCTGGAGTTGTCCCCGTTTCCACCTTCGTTTCTGCCACCATCACCACTGCCCGCGGATGTGGCGCCAGCCCCGATGTAGTAGTACTGATCTTCAGAGATCTCCATGGAGTGTTGGCTATGCATTTCTGCAGTGCCTCCACCCGAGCTGAAGATCTCCATGCTGGAGGAGATCAGCTCGATGCTCCCAAAATGTTCACTATGCCTTGAGCTTGACCCCTTCAATTTTGTCGCCTTCTTCACGACTCCTCGGACGATGTTCATGATTCCTGCAAAGAGAGCGACAAGAACAACACTTAAGACAAAGGGTTATCATTAGCGAGTTAGTCGTCCAAGAGTTAGTCGTTCTTGCGGGACATGTTTGCCTCCTCAATAATCGTCCTTGTGGGTAATGACACACCACAACAATCATTCTTGCGGGGTTTATGAATTACCACAACACGTTCAAGAGTTAAACACCATGAGAGTGACATGATTATGTGGAAATAAAAAACATTTTTATTTGGTTTTTTTAATTTTATTGATTTCTCTAAACTAGGAAGCCAAGAACTTGAAAACAACAAGAGGGAGGAGAGAAACACCAAGGGCACTCAGCAGCTCGGGATGGGGCGAAGTGAGCAAGCAGCCAGCCCCGGCCTTTTATAGGCAGAGGCAGCCCTCGGTCATCCGACCAGGTGGGGTCGGTCGACCCTCCCGCAGGGGCGTTTTAGCTCGGCTTTAACCACGCACGCGTTGGATACCCTGGCAGCTGCTTGTGCCTATAATACTTTGCAAAGGAGACGGAAACCAGTCGGGCGACATGAGCTGGTCGGCCGACCGGCGACGGAGGCTTTTCTAGGTGTGTTTTGAAAGGCGTAATGCTAGTGCAGGGTAGGCTTTGATGGTGTTTGAATGTGCTACAAAAGCAGCTGCCTAGGGTCGGCCAAGGTGCCCCGGTCGGCCGACCGAGCCATGTCTCATGTCAGGCTCAACTTTGGCAGGGTGGTGCGTGGTTCTATGTGATGATGAATGCTGGGGGCGTGGGCAGAGATATCCACGGATCCAAGGATAATTCAAGTGGATAGCTCCAAAGTTTGAGTTTTAAAGAAAAATTTGATTGAAAATCCAAAAATGCACAAAAATGAAAAATAAATAATGCATTGTGAAGTAAATATGCCTGCCGGTGAGGACTCGTTGTTTTACGTCCATCGAGTGCAGATGTCTCCAAGGTGCATTTTAGCTTGACGATACGGCGCCTGCATTTGGAGATGGTGTGGGTGCCATGCATTGCCATTCCTGTTTTGTTTTCTTGGCACAAGGTGATGTTTCTTTTGACGCTTTTGGGGCTCTAACACCTCGTGCTAACTCCACCGAAAGGGGAAGGAGTGGCTTGCTATTGACAACCAGTAGTCTTTGCGGCCTTCTTCCATAAATGATTTTGATTTCGGGTCAGTCTTCCTTGTGACTAGATTCCTCTATTTTTCCTGCATGGTTAGTGGGCAAAATCTCCGGACTAGCTTCTTGTATGGCAGCAGCCAAATGTGCCGATTGATTTTCTAGAATTTTACTTAGGCACAATTGGCTTTGTAGGGTCATTGATAAGGTCTTAAATTTAGAATTTAAATCATTCATCTTTTTCTTAGTGGAAGTAATGCTTGGGCTTCCTCCTTGCTGGAGTGGGTTCCACTTCTTTTCTAGGAATTGATTTCTGCATCCCTACCAAGAGTCCATCATTACCTAGTAGTTGTAATACCACTGCAGCGCCCTTCCCGTTAATGAGAACGGGAATAAGCTGGGCCAGATGGATCTTTGCTTGATTCCCCCAAGCTTGAGCGTACTGCATGTTGCTGTGAATTATCGGAGATGTTCCACTGCATCTTCCGTAGCCTTTCCGCTAAATGTTCTGGCTTGCACCATCGCAATATATGTTGGGTTGATCTTGAGGGTTGCGGTTTCCATGTTGGTGCGGAGGTGATTTAATTTTGGCCGACAGAAATAGAGAGGCACTAGGTGCTCTCTTTCTTGGTTATCAGCGAAATTCTTCGGCGAATTGAAAAACCTGTATACTCCTCCTGTTTCACATAAGGAGAAACAGAACAAGGGTAAACCTGTCTACACAATGGTATTTAATTGTGACATAAATTTAATACATAGGTTAACAACATTGTTTGACCAATGCTTTCCCCAGCAACGGCGCTAGAAATGCTTGTTGGATTTTCTTAGCATCACCACTAGATGAGTGATGGCACTAGAGATGCCTCATGGTAAATCTTAACGTTACAGAGGTTCTGCAAGCGCACAGAAGTACGTTGTAGCATTTCACCCAGGAGTATTCTAGAGTATCATATTTATTTCCTCAGGGAAAGCATATGGCAATGATATGCGTTCCCCAATGTATTAGTTATATCCCCGTTAATATACCATGACTAGAGCAGGAGCAAACAATTTATAAAGAGGGTAGGTTGACACATAGAAGGTTTCATTGCTCAAACATATAAGTCTAGTTAATATGAAGATCCTAGGAGAGAACCAGGGATTTTATATACTTCTCACAAATGAGTTACACTATACAAGCTTAGCAAGAGATACATAATAGAGGGCAAATCGAGGAGTCGTAGGGTCCCCTCATCCAAGGGTGTTGTCACGATGTTTATCACAAAGGCCTGCAAACGCCCAAACCCAAACGGCGAGGATTACAAAGGCCAACCGGGGGTGTCACCACCCGGGGGCTACCTCTGAATACGTGGGGTAAGGGTATCCCCAATTGTATACCATACCCCAAACACCATGTTTGTAATACGAAATATGTCTTTACCAATTGTACGGAAAGGTAAAGAACAATCATACGATTCATTGAGCCATTGCCATAACATGCATCAGCTATACTAAGGTGCAAGACATACAACGTATATGATGAACAACCAAGACAATAAGCCAAGTAACATAAGCAAGATAGCAATTCCATTAAAGCTCAAAATCTTACAAATAAGCAAAGGATACAAGATAACTCAGCTCTGGCTTACCAAGACTCCTTCGGAAGCCTGTAGGAGCTCAACTCCTAAGACTACTTCACTACCAACTAAGACTAGAACTTGTAGCAAATGGAGCTCTTCCTTCTGGTGTGTGTTGAACCAAAGGCGCTAGCATCAATTTATAGCACTGGGAGGCGGTTCAGAGCTGGTACAAGGTGGTTGAGGTCAAGTGGGCCCAGCTCCGGGTCGGCCAACACCTTGACATCGCCCGACGGTTGGATAAACCGACTGATGATGTGCACGGTGTAGATGTTCTCCTGGAGACGGTGCAGATGCATGGAGGAAGGGAGAGGCGCAACAGCTGCAGGACTGGGTCGGCCGACCTGGTCCTGGCTCCCCTCGTCATCATCCTTCTCATGGTGACTGACCTGTGGGCCCTAATGGTTGGCGTAGCTGGGTATGGATTTCTTGAGTAACTCTTGATCTCCATGTGGGCCCATCAATCCATGTGACTCATCTTATCCTCTTTTCATCCATTGAATGTAACCGTCCTTGATTCAACGCTTCAGATGATTTGAGTTTGTGCTTCTTCCAAATGGCCAGAGATGGGCCTTGTTGGGCACCAAGCCAGGTCGGCCGACCAGGGTGGGTCCGCGTGACCTGGGCTTGGCCCATTTTTCCTTCATGTTTTGTCAAATCTCCTGCAATCAAATAATCTCCAAGTACAAGTGGAACGACATTATTTGAAATCAAATACTAGGAGTTATGGCTAATCTATATTATTCCACTATGTTGGTGACACAAGATAAACATGACTTAATAAGCATCAACACACGGTTAATATCATGAGGGAGGCCCCTTCTTCCTGCCGACTCGAACTCTACATGACCCTAGCCGACTGACCACTGCTCACGGAGAGGATGGCTTACCGCTCAGCGATGCTTAGCTGGAAGGCTTACTCGCTGGTGGCACACGGGTTGAGCACAGAGCTCAGGGTTTCACGGTTTGGGACTCGGGTCAGCCAAGTTAGCTCGGCTGTTGCCGCGGGGAGCGGAGGGTTGGGCATGGACTTCGGGGAGTCAGAGTCGACTGGGACTCTCCCTTGTGCCTTTGAGTGCGGTGAATTTAACACGATCTGGGTCGAGCCCAGTCCCCGAGCATCGGCTTGGATGTCGGGTGAGATGGTCGGGCCGTGTGACCCCGGGTCATTGGTAGAAGAGGGGAATGATTTTATATTAACATGAAAAATAGAGTACATAGCTTTAGAAACATCTACGGGTAGAACTTCAAGAGGTGCTGAATATTCCACACATTTGGGACGGGGTCGCTATTGACCCACTGGAGGCGGTAGGTTCTTGGCGAGACAACCTCTTTTACGATGAAAGGCCCTTCCCACGGGCAGACAGCTTGTGCTGATCCTTGCTGGACATGACCCGATGCAGGGCTAGGTCGCCGACGTTCAGAGATTGTTCCCGAACATACTTGTCATGAGAGCGCCATATTTGCTGCTCATGGTGGGTGTGCTGAATTAGGGCAGCGAGTCGATGCTCTTCCACGCTGACGATGTCGAACCGCCAGCTTGTTTCGGCCTTGCCTTCCTCATAATGCTGGATGCGTGGAGCACCATAAGCGAGGTCGGCGGGAAGGACGGCTTCGGATCCGTAGACCAGGAAGAAGGGAGTGTAGCTGGTTACTCGGCTTTTCTGGGTGCGTAGGCCCCACATGATGTGGGGTACCTCCTTGGCCTAGCGGCCGGCGTGCTTGCTAAGGTCATCGTACATGGCCTTTTTGAGCGAGTCTTGGACCATGCCGTTGGCCCGTTCCACCTGACCATTGCACCTTGGGTGTGTAGAAGAGGAGTAGTAGACGTCGATGCAGTTGTCCTGGCAGAAGTCCCATAACTCATGGCTTATGAACTCTGAGCCAAGATCCATGACGATATGATTCGGGATACCAAACCGATGGGTGAGTTCTTCGATGAATTTGGCGGCTGTGGCGGATTTCGTGTCAGCGACCACCTTGTACTCGATCCACTTGGTGAACTTGTCGACTGTGACCAGGATGTGCTTGAATTCGCCTGGGGCGGTTTTGAATGGCCCCACATTGTGGAGTCCCCATTGGCGAAAGGCCAAGATGGGGGAACTGTGTGGAGCGCCTAAACCGGCAGGTGCTTTTGCTTCTGAACGAACTGGCACCCGGTACAACGGCGCGCCAAGTTTTTGGCGTCATAGAGGGCTGTGGGCCAGTAGAATCCTGCACTGTAGGCTTTGCCGACTAAGGTTCCCGCTGCTGCATGGTTACTACATGTGCCCAAGTGGATTTTTTGCAACAAGCTAATGCCCTCGTCTTGGAGGACACACTTCATGAGTATGCATGTGGAAGCTACCTTCCTGTACAAGGCATTGCTGATGATGACATAATTCGCTGATCGCCGTCTAGCTTTCGATTTCTTCCTTGTTCCCTGGTGACTAGCTCTCCATGAGAAAAGAGATGAAGGGGGCGCTCCAGTCTGCTTCTATCACGAGAAGTTCGTTGGTCACCAAGTCGTCCGGAAGCGGTTTCGGGTTGGGCATAGGACTGCCGTCCTCAAGCATCTTGATGGACGGGTTACGGAGGTCTTGGACAAAGATACCGACAAGTACTTGGGCCCTGGTGGAGCTGAGTTTGGACAAGATGTCGGTGGCGACGTTGTCTTCTCTTAAGACGTGGTGGAACTTGAGCCCATAGAAGTGAGCTTCGATTTTGTGGATCCCAGCGCAGTACGCGCTCATGGTCTCTTTCATCGTGTCCTAGTTTTTGTTGACCTACTCGACGACCAGCTTTGAATCGCCGTAGCATATGAGCCGCTTGATGTTGAGTGAGACCGCGATCCGGAGACTGTGGATGAGGGCTTCATACTCAGCTTTGTTGTTAGTAGCCCGGTAGTGTATCTGCAGTACATACTTTAGGTGCTGCCCCTCTGGAGAGATGAATAGTACACCTGCACCGGCTTCCTCGAGATTAAGGGCACCGTTGAAGTACATCTTCCAGTGTTCCGGCTGTTCTGCTAGGGTGGGCGCTTGTATATCTGTCCACTCGGCTACGAAGTCGGCCAACATTTGCGACTTGATGACCTCACGTGGCTCGAAGTTGATGGTGTGCTCACCGAGCTCTATGGATCATTTTACTATTCATCCATTGGCGTCCCAGTTGTGCAGGATCGCGCCGAGCAGGAAATTCGAGATGACTCGAATGACATGAGCTTGGAAGCAGTGTCGTAGCTTTCGGGCGGTTATCAGGAGCGCGTAGAGCAGCTTCTGGGAGTTTGGGTACTGGAATTTTGAGTCACTAAGTACCTCGCCGACAAAGTATACAGGGTGCTAGACTTTGTATGGGTATCCTTCTTCTAGCCGCTCGACAACCAGAGCCGTGTTGACCACATGTATGGTGGCAGAGATGTATAGTAACAATTCCTCACCGGGGACCGGCCCCGTGAGTACTGGAGGGGTGGTCAGGAAATCTTTGGGGTCGGCCAGGGCCTTGATAGCCTCAGGATTTTGAAGAACGGGAGTCCCTTTTCACCAAGCTTGCTGATAAATCGGCATAGGGCAGCCATCATACTTGTGAGCTTCATGATATCTTTCTTGCACTTGGGTTCCTCGAGATTGCGTATGGCGTCCAGTTTGACTGGATTCGCCTCAATGCCACATTGGCTGACAAGGAAGCCCAGGAGCTTTCCTGATGGTACCCAAAATACACATTTCGTTGGGTTTAACTTTAGCTGCTGGTTGTTGAATGTTTCCTGGAGGTCGACGATCAGGGAGTCAGCATTGTATGTCTTGACCATGACGTCATCAATGTAGGCTTCAACGTTGCGGCCGATTTGACTTTGTAGGCAGCCTTGGATGGCTTTCTGGTACATGGCGCCGGCATTGTTCAGCCCGAAGGTCATCGTCTTGTAGCAGTAGATGTCGTTTGGGGTGATGAATGCGGTCTTGTCTTGATCTGATGTCTTGAGGGCAATCTGGTGATAGCCCGAGTAGTTGTCGAGAAAACAGAGGAGTACACAACCGGACGTAGACTCCATGACTTGATCGATTCGCGGGAGAGGAAAAGGGTCTTTAGGGCAGAAGCGGTTGACATCTATATAGTCGATGCACATTCTCCATTCACCGGATTGCTTCTTTACAAGTATAGGATTTGCAAGCCACTCAGAGTGTTTGCAATATCTAATGAAACTGACAGCTAAGAGCTTATTCAATTCTACCCTAATAGCCTCCTTTCGATCTTAGGCAAAACGACGCAACTTCTGCTTGACAGGCTTGGCGTTCTTGCTCAAGTCCAAGGAGTGCTCAGCCTTCTCCCTTGGGACACCAGGCATGTCAGATGGCTTCCATGCGAAAATGTCCCAGCTGTCCCGGAGGAAGGAGGTGAGCGTGCTTTCCTATTCGGGGCTGAGCCCTGGCCTTATGAGGGCCATCTTGGCGGGGTCGTCGAGTCCCAGGCTGATCGCCTTGGGGGCTTCTGTTGGTGTGAGTGCCGTGCGGTGCTGCCTTTGCTCCGGTAGTACTAGTTCATCGAGCATCGCCTTCGTGGCTGTTTCCGCCAGCAAGGTGCTGTTGCCGAGTTGCTGGGATAGCTCAGCGATCTTGATGGCCTCGCCGTCTCACACAAATGAGGTCTTGATGTCTCCATGGATGGAGAGGACTCCATGGGGCGCTGGCATCTTCAGGACGAGGTATGTGTGGTTCGGTATAGCCATAAACCGAGACAACATAAGCCTACCGAAAATGGCGTGGTATGAGCTCTGGAAGTCAGCCACCTCAAAGTGCAGAAACTCTGTGCAGTAGTTGTCTGTCGTGCCGAATGTAATCGGTAGGATGACTCTTCCAATTGGGTAGGAAGCTTTTCCTGACACAATGCCAAAGAACAGATCTTCGGTGCTCAGGAGTCAGCTATAGTCGAACCCCAAGCTGTTGAGGGTGCTGGCGAAGATGATGTTCAGGGTGCTATCACCATCGACCAGGACCATGGAAAGGAGGACCCGTTCGACAACGGAGGCCACTACGAGGGGGTAAGGCCCTGGCTCGGGGAGGTAGACCCAGTGGTCGGCGCGGCCAAACATGATGGGCATCTCCGACCACTGGAGGTACTCCACGGGCTTGATGGAGACCAGCTTCACCTCGCGCTTGTGTATCTTCCCCTTGCGTCTATCCGGGAATGCGTCGGGCCTCCCGATGACGACGTTGACATGGCGATCGGCTTGCTGGAATTCACCGTTTGCCCCACGCCTAGGAGCTTCCTTCGGCTCGGCAGGTTGGCGCTCATTGCCTTGATGGCATGCAGCCTCCTGGCAAGCCAGGGCCTCGCAGTGGAGGACGTCACTGCGGCAGTAGTCATCACGACGGTCGTGATCCTCCCTGCAGCGGTAGTCGTCGTGGCGATCACGGTCACCGTGGCCATCGCGGTGGTAATTATTGTAGCGGCCACCGTTATTGTTGTAGCACTATTTCTTGGTCAGCGACATGGCGCCGAGCTCCGTGAGTAACTCTACTGAGAAAGGGGCATTGGTCGTTTAGGGTGCCGTGAAACTCTACCGAGAAGAACCTGGGTTCCGCCCGATCTTCTCCTTCTGCTAGGGCCACAAGTGTCTCAGGGCCTGTCTTGCGCCCACGCAGCGGCTCTTGGCATTTTGAGCTCTCGACCTGGTCATCGTCTTCTGGTTTCTTTTCTTGTTTTTGAAATGGATCTTCTCGGCCTCATTGGCTCGAACCTCAAGTTTGGCCACGTCCATCAGCTGGCCGACCGTCTTCGGGTTGACTTTGAAGAGCGTACGAAAGAGCGGGTTGTTAATGAGTCTACGCCTAAACGCGAGCCACAATAGTGCTTCTTTGCCTAACATAACAGGGAAGTAGGCGGCGGCTTGGTCATTGGAGCCGTGGGCGGCTTTTACCGCGGTGTGGTATGTCTTCAGCCATAGCTTGGGGTCGGAGCGACCGTCAAACTTCTCGACTTGGGTTGGCTTGAAGGAGTCGGGCCGTTGGACGGCTCTGAGCCATGTGAAGAAAGCGGCGAAGCGTCAGAGGTATCGTCACCATCGTCGTAATTGTCCTGTCCACGCTCAGCTCGATGCCGGGCATCCTCACGCTGCTAGGACAGGGGGCGTGGTCGCCTATCATCCCATGTGGGGCCGTACTGCAGGTCATAATGTTCACATTCCATGAGCTCATGGACCGCACACCGTTCTTCTTCTTCTGCAGCGTCGATGTCGTCTTCTTGCAGCGTCGATGTCGTCTTCTGGTATGGGCTGGCGATCAGGTCGGCCGTAGTCCTGGTCGTAGCGCTCATGGCATTCGAGCTCAGCCGCGTCCCACTCATGGTGGTGAGTGTTAAGGTCGTTGTGGATGTCCCGGATGTTCTCTTTGAGGCGGTCCTGGAGTCGCCATCTTGTCAGTCGTCGGCGCAGCGAGCCCGCCTGTCATCACGCTCTTGGCGTCTGTCCTGGCGGTGCCCTGCATTGCGGGGGGTTACGTCTTTCCTCGTCGTCCTCTTCGTGGTGGTCCTATGCCAACTCTTTGTCGATGACAGGAAGCGGGGGTTTTCTTTGTCGAGGGTGACCTCGATCGGATATGCTATGAGAAGAGCGGTGGCTTGCGGAGCGAGCCAAGTTAGTCCAACCAGATCTAGATCTGGACCGATATGATCGCTCGACTTGTTCTTGAGTGGCCTCCAGGTGAGCTCTAGCGCGTCGCATCTCGGGGGTGTCGGCCATGTGCTCCAGCTCGGCGAATGCAGCCGCGATGTTGGCCTGCGGCGTGCGAAAGGCCGCGTGGGCCCCTGCAAATGCTCCGTCGAGGTTGAATGGGTTCACGCCACAGGGTCCTCGGCAAGCGATGGCTGTCTTGCTGGTGCCCTAGGGGCAATCTCCTCGGGGTCGCGACTGCTGCTGCGGCTGCTGCATCTCCAACTGCTGTCGGGGGGCAGCTGGGCTTCTTCATTGCGTCCGCAGGCTCGGTCAGCATTGCGCTCCTGACAGTGCTCTCTGTCCAAGTTAGTTTCTCCATCCTGAGTAGCCTGATCCTTAGAGACGAAGACTTCGCGCCCTGGAGGCGTGATGTAGCTCGAGTTGTTACTCGAGTCGGCCGGGCCGGTTGGAGTACACTTGCAGCAACTTGAAATCCCCCATAGTCCAGAGACTGGGTGGGTTTAGGCGGGATCTCAGATTGGATCTGAGACATGTCCTTCCTTAGTTGTGCCGAGTAGGTCATCGATGCGTTACAAAGTCCGAGCGGGAGCCGGTCGCGAGGTCAGCGCAGCGCCTTCTCCAACATGGCGATGCACTTGGAGATGGTGTCCTGAACGCGGTCCAACCCTACGAGGAGTTCGTCAGGGGCTGGGAGCCTGCTTCTGGTGATTGAGGCCGGGCCCGATCATGGAGCGTCATTGCGCCGAGCTGCGCTGGAGCGGGGCAACGGCCGGCGATGGGATCTCTGGAGTCGACGGCGTGGAGCCGGTCGGCGTCATGGCTGAGTCGGAGGTGGCGCACCAACTGTCGGAGGTACCGTCTAGCAGTCCACCTGGGGCTACCCAATTTGTTGATTTGTAGGCAAAGGGCAATAGCAAGACTAGGGAGCTCAAGGTAACACAGGAGACGCAAGGTTTATACAGGTTCGGGATACCCGGAGGTATAACACCCTACTTCCTGTGCTCGGTGGTGATGTATTGCTTTGCTCGGTAATGCTCTGGAGAACAATGGCGAGTTTGTGGTTACAATGGAAGAAGGCGAATGGCGTAGGATGAGACAATCTGAGGGGGTCGACCTAGGCCGCCTTATATAGGCAGACGGCCTACGGTTTACAAGTTGGTTGCCTAGAATCCTGGTCGGTAACAATAAGAAAACTAATCTAAATTGGTTACAACGTAATCTCCATGATCCTCGGGTGAGATCCGAGTATCCGGCCGCATGCCTTGCGGGTCAAGTCTCCACCAATCCCGTCCATCAAGCCAGAGGATCCTCGTGGGCCGGCCCTGGGTCAGCCCACATCGCTGTCAAACATGGGCCCAGGCCGACTGTCTACCTGGTCGGTAGTGGGCCCAGGGGTACCCATATCCCACAGTAGGTTAATATATGAATTAGTCCAAAACCAATGCCAAATCACCCTAAAAGTGTACCATTAACGACTGCCAACAATCCCGCCATGGTTAAACCTTGCTCATCCTCGAGCAAGTCCAAGATCTTTGCTTAACTAGAAAATCAGCGTTGCCCTTCAATGTCTTCCCCGCACTTAGTTATACACAACAAGACACATTGCTCTCAAGTGTTGAGCATTTAAAGTTCAAGTTGTGACCGGCTACTTTACATTATGGGAGATAGACTAGCAATAAAGAACATGCCATAATTAAAATAAATGCAATGCTCTTGAACTTAAGCAAACTTCAGACCTTTACCTTGTTCAATCGTGAAGAGATTTCAAAAAGATGCATATACAACATAAGTGAGATACTCTTGCAAAAGCTCATGGAAACACTCATCTCATCAAGTCGCTCAAGCCTATACTAGATTATTTTCATCCTATTCTACCCATATATGAAAGTGGAAGGCTTATGTGGAGCTTGATAGGTAATAACAATCCTAGCAATATCTGAAGTATTGTCAAACTAAGAGAGAGATCTATTGGAATTACCAAGACTAGTCAAAAAGGCCATGGAAAATAAATGTTAGAAAGAGAGAGGGATGAAACACACACATTTAGATAGATGGAATGGATGATCCCAAGGAACAAATGAAGTCCTCGTTATCGGATTGTACATGGTTGAAAAATTGAGTGTGGAATTGTCTTCAAAGCACTTGGAATTTGATGTAGCTAAAAGAGCCGAGGAGCATTTTTTTTCTTTCTTCTTTTCTTTTCTTTCTTTCCAATATTTTCATTTTTTCACAACTTCTTTTTCTTATCATCATTTTTTCTTTTCCTCTCTTTTCTTTCTTTTGATCCTTAGAACCTTAGCAACATAGTACTTACTTAGCATTCTTCCCCCCATGCTTAAACGATTGCTCATCCTCAAGCATAGAATTGAGGGTCGATAATTGCTGAAGTAAGTACACAAAATCCATCTTGATCTTCTAGAAAATCACTCGAGTGTTTAGGGAGTTTCTTCTCATCAAAATTTGAAGCTGTCAGAGGAGAAAAGGGGTAGGCCGACCGGCATAGGCGTGTTGGGCCGGCCGGCCCACTCTCTGTGGACCTCCGTTCCTTCTGATTTTTGCCTTGCGTACTTTTGATGCCTACCAAATTTATGTTCTCTGAATTAAGCTCTTGATTCTTCTGAATTTTTCTCAATATAATGATCCATACTCAATTGTAGGTTGTGGTCAAGGAGATAGTCACAAAAAGATATATTTGGGTTTTTGGGTGGATATCCAGCGAGGTTTGCAGAGCTTCCGGTGTAGAAACTTGCAATGCATGGATAGAAAGGCTAGCAAAAAGAAGGTACACAAAAATGGAATGGCCAGCTTCTTAGTCTCGTACCACAGAAATCAATCTTAATCCAACTCATCAAAATATAAGTTTGCAATTCTAAAGGTTTCATCATGATAGATCATGTATATATAAAGGCTTTGGTAGGTAGAACTTTGCAAGAGGTTCAAGAATGTAGATAGCATAAGAATCAAGTTTTAAATAAAACAATACAAGGCATGAGGTCATCGGTAAGCTTAAATCAAAGAGCAACATAAGGAATGTGGGTCTAGAATTTAGTCATTTAACCTCCACAAATAAAAGAGCCAGTATTTAATTGATTTAAGATCATTTAATAGAGAGCAAATGGTCAAGTCATATACAACATGGTGTAGGTAGAATAAAGCAGCAATTTTCATCATTTTTCCATAAGCAAAAGCATACAAAATATATCATCGTGGTGAGCACAAAGTGATGGTGATAATCATTTATTGCAAACAAAAACAAAACTAGGTTGTCCTCCTAGTAGCCATGTTATTAGTGAGAGATATATACAAAGGTTTCTAACCTATGGTTGAAGGCATATATATACAAGCATTTAGAAGGAGATGAACAAAGAGAAGGTTGAGGGAGAATTACCATCCTTTTCGATGCTTGTAATGAAGTGTATCGCGGCTTCCCCCATGCTTAAGCATTGTGCTTAGCATGGAAGAAGAATTACAAGCATCTTGTGGCTGTAAACACGATCTCGGACAACTCACCAAATCCCAGAAGTTCCATTTTTTTGTTTTAGAGGTTTTCCTTTTCATCCAACAAGTCCTCCCCCATGCTTAGCATGTTGCTAAACGTGGAAGCAGATGGTGAACCGTCATGTGATTCTTGAAGTCCTATTGCCATGTGTTTGAAGATTATTTTTATGCTTTTTTACCTTTGTTGCCTTAATTTTCCTCCAACCCCTTCCCATTGTCTCCAAGCCATGGTCCCAAACATTCCTTGTATCATTGTCACCTCCTTGCTTGTTGTCTTCATTGCTGCCTCATCTTCCATGAATTTTTCCTCTACCTCTAGAACAGAATATGTATTGAATCTTTGCTCCATTGCAGAGTGCACAAATTTATCTTTTCAATGAGTCATCATTTGCCCAAAATGGATTCCAAACAAGAGAGTTATGCCTATTTTATTCCAGCACTGCAATATGTCCCGAGCTGATTTTAGAACGCGCAACGCCCAATGTTTTTGTCGTATCTCCTTGTACGGGTCTTCAAATTCATTGATCTTGGATGCATTGGAACGAGAATTCAGTGGAGTCTCTGAATATCCACTTTTCCTTCTTTGTACATCTCTGAACTTGTGCATATTTTTTATGAAATCGCAGCATCCATTTCAATCTTCGGAGGCGTTAACGATCTTGGTTGCAACTTTGATCATGAATTCATGGGATTCCTTCATCATGCCTGCAAAACAATTAAGACACACAAACTACCCCCGGGCTGATGGTCAGGAGTATAAGCAAATACCAAAACCCAATGACTTCCCTAAGACCTTAACTTGTGGCATAGTTAACCTAGTAAAAGAGAAAAACAAAAACCTAATGGGTGTGCGTGTGTGCAAAGTGAGTATGCAAATGAGAGCAAGGCATATAAACAAAGATAATGCTTACACCAAGTTCTAAACACCATGTTCACAACTAGGTTGCCTAATTTCTTTATAGCCATAAAGATTTGTTAACCAAGGTCAAAACACCATGTCTATCCCAAGGTCAATAATTCCTTATAGCACAAGAAAAATAAAGCGCATTGCAAAGCTTATAAACCAACCAATGCAATATGGAGGTGATATGAAAATGCTAGCAAGGTAAACTAAGTGATGATGGTCCGCGATCAAGTCTAAATACCATGTTTACAAAAAGGCCGTAAAGGAAAAATGCCCCGGGAAGCATTGACATAGATATGAAAGCATTCATCATGAAGTTTTGTGAAAGAACCAAACTAACAAATGCATAATAGAATGATGGAATGAATACAAAATGCAAATGCAAAGAGTTAGCAAAAGCAAGTGCTAGCAAAGGTTGAAAAGACTTTTGATGTTATTTCACAATCGATTGATTCAAAAAGCAATTGCTTAGAGCGACAAAGCTTGGCCAGCCACTTCATAAGAAGTGAAGCATCGTCGACAAGAAAATCATTCATCAAAAGAACAAATCAACCAAGCTAACAAGGCTTAGGGGAAAGGTCATGAGTATCTTATATTTTTGTCTTAAGACAAGAATTTTGAAGAAAAAAATCAAGTTTAGAAATTCTACCTAAGGTGGTTGAAAACAAAAAGAAAAACAAAGGTTATTTCATTGGATGGAAAACAAAACCTATGGTTTTAGGATGGCTATGGGTATGAGATGTTTTCCTAAGGGTTTAGGATCTCATAGGGAGACTAGTCAAAGTTTTCAGTTAGAACAAGGAATAAAGATAGACTTGTCAAATCTGAATGGTGCAGCAAGCCGATCAATACAAGTCAATTCTACCCCTGTTGGCTCCGCTTTTTGGTGGGGGTGATAGGAAAGCTTAGGTGGGTTTAACAAAAGGTTATATTAAAACAAAACATACATTGCGATGCAAGGGTGAAGACAACATGGCTTGAAGTGAAACATGAGGTGGATGAACAAAATGACATGAAATGGTGGTCTAAAAACAAAACAAAAGTTAGCCCAGATTAACTAGCCACAAGTTTAGAATCAAAGGGTGGTGCCATACTTCATAACTCTCACTAAAAAACCCAAAGAAAAAGACTCTAAACACTAATAAAAATAGGCACACAAAAGGGTCTACAAGTTTTCTAAGATCAAATAAAAAAGTGCTCTCTCAATAATATTTAGATCACACAACATAAAGAGCACAATATAGACCATCATCTTATATAGATAATAAATAAAAAGATTAGGTTGCCTCCCGCAAAGCGCTTCACTTAAAGTCATAGAGCTCAACTTCTCACCTCGATTATGTTCATGCGAAGCCATGGTCTTTTGAGCGAGAATCCAAAATGTCCATGCAGCTTGATGTCACCTGGTGTAATCCGTCGTGGTTTGCTTAAAACACCTTCATGCGTTGAATCTAGCCTTATTGTGTCTTCATATGCCAATATTCTTGGGGGTCTTCATTTTGTTCTAAGCCTCTGAATTTGATCATGTACGCTTGATGAAAGCATTGCCCAAGCTCCTCTTCATTGTTGTCATCTTTATCTCCTCTACCTTGTTCTCATCACATTGCTCCTTCCTATTTTTAGCAGATTTCCCCTGCATCCATAATAGAACATATACAAAATATGGCTCTATTGAAATGTTTATGAAATTACCTTTTCAACGAGTGGTCATTCATGTTAAACGGAGTTCAAATAAGAGAGTTATGCCTGTTTTACTTTAACACTGCGTGTTGTCCAGAAAATTTCATAATGCATGACCTTCAATGTTTTGATCTTAACTGCTTGTAGCAATCTCCGATTGAATTCCTGATTCGTTGGAACTGGAACCTCATGGGGCTTCTTAATATCCAAAAATATTTTGTTGCTTTCTTCAGAGGTTGTGCAGAATTTTGATGTGAACAGTACCTTCTCGTGAATTGATCTTGATCTTGTGGCCTTTGGAGCATCGTGTTGTGCATCCCTAGGCTTCAAGGTCATCACCATTGATTCACCAGTGGGTAGCAATGCTCTAATGACGTGTCTTCTCCATAGTTCTTGCTTTACCCAGGGCATCGGGATCATAGGGGGCTCTTGCGCTTTATGTCGATGATCTGAGCGGTTTCCTTCGTTGGTAGCATCACTCAAATAGAAGCTTCTTGAGCATCTTACTAGAGAAGATTTGTGGTGTCATGGTGCTTCTAATATTGTTGCCTCCAGTCTTGATCAACTTCAAACCATCATCTTTTAAATTCAAGGCCCTCTAATCATCCTTTGACATCATCATCATCTTCTCCGTTGTTTGCTGCCGCCTCTTCTCCATTGAATTCCTCTTGATCTAGTATATAATATGTACCAAACTTCTACTCCATTGCGACGTGTATTAAATTCCCTTTCCAACGAGTACTCATTCACTTCAAATGGACTCTGGATGAAAGAGTTACGCTTGTTTTACTCCAGCACTACGTTCTGTCCCCAGAAGATTTCAGAACGCGTAGTGTTGAAAGATTTAACCATAACTCCTTGCTCCGATCTCCAAAATTAGTGATTCTTTATGGGTTGAAAAGAAGATTTGATGGAGCTTCATATGTTCTAATTTTTATCCATGGTACCTCTCTGATTGTGGGCGAAAAAATGGTAACAACAGCAATCTTCCAGAGATATTGATGATCAGATCTCAGGACATCTTTGGGGCATGATTCATCACCCATGGCTTGAACAAACAAATCTCTAAGAAACATTAGTCTTTAAAAATCAATTGACATGGTGACATACCTTGTTCATCTTCACTTGTTTTGGGTGTGGACTCGATAGCGGATGATGGGCCGCTAACAAAAGTTAGCACCTACCACTAAAGAGCGGATCTTTATGTAGCCATCAACTTGTTTGAGCGAGATTGGACTTATCAAAGTCCGAATGTTGAGAACTTCTCAATCATCTTGTGTCTAGGGTTTTACCTACATTCATGGACACAAACAAGCAACACAGGGTATATGCAATAATAAAATTAGGTTTAGTCCAAAAAATTAGATAGATCACCCTAGGGTTCGAGTTGTCGATCCCCGACAATGACGCCAGAAAAGCTTGTTGACGGTCCTTAGACACGCCAATTGTGAACTGCAAGCGCATGCATGGATCATCGTAGCTTTTTCCTTAGAGTATTCCATCCAAGGTTATCAGTCCATGGATCGACAATGAACTTACTAGGGTTTTCCATCTAATCTAACAGATCTATCCGTTGATTGCATATAAAAGTGGTAAACCTATAAGATATGAGTGGAGTGTATAGGTTGATCACACCCATGAACATAGGCAAAGACGAAGCTCAACCAAAGGGGTAAACGAGCCTATCGCCTTCTAGTTGTAGTTTTAGCCAATAAGAGCAAGCGCATCATGCATCTCATCCAAAGCCATCTTTAAACTACTACCCTCTGGTCAAACCCCCCAAAGCCCCACCTTACACGAGATCATACCCTGTCACGGCACTCCTTATCGGCATGGGTAACTTAAGAGCACGTTCACGAAGAACGTGTTGAACCACTTGGTAGATCTGATATAAACCTCTAGCCACCATGGCTACAAGATCACCCCCAAACAATCTATATCGATAATAGATTGAAAGCAAAGCAAACCCAAGAAAAGCACAAGATCATAGAAGGAGGAATCGAGTCGCTAAAAGATTGGATGACATGAAGAACATTACTCACATAATAGATATATTAGATCATTACCTCCGAGTACATACCATAGATGATCCACTACTAGCTCCTGACTTCTGCCATGGCACAACCACGCAGGGAGGCCATGATGGCTAGAGTTGGCCTAAGCCATCTCTTAGACAACTTCGAGGACTATAAATAATCTGAGGAAACCCTAGCTCAAAGGGGAGGTTGAGACGGCGCAAAAAAGGCCTGGGCCCCTTGGGCCAGCCGGCCTGGACTCTTTTTGGCCCATCTTGGCTCCATCTTTTGCGTGCAAGCTTCTTGATCCTCCAGGAGTTTAGGTGCCAATGCATGTGGGTGTTGGATGTCGGTTGCTTTGGGATAAGATCGGGTCTAGATAAGTTTCCAAATGTCTGATTGATTCGCCTTGATCCCAAAGTCATCCGACCTTGTCTTCAGGTCTTTGCCCTTACACATTCTTGGAGGTTGGTTCACCATTGATGAGCGTGAATGAGATCCAAGTCACATTAGGTTCTGGCCTTCATATTCCTCCATGCTATACATGACCTTGGTTTTCGTCGAAAAGCGCTCATTTATAGCTCAAAAACCTGCGTAAACCAAAATCCTCCAAAAATACATGCATATGCGAAAACAGGGTTATTTCAGGTGCCAAGTGGCAGGTTAGTATATTAATTAGTCCAAAACCAATGCCAATCAGCCCTAAAAGTTTACCATTAACGACCCCAACAGTACCCCCTTGTAGACTGCCGGTCAATAGATCTGACAGTTGGCGCGCCAGGTAGGGAAGATCGTGGAGCATTAATAGCTAGGTCAATGGCAGATCGTCGTCATGTCGTCTTCCCCACGAGTCTCAAGGATTGCCCTGAGCACCTCGAGGGCATAAGCTTCTTCGCTGAGATCCACTCCACCACCGTTCATTCTGAGGCGTCGCTTAGTGCCAAGGTGTCTACCGGCTCTGCGTCGCCCACCCCGAAGGCCTCATCACAGATTGTCGGCCCGCTCCAGCAGCGGTTCGACGCGATTGCATTGCACGACCTGGTCCCGGACCTGGCCGTTCGAAGCAGACTCCTGGCCCTCGACGAGCTCCTCGCTAGGTTGGATCATGTCAAGGACACTATCTCCGAGTGCATCACCATGTCGGAGGAGGTCCTGCGTCGACCCCGTGACCGGCTCCCGCTTGGACTCCGCAACGCATCAGCTGTCTACTTGGCACAACTACGCAAGAAAATGCCTCAGATCCAATCTAAGATCCCACCCAAACCCACCCAGTATCCGGACTGCAGAGAGCTTCAGGTTGCTACAAGCGCGCTCCTGACGGCCCTGGCCGACCCGAGCAACAACTCCAGCTATTTTACACCCCTAGGGCGTGAAGTCTTTATTTCTGAAGATTAGGCTAACCAGGATGGCGAAACCAGCTTGGACAGAGATAGGCGCCACGAGTGTTGGTATTTCTTAACGTTTACATAATTCTGCAAGCGCACAGAAGTACGTTATAGCATTTCACTAGGGAGTATTCCAGAGTATCGTTATTTGTTTATCCGCAGGGAAAGCGTTTAGTTAAAGAGAGGTGTCATCTAATGTATTTACTTACAACATTATTAATCTACCAAAGTCTGAGCAGGGGTAAATGATATAACATTATAGGGGTAGAGTGACACACAGAAGTTTGTTGCTCATCATTAAGTAGGTCTTAGTTAGTGAATAGATCATTAGTAAAGATCAGAAAGGATTCATTAGCATCATACAAATGGAACATGGATATATAACCTTATCATGCACAAGCTTATACATGGGACATATGACAGAGGACATATCGAGGTGTCCAGTGGTTCCCTCACCAAGGGACGACAGGAGGACTTCTTATCATAAAGGCCTAATATCATCTCCCGAATGTGGAGGATTACAAAGGATGGACAGGGCTGTCACCACCTGCCGCCTACCTCTACTAACCCGTGGGGTAGTGATAACCTCAATGGTATTCCTTATATCAAACACCATGCTTGCATAAAGGAATACAACTCTATCTATCACGTTAATAAATAGAGTAACCATAAGGCACATTGAGCCAGTGTCATAGCATTCATCAGCTTGAATAAGATGCAAGACATAAGAAGTATATGCTAAGTAAGTAGAGTAAAGTGAAGGCATACAATATAAGTGTCAAGGTTGTACTCAGTAGATATTTGGTTCCTAGGGCACCCTGCTTCCTGCAAAGAAAAATAGTAGACGAATAGAGATAAACAGAGACAAGAGATTTTTATACTGGTTCGGGCCCTCGAGATCTAGTAAAAACCCTACGTCCAGCTGCTTCTTGTATTATTTCAGCGAATACAGATTACAATATGGTGCTTGGAGTATCGGGTGTTGGATTGGATACCCCCTACGTCTACGACCCCCCACTATTTATGTCTAGGATAACTTGCTTTACAAGATAAAACAGACCTAAATCTATCAGGACTCTATCTCCCGTCTTCAGGCTTTCCTTCCTTGAATAGGCTGCCGTGTCCTGCTCGGAGCCTCTCGTCTGGAGTCGGTGGTCGGTAATCCTTGTAGTCGGGTACCTTGGTATTGTGGCCACAACAGTAGCCCCGGAGCTTATCTTGTCTAGAAAAGGTTGTTGTTTTCGTTCATCACATTTTTTTATTCTTCAAGCATTTGTAGGATATGTAAAATATTCGTTGTAGATGCTTTTGCCGAGAATTTGAAAAGACCGAGATTCTTGGTTAAATAACCTGCATATGGATGATGAGCTCAAAAGTATTCAAGTGCCATAAACAGAGTTGTGGTGTCAGATGCCTCGAGATCTTTAGACATTAAGAATCTATGATCGGGCATTTTGTAGTCGTTGAGACTTATATAATTGAAATTTAGTATTTCGAGAACTTTGTGATCGGGTACTTTGAGATTGGATGCTCGCAATCCAGTCCTTTGAATATGAGAAATTTTATCATCGGTATTACTCATGATCGGGTACCTCACAAAACTTTGCGACTAAGTATTTATTTATTTATTTAGTCAAGAATTGGCTATCAGCCCTCGAGCTTTTGTTCCAGCAGTGCTGACTATGCTCGGGATATTGGTATTTGAGAATTTGGATTTCAGGAGTCGAGATTTTGATGTTTGGTAATCAGGGATATTAGACCCCAATGACCGAACACTCTGCTTATCCTGATTTTGACCTTCCCGGACATGCCCAAATATATTAAGCTGTCGGATTTGTTAGCAATAAGCATGTTGATATGTTGTGCGTATAAACAATGTGGCGGTTTTCTACATTTACTTTTGGCTATCTAGAATGTTTATGTCATATTGGAGAATTTCTAGCATTCGGGACTCTAGCGGTCCGTTGTACTGTATATTCCGCGCATAGACTTTGAACATCCAGAATCACTTAGGATTTTCAAAAAAAAAACACGCTCTATTTGCTGTTGTAGAACCATGCTAACATATGGCGATGTTGGCGTCAAAACCCCGAATGTGTGTTCGGTGGATTAGCGATGGAGCCTCTGAATGTAAACTTAGGTGGATAATGGAACCTCTTAATATATTCTGTTTCAAAACCTCAAAACATAATTATAAGAAGAAAATAGCATTGTTGAGGCCATAATACCAGGGTACCCGACCACGAGGATTGCCGACTACCGACTCCAAGACGACCAAGACTCCGAACAAGACACGATGGCCTGATCGCAGAAGGGAAGCCCGAAGACAGTTCGAGTCCTACTAGGTTTAGGTCTGTTTTGTCTTGTAAGGCACGTCTCCCTGGATATAAATAGCGGGGGTCCTGTGCGTAGAGGGTATGTTCCATTGATTTGCAGCTTTAGACAATCCACCCGAGGGTACTTGTTACGCATTGTAATCTGTACTCGACGAAATAATACAAGCAACAACTGGACGTAGAGTTATTACTCGATCTCGAGGGCCCGANAGCGATCGGGAGTTCTGCTTCCGCTTCCGATCTCTACGCTCACCGCCATCTAGTGCCTGCACGGGAGATCCGCTTCGGAGATCTCGTGTTCGAGCACCAGGGCGACTACGAGCTCAAGCTGACAGGGATCCACGATCCCGATCTCACATGTGCCGGTCGGGAAGTTTTCGCCACCTTCACGGAGCCAACTCCTGAAGACATTGCAGATCGCACTGCGCAGTTGGATCTCGACTACAGTGGATCTAGCAATGGGTCAGAACAATCTGAAGACCGCCGCATCCATGTGCTAAACGCAAACGGGACAGAGGCCGTTGCCGAGTCGTCTAGCTCGCGTCGACCTGTGCCTCCTCCACGTTTGAGCAACGCACCTACACTTCAAACGGCTAAAACCCATACACAGCAGGTTGCATCCTCATTGGCTCCCCGAGATCTCAACAACGATTTCCGGGCCGTCGAACAGGACAATCTGCAGATCCGAACCCTCTTGGAGACCATGGAAGCAATGGCCGAAGGACTCCGATGGCCACCATAGCCAAGAAGGCTCGGGAAGCAGCGGACAAGGCCAAAGAGCGCATCGAAGCCGCTGCTGCCGCACCACCAGCTCCGTCAAACAGACCACGTGAACCACAGCCGGTTCGGTCTCGATCTGTTAACGGACGACCATACTATCGCCCACACGAGGGGCGCGACATGAGGCCACAACTCGAGCGCAATCGTCGCACTCGCGACGCTCGGGAAACTCTCAACCACAATCGAGATTACCGAGCACGTGAGGGTTACTATCGGTCCCATCAAGATTCACCGCCACGTGACTCCCGACCAGGCACGGGGGGATGCCTTGCGTACTCCCCAGCCCTGCGCAAGGTCAGGTGGCCCGAAAAGTTTCGTCCTACTAGCATTGAGAAGTATGACGGAACAACCAACCCCCGCGAGTGGATTCAGATCTATTCCACGATCATCGACGCCACCGGGGGTGACGACTATGTCAAGGCCAACTACTTGCCGACTGCTCTGCAGGGATCAGCCCGTACGTGGCTCATGAACCTGCCCGAGGCCAGCATCAAGTCATGGACTCATCTCCGGGAGACGTTTGAAGCCAATTTCCAAGGCACCTATAAACGCCCCGGACACGAGGGAGATCTGCTCAACTGTGTGCAGAAGCCTGGAGAATCCCTCCGGGACTACATCCGCAGGTTCAGCGACACCCGTAACACCATCCCCGACATGGTGGATGATCGGGTGATTGTGGCATTCAATCAAGGTTGCAAAGACGAGCGAACGGCGGAGGAACTTGCCAAGAAGAACCCGAAGACGGTGGCAGAGCTATACGGGATCCTGGAAGAAACCGCCAAGATGGCGGACGCCCGAGCACGGGTTCACGGAAAGCCCGAACAAAGCCATCCGGCCGGGGAGGGCAAGAAGAAAAATAAACACAAAAACAAGAAGCGCAAGACCGAGGGTGACGAAGTCATGGCCGTGGACAACAAGCCCCCGTACAGGCGTCAAGGCAAACCGGAGAACCTCCCGATGTACTGCCCGATTCACCGGTCCACGAAGCATCACTTCGTGGACTGCACGGTGTACAAGAAGCAGAGGCAGGAGGAGGAGAGCCAGAAGCAGGGGGCTCCACGTGACCAGGCAGCTCACAACCCTCGCGCGGCAAACTACATGGATTGTGATGATGAGCTAGATCTCCCCGAAGATCTAGAGGTCGCTACAATTTTCGGTGGCTGTTCAACCCGAACCTCCAAATCCCAGCTCAAGATGGTCGAGAGGCAGATAAACAGCGCCGAGCCCTGCAAGCAACTCTTGAGGTGGTCTGAAATCCCGATTACGTTCGACCAAAGGGATCACCCCGAGACGCTTTACGACGGGCCGCTACTCCCACTGTGCATCAAGCCATGGATCGGGCCCCGCAAGATCGGGCGAACCCTAATCGACAGTGGAAGCGCCCTCAACCTCCTGTTTGTCAACGCTTTTGACGAACTTGGGATCCCAAGAAGGTCCTTGTCCCCCGTGGAGAAGCCTTTCTATGGGGTCATACCCGGCATTCAAGCCTTTCCCTTGGGGAGGATCGATCTGCAGGTAACCCTCGTAGAGGGCAAAAACATCCGATCAGAGTTCCTCACCTTCGAGGTGGCTGACATCACGTCGGCCTACAATTGCATCTTGGGCCGACCGTTCCTGAAGAAATTCATGGCGGTCGCTCACTTTGCGTATTCCATGATCAAGGTCCCGGGGCCGTTGGGTCCGATCACCGTCAGCGGCGATCGCAGGGGCGCGGTCCAGTGCGACATGAAGACCCTGGACATGATCAAGGGTGACGAGCAGGAACCAGCCAAGGCTGCCGAACCTGCCAAGAAAAAGACAAGAAGCCAGCCCAAGGCTGCCGCCAAGGGCGCATTGGCTGAAACCTCCCGAGCAGCTGAAAACCGACCAAGGGCCAAGGGGAAAGAAGTTCCCGAACAGGAGCCCATCGGGGAACAGGAGCTCGTCGGGAGACTGGGAGCTGACAACCGTGCCGCTGGAGGGCAGACTGTGGTGGACCAGACCCCACTCAAGGGGACGCCGCCACAAGCAGCTGGCGAGTCGCCGGCCAACGCCTCACCAATCGAGCCGCCTGCCAGACGCACCGAGCCGGGCACGAAGGCAGTAATCCTTGATGACGCGGACCCGACCAAGACCACCCAGGTGGGTCTTGGCCTGGGTAACAAATAGGAACTCGAGCTCATTGCCTTCCTCCGGGCAAACGCAGATGTGTTCGCTTGGGAACCATCTGACATGCCCGGGATCCCCAGGGAGGTAATCGAGCACAAGCTTGGCATACGAACTGGCGTCCGACCAGTCAAGCAAAAGCAAAGGAGATATACCCCGGAGAAGCGAGACGCCATTAACGAAGAAATCAACCGACTACTCAAAGCCGGCTTCGTTCGAGAGGTCCCTTTCCCGGAGTGGCCGGCGAACCCAGTCATGGTCAAGAAGCCCAACGGAACGTGGAGGATGTGCGTGGATTACACAGATCTGAATAAAGCTTGCCCGAAGGATGAGTACCCATTACCTAGGATAGATCAAATTGTAGATTCAACCTCTGGATGCGAATTGCTTTGTTTTCTAGATGCCTACTCGGGGTATCACCAAATCAGCATGTGCATTGACGATGAGGAGAAAACTGCATTTGTAACTCCCTTCGGTGTTTATTGCTATATAAAGATGCCTTTTGGTCTGAAAAACGCAAGTTGCACTTATCAAAAATGTGTTCACATTGTTCTTGAAGGCCAAATCGGCCGTAATGTAGAGGCATACATAGATGACATTGTTGTGAAGAGTAAGTTAAAAGGCGATCTAATCGCTGATTTAACCGAAACATTCAACAACTTGCGTAAAAACAGGATGATGCTCAACCCCGCCAAATGCACCTTTGGTGTATCATCAGGTAAGCTCCTCGGTTACCTTGTTTCCCAACGAGGTATAGAGGCAAATCCGCACAAGATCAAGGCACTCGATGACATGAAGTCTCCACGCAGCCGCCACGAGGTCCAAAAGTTGGCAGGAATGATGGCGTCCCTAAGTCGATTCGTGTCCAAGTCAGGCGAACGAGGTATGCCATTTTACAAATTGCTACGTAAAACTGATCGTTTTGAGTGGTCGGCAGAAGCAGAAGAGGCGTTCCAGGCGTTCAAACAGTACCTACGGAAAATGCCCGTACTGGTCCCGCCAAAGCCACAAGAAGAGATGCTGTTGTACGTAGCAGCGACACCAACTGTTGTTAGCACTGTTTTGGTGGTCAAGAGACCAACAGAGAAGTCTACAACACAACATCCCGTTTACTTCGTAAGCGAGGTACTGCATGATGCCAAAACAAGGTACCCTCAGATTCAGAAATTATTATATGCTGTACTAATGACTTCCAGGAAGCTCAAGCATTATTTTCTGAGCCACAAGATCAAGGTTGTGTCAACTTACCCCCTAGGCAACATCTTACATAATCGAGATGCCGTGGGTAGGATCGCACAATGGTCTGTGGAGCTGGGGGCTTACGACGTTGAATTCATACCCAGAACTGCCATCAAATCGCAGGCTCTGGCAGACTTCATCGCAGAATGGACTAACCCCGAACCTAAAGAAGCTGCCCAAAATCCCGAACACTGGACAATGTTCTATGACGGAGCATTTTGCAGAGCAGGCGCGGGGCTGGGGTGGTCCTGATTTCACCACACAATGACGTCATTAGGTATGCTTTGCAAATCAATTTTGTTGATCCAACTCCTACTAACAATGTTGCCGAGTACGAAGGACTGTTGACAGGTCTCCGCATAGCTGCATCTCTTGGTGTCAGAAGGCTGATCGTGAAAGGGGATTCCGAGTTAGCTGCAAGCAAGTCATGAAAGAGTACAGTGCGCGGAACGAGGTCATGGCCAAATACTTGGAAGCATATAGGCGGATGGAGAGCAAATTTGATGGGCTTGAAGTACAGCACGTGAAAAGGGAATTCAATGGCGACGCAGATAAGCTGGCAAAGGCAGCTGCAGAGCGCACACGGCTCCCAGGTAACGTGTTACTTGAAGTTCTTACTAAACCATCTGTGTCGGTTTCATTACCGAACCTAAAAACTGAACCCGCCAAGGGACCAGTTTCTACAACCAACGAATCCGTCAAGGAGTCTATGTTGGTCGGTACGGCCCGAGCTGCCGATCTAGTTGGAAACGAGGAGAACTGGATGGATCCAATCCGGGCGTACCTCACAAACCAAGCTATTCCGGACGATGATGCTACATTGGAGAAAATCCATCGTAAAGCCAAGAATTATCAATTGGTTGACGGGCGATTATACAAGCTAACCCGCAATGGAATGCTCCTCAAATGCATCACACGGACCGAGGGCATTAGTTTGCTCCACGACATTCACGGAGGAATCTGTGGATCACATGCTTCTCCCCGATATCTAACAGGGAAAGCATTCCGACAGAGCTTCTACTGGCCTACAGCTCTTCAAGACGCAAGCGATTTAGTGAAAAAGTGTGAGGCATGTCAATTCTTCGCACGGAAACAAACTAAACCTGCGCAAGCTTTAAATACTATACCCTTGTCATGGCCCTTTGCCACATGGGGTATAGACATCCTCGGACCCTTTCCAAGGGCTGTCGGGGGATACAGATTTCTGTTCGTTGGCATTGACACATTTACGAAATGGGTTGAAGCCGAGCCCGTTCAGAAAATCACTAAAGAGGCCGCTGTCAAATTCCTACGGAGTATTGTCGTACGATTCGGTGTCCCGAACAGGATAATCTCCGATAATGGAACACAGTTTAAAAGTAAAAAGTTTTACGATTTTTGCTACGACCACGAGATCAGGCATGATCGGTCATCGGTAAACCACCCGAAGACAAACGGGCAAGTAGAACGTGCCAATGGCATCGTGCTCCAGGGCATCAAGAAGAGGATTTTTAACAGATTACAAGCTTACGACAAGCGCTGGATTCATGAAGTCCCTACAGTACTCTGGTCAATGAGGACCACTATGAATCGGGCAACAGGCGAAACACCTTTCTTCTTGGTGTATGGAGCAGAGGCGATTCTACCATCCGACATCCGACTACAAGCCCCTCGCGTGGCAATGTTTTCAGAAACTGAAGAGCCTGATAGACGTACTGATGAGCTAATCCTCCTAGAGGAGGCTCGTGACGCAGCTGCTTTTAGAGTAGCCCAGTATCAGCAAAAATTGCGACAGTATTACGAAGCCTATGCATTGGGGACATGGTGCTCAAACTGGATCAACGCACCAAGGACAAAAATAAATTGTCCTCTCCATGGCAAGGACCGTACATCGTAGTAGATATCGCCCGACCAGGAGCCTACAGGATCGCAGAAATAGATGGGGACGTACTGCCAAACACGTGGAATATGGATCAACTACGCAGGTTCTACGCCTAAACAATGAAGATCGTGCACAGTTCTAGACCAACCATCACGTTTGGCAGGTATAAAACCGTCGTCTGCGTCGCCTACAGCGCCAACAAAACAAAAAAGATAAGTTCTATATACTCTACTCACCCTCGCTTTTATGCTCGGGGGCTGGGTTTTCTATTTTCTATTCTGTTTCTACTCTTTGTTATCATATTGCATACACTAACAAAGAGCCGGGGACTACCATGCTGAAACTTTTCTTTTCAGACCTATTCTATGCATCTCGAGCTATACGCTCGGGGGCTCCCCATTTGATCGGGAAGTTTCTTGCAGTTTGTACTTCTAGACTCTTTTTCAGCATGCCAGCATGACTGTAAAAGAGCCCGGGGGCTACTACGGTACTACTACCGTGCAAGAAACGAACTTTTTAATTCAAGAAAGCTAGGCAGACGCTAAAATTACCGAACACCATGACTACAAGAAATTACACAGTTCAGAAGGCCGCCCGTGTCTCAGCAACTAAACAATTCCAGAATAGCTTATGCTAACGGGACTTTTTGGCTATGACAAAGCTATCAGTTAAAAAGATCCATGAAAATACCGATCAGCTCTAAGATTTACGCAAAAAACATGCAAGCATATGTTTAGCAAAATATAACCGTATTCTAAACTGTTAAAGTTTTGCCCTATTACAGGAATTCTGCACAATGTTCAGGGTGATTCCTCCGAATCACTCAGATGGAGACCAAGTTTTCTGACAAACGGTTCCACCAGTGGGGTAAGACTATCAAACATTACCTCAGCTTCTGACGCCGAGCACTTGAAGCCTTTGGAGAGCAGAGAAACGTCCAGATCAGGGAGATGGCTCTTCAAAGCCCCGATGGTGTGAGTTACAGCAACGCAGGCACCTTCCATCAGCCTGGATTCCAAGGACGAACTGCGCTTCTCTGATGCTTCAAGACGCGCGGTCAGGTCAGCCAGTCTTCCTTCCAGATCCGAGTTTTTCTCTTTGAGCACCTCAATGCTCTTGGAGTCAGCTACAGGGTCAAAGGCAGCATGTGAACAAAAGTTTGAGGATAAAAACTCAATAAGCAAGGCATAAGATTTAAAGCATGTACCTTCTTTCTCGGACTGGAGAACAGTCACCTGGGCTCCCAGTCTGATCACAGACGCTTCAGCAGCAGAGGCACGAGCGTCTAGCGAACGCCACTCTGTCGAGAGCGCACTAATGATCGGGCCCAGGGGCGTCGGGATGGGTCCAACGATCTCTGCAGTTTCCTCTGAGCGGTCAAGTTGTGCTGTTAAATCTGGCTCGGGAGTTCTCTCTCTGGCAGATGGTCTGACAGGAGGAGAGGCCGTGGGATCGGGATGCCTGAATTCCCGAACAAACAAATACAGTGAAAACAAGCATTTAAGAAAAATGCTCATACATAATCAAAGGTTGTCAAAGCTCTTACTCGATCGTCGGGAGTGTAACCTTAAATCTCTTGGCGCCAGGAATAAGCTTTGATGATTGTCTGGTCGGACGATTTTCCTGTCGAGAAATCTCCCGATCATGTTTAGCTTTGGTTATGCGATCAAAAGCTGCGAATAAACGCCCGAATACGATCATGCTCGATACCTGGGCAACAGGACGAGGCTGATCACGAATGGGCTGCAGATTGGCGGGCCCAGGCGATCCAAAGGCTCCTGAATCAAGAACTGTCCTCTCCACACTATGAGAGCGTTTCCGGGTTCGGGGGATAATCGCCTGGGGGCTGCTCGGGACCTCTTTTTCCAAACCAGGTGATGATTCAGGTTGTTCGTTGGTCGGGGCCCTGGTGCCTGGATCAACGGGCTGATCCCCCTCCTCTTCGACATTGATGGCACCGCTCTGGGCGGGGGCATCAACAATAGCTGGGGCCTGGTCGGGAATAAAGGGGTGTATCATATCACTATTAAAGAAAAAAAGAAGCTTTTTCTGAGTAACAGTTTACCTCTGGAGGAGGGTTATCAGCGCTGTAGGGTACTGGGACGTTTTCCCAGTCCGGGAGATCAGCCCCAAACATCTTCTTCAGGCGCATGGCCACTTCTGTCTCTGGGACAACTGCTAAGTTAAGAGTCATGAATTCAAATGACCAAACGAACTCGGAAAAACAATCGAACAGAAAAACAAATGCTCACCATCGGGTTTCATTCTGTTCGGGTCCTTGTAGCCCGTAAATGTCCAAGCATAGCGGTCGCGATTCATAAGTGGGATAAATCTCCATCTAATGAAGATTTCCGCTACATGAACCGCCGTCAGACCAGCATTGCGGAGCTCCAAGATCCGATCAATATGCTTCTGCATCTCCGGGGTAATTCTTGGCAGGGCTTTGGCCGAATCCTTGAGATAGGGCATCAGATACTTCCCTTTTGCTAATGAGGCTTGGGGAAGGGTGATGTAAAACCAATGATGTTCATATCCTTTCCAGCAATCTTTAACTGGGAAGGGGATGTACATCTCCCGATTTCTCAAGGAAAACCCGATGGACCCGAGCATCACTTGGTTCTTGTAGTATGAAGGACTATAAAAATATCTCCACAGCAACAGTGAAGGCTTAATCCCTAACCAGGCTTCGCACAGAAATGCAAAGACGCTAAGCATTGTCAAAGCGCCGGGCTTTAGGTGCACAAGCTCTATCTGGTAATGCTCGCAGACGCTGTGGAAGAAATCAGAAGGAAAAACCCCGAATCCACAGTAGAAGAACTCCAAGAACACCACCATCTCGAGAGTGTTGGGGGTCGGATACGTCTGACCTTTGGCATGGCGACGGGGGAAGAGTGTGCTGTCAGGGAGTACTCCAAGGTCCTCCAGTTTCTGCAAATGCTTGGCCGTCGTGGTTGATTTGTACCAGTACTCGTTCGCGGTGGGGATCGTGTTCCCACTGCGGAGTTCTCGTCCGGCGGCGGTGCTGATCTGGTCCCCTGTGGACTCAGTACCAGAAGATGATTGGTGCGTGGACGCCATGGCGATTGGAAGCTGGTGGGATTGGAGGAGCAAGTGGACGAGGGAAGAAAGCGGTTGAAAATGGCGAATGTTTTGTGGATGCGAACGAGGAAGACGAAGGCCCAAATAGATCTCAAGCGGCCGCGCCTGGGGGCTTTATGGTTCTGCACGGGAGCAGTAACCCCGAAAAACCTGCCCTTGAGCCGCGCAATCCGCAGTGACTGTTGGGTCAAAAAGATTCTTTCCTTTTTCTACGGCACGCGTCGTTTCAAAAAATGTGTAAGTCCAATTCAATGCATTTAGGGCTGTTAGCTTATTTGGTAGGTTATCAGTTTTAAATGACTAATCGATCGGTGTGAATCAAGGAAATGCCCCGATCATGTCTGATCAGAGTCAAATCTTCCGAACACACTGAAGATAGTTAGTCTGGTCGGAAGAAATTTTTCGTTTGGGAATTTTGTTTCTGGATGAGCAATTTCGTGAACAGATTGACACAGATAAATTTCCAAGACACAAGGGATTTAAATTACATCCATCAAGTGAAATTTCTTCATTAAATCCAAAAGAGGGAACATTTCACAATGGATTGATATCTATCCTAAAATAAAAATACTAAAGCGCCCTAATCTTGGGTTGATGATTGACAACCAATCTGATCAGGGCGACGATGGTGTGCTTGCCGGTGGATCGTCATCTATCGCGTTCTCTTCTTCAGAGTCGCTGACGAGATCCACGAGCGCTCCGTCTCCAGGAATCCCGATCAGGTCGCGGTTCAGGGAGACGAAGAGGCGCCGGGCGAATTCTTCGTCGCCGCTGGTATCCACCGGAGCAGAAGACGAAGATGCGCCTGCGTGCGCTGCCTCTGGCCTCAGCCGGATTCCGCTCCCTCCTTGTGCTGGCTCGTCGGAGGAGGAGAGGGAGATAGGAGATGCCGGGGCTGGGGAGGAAGACGCAGGGCGTTTCCCGGCGGCAATGCTTGAAGGAGCAGCCTCGGGAGACGGCGGTGCCATCGCCGGAGCCTCCTCCTCTGGTGGCTCGACCTCGACTCCATCATCCCCATACCAGGGGAGAGCTAGGAGCGGAGCCTGAGGAGGAGCGGTGGGTGGTGTCGTCGCCGGCGGGTCCTCCGGCTTGTCGGGCGGTTGTTCGCCGGAGCTGCGAGGGGAGTCTCCGAAAAGGAGGCGAGGAAGCTTGAACCTGCTGCTAAGCTTTTTCTTTCCCATGGCGAGTGGAGGAAGAAGGCTTAGGATGGAAGTTTCAAGTACATGTCAATCCAGGAGATCTGATATTTAAAGACTCAGGGGTGCGACGCTTCGCGCGAGAATCGAGGAGCTAGAGCAGAGCCGTATCGCGTGCGCTGCTAAAATCCCGGGAGACGTGCGGAGTGGGTTTTTAATGCCCTGGGCAGCAGTTACATCACTCCTGGGGCGTTCCATTTTCCAAGACGGAACAGTTCTATTTTATTATTATGGCTGATATTTTTCTTTGACCTTATCATTCAGATGCAGGTTTCTACATTCAAGAGTTCGGGAACTTTTCTGGCTCTCATACAAAAGTGATTGACGAGGTATTTACATATCCAAAAAATCACCCGAAGAGCAAAAAGACCCGAAGGCTATTGAACAATCAACCTTTTCTGAACAAGATAAGCTCGGGGGCTACTGTTGAGGCCATAATACCAGGGTACCCGACCACGAGGATTGCCAACTACCGACTCCAAGACGACCAAGACTCCGAACAAGACACGATGGCCTGATCGCAGAAGGGAAGCCCGAAGACAGTTCGAGTCCTACTAGGTTTAGGTCTGTTTTGTCTTGTAAGGCACGTCTCCCTGGATATAAATAGCGGGGATCCCGTGCGTAGAGGGTATGTTCCATTGATTTGTAATCTTAGACAATCCACCCGAGGGTACTGGTTACGCATTGTAATCTGTACTCGACGAAATAATACAAGCAGCAACTGGACGTAGGGTTATTACTCGATCTCGAGGGCCCGAACCAGTATAAAAATCCCGTGTCTTTCTGTTCATCACCGTGATCAATCTTCGCACGAAGCGGGGTGTCTGCCGGACAAATATCTGACGAGTACAACCTCGACAAAAACTATAGGAAATATTGTGATTACATATATGTTTTGGTTCACCGTTTCAAAAGTTTTATTAGTATTAATATTTTTTTGGCGTAGTATTTAGATTTATCCACCAAGAAGCCTCAACGGGGTAGAAAGACATGAGTGTTATTTGGTGAATCCGTAATTAGTCGGCCGTGTTTAGATAGAGTGTGAAAAATTTTTCAGGGTATTAAATGCATCTTTGACCACTAATTAGGGGTATTAAATAATGTCAGTTTACAAAACTACCTCCACAACCTCTAGTAAATTTCCGAGAAGAATCTAATGAGGCCTTTGACCGCATGATTAAAGGATGATTAGAAGATGGTTACTGTAGCATCACTGTAGCAAATCATGGATTAATTAGGCTCATTAGATTCGTCTCGGAAAGTTACGCTCATCCGTGGCTGGGTTTTGCAAATAGACTTCATTTAGTACTCCATGCAAAAAAGATTCCCTTTTGCAAATTTTTGCAAAAGGCATCTAAACACGGGTATACGATGCAAACAAATTGAGTATGACTCAATCGATTAGTTTTTTTTTAAATCTAACGGATTTTCATACTTTGGATTCGAGTTAGCAACTCAGCATGGGTTTTCATACTTTGGATTTATTTAAAAAATCGTGGTGATATTCTTGCGCTGGTAGACCGATTGTTACATGCTCGTTGGCATCGAAGCTCGTGTGCCTACCTTTATAGGGGGTGCGTACGTCTAGGCCCTGTTTAATTTCCCCAACCATCCAAAGTCACCAAAAAGTTTTCACGCTGATAATCGTGCCTCCTCTCACAGGACACGCTTTCCAATGCAAAATTTTTCACCACTTTTCATCAATTCATTGGAATTAAACACCAATTTACGTGTACGAGTATGTACTGTTTCATAAAGGATAACTATAACGTACAGCATAAACCACACCTGAGCTAGGTAAAAAATCTCGAGACAGTCATGCTTGCTCCATGGCGTGCCTGAGAAGCCACCCCGTCGTCGTCGGCGCTTGGCGTGACGGTCGAGAACGTCAACGCATACCGGCACGTACTGGTGTAATGATACCCGATCCGCATGATAGCAAGCTGGATCGACATTTTTCTAGGGGGTGTGAAAAAATTTTGGTGAAAAATTTTGCAAGAGAATCTTATCATTTAGAGTACTAAATGTAGACTAATAATAAATCTAATTATAGATCTCGCTTGGAAATCGCGAGACGAATCTAATGATGGTGATTAATCTATGATTAGTGGATGTTTAGCGGATGGTTACTGTAGTATTACTGTTGCAAATCATGGCCTAATTAGGCTCATTAAATTCGTCTCGAAAAGTTACCTGGGGTTATAGAATGGAGGTTTTGTCATTAACACACGTTTACTACTCCATACATGTAAGATTCTCTTGGAAAAAATTTTGGTGAAAATTTTTTGGGGAATTGAACACCCCCTTGGTACAGAGTCTCGGGCTCTCGGCAAGTGACGGGGATCACCATTCTCCTGTCGAGAGAGCAGTGAGCAGTGATCAGATCTGTTTCAGAAGCCTGCAGAGTAACCGCCCATCTCAGTGCCAGGTGAGCGCTATATAATGAGACCGAGCACGAGCAGACGCATCATCGAGCGCCAATCACAAGCCAATCTCCGGCATCGACCATGAAGATGCCACGGCCCGCGCCCCTCGTCCTCTTGGCCGTCTCGCTGCTCGCGCTGGCGCCGTGGCCGGCTTCGTGCGCCGACCCCGTGCTGATCCCGGTGGCCAAGGACCCGGCCACCTCCCTCTACACCATCCTCATCCGGGACGGCGCCAACCACCTCGTCGACCTCGCCGGCCCGCTCCTCTGGTCCACGTGCGCCAGCGACCACCTGCCGGCGTCCTTCTCCTGCAACTCCACGACGTGCCTGGACGCCAACGCCTACCGCGCCCCAACCTGCCGCATCGCCGGCCAGCCCTGCCAGCAGCAGTGCAAGGCGTACCCGTACAACCCCATCACGGGGCGGTGCGCCGCCGCCAACCTTGTCCACACCAGGCTCATCGGCAACACCACCGACGGCAAGAACCCGCTGCGGCAGGTCTCCGTCCGGGCCGTGGCGGCGTGCGCGCCCAGGAACATCCTCGCCTCGCTGCCCAAGGACGTGACGGGCGTCGCGGGGCTCGCGGCCTCCGGCATGGCGCTCCCGGCGCAGGTCGCGGCCTCGCAGGTCGTCGGCAGGAAGTTCATGCTCTGCCTCCCGAGGCGCGGCGAGGGCGTGGCCATCTTCGGTGGGGGGCCGCTGTTCCTCCTCCCGGAGCCGGCCACCGGGGACCTCATCTCGACGCTGGCGTTCACCCCGCTCCGCAGCAGGAAAGACAACCCATTGTACTACATCCCGGTGCAGGGCATCACCGTGAAGCAGGCGCAGGTGCCCCTCCCCGCGAACGCGCTCGCCGGCGGCGGCGTCGTGCTCTGCACCCGGGTGCCGTACACGGCGCTCCGGCCGGACGTGTACCGCCCGGTCGTGAGCGCGTTCGACAGGGCCCTGGCGCGGAACGACGCCAAGGTCCCCGCGGTGGCCCCCTTCGAGCTCTGCTACCGTTCGAGCATGCTCGGCTACGCCGTGCCGGACGTAGCCCTGACGCTCGAGGGCGGCGGGGCGAAGAGCTGGACGTTCGCCAGCAGCAGCTTGATGGTGGACGTGAACAGCCAGACCGCCTGCCTCGCGTTCGTGGAGATGAAGGGGGTGCAGGCCGGGGACCCTAGCGCGGCGGCGGTGATAGTCGGAGGGTTCCAGATGGAGGACCACCTGCTGCAGTTCGACCTGGAGAAGAAGCAGCTCGGGTTCGCCAAGGTGCCGTTTTCCTCGGCGTGCAGTAACTTCAACTTCACCAAGACTCAGTAAAATGGTGGATTGCAGTAACTTGTAAAAGCCAGTGTCGGCACAGATCCTCGTCAGCTGGATAGTGTGATGAGTGTAGGGGGCATTCTCTTCCTTCTGGAACCTCGATCAACGATCATGGCATGGTAGTGACCTGCCAGGTCTGTCACCTGTTTAGTTTAAGTAGCTTGGTTTAATAATCATGTACACCTAGGGAATATTGTTCCTACAAAGCCAATTACTGGTTACGTGCAGTAATAAACTCTACCAAAAGTCAGTGGATTCCAAGGCAGTGGGCACATGTTGTAGTCAAATGGATAGTGCTTATTGCTTACAGTGACCAGCCGCCAGCCAACCGAACAGGCCAGCGGCAGCTTGGTTTAATAAAAATAATCAGGTGCACCTGTGACAAGTTTCAGGAACTCTACCTGTATGTTGCCGCGGCCCCAATTTAATCGTCGTTAACAAGGGTGTCGCCCACCAGTTCACCATTCCCCGCCTCCTCACACATTTCTCAGTTGCTCGGACCAAAGCGGCAGTCACGCCCTCCACTATATCATTCAGGTGTAGTGCAATAGAGACACAAACCATATAACATGGTGTCTTTCAGGTAACGAAGAATGCACTTCACGTGGATGGTGCCAACATCCTGGCCAGCTTCACCACGGCGCCGACGACCTCCTCGGTGCCCATCAACACGTCGCTGAACGCCTGCAAGACGCTGCAGTCGCAGGGGAAGCTATACGGTATCTTCATCTGGGCAGCGGATTATTCCAGGAGCCAAGGGTTCAGATACGACACACAAGCCCAGGCACTGCTCGCCAACGCCCCTAGCTACTAAGACACCATTATTAAGTTCCAGTTTGATTTTTCTTGAGGTGCAATAGTATGGAATAAAGTGTGGTAGATTGATATTATTGGAGCAAGAATGAAGAACAAAATTTCGATTGTAATTTGTAATGCACCTATGCCTGCAACCCTTTTTTCAGGTAGTTTATGCCCCGTTGAAATTGTCCATTCTGCAGAATTTAAATAATCTACTGAG
>CM014272.1:47094875-47106042 GCA_004135705.1 Alloteropsis semialata
CGCTGCTCCTCCACGCCGGCCCTCCTCCACGCCGGCGCGCCCTCCTCCACGCCGGCCCCGGCCCCCCTCCTCGACGCCGGCCCCGCCCCCCCGTGCACGCCGGCCGGCCCCTGTGTATGTGTGTGCGCCGCGTCGCGCGAGTCAGCCGAGCGGGCTGACGTCAGCCCCTGCTCGGCTGACGTCACCTTTTTTTAATTAATTATGTATTGTAAATTGTTGGAAATTGTTTAGAAATTGTTTAGAAATTATTTAGAAATGTGTTGGAAATTGTTTAGAAATTATTGATTCCATTGACTATGAAATATGTTAGAAATTGTTTAGAAATTATTTAGAAATGTGTTGGAAATTGTTTAGAAATTATTGATTCCATTGACTATGAAATATGTTAGAAATTGTTTAGAAATTTCCATTGACTCTCATTCTATGTAATTTCCATTGATGATTATATAGAAAATTGTTTAGATATAATTTGATCGAATTAGATATAATTTGATATAATTTGATAGAATTTCATACAATTTTAGAAATTACTTTGTAATTGGTTGAATTTGATATAATTTGATATAATTTGATGGAAATTCATCGAATTTGATTGAAATTCATCGAATAAGATATAATTTCATAGAATTTCATACAATTTTAGAAATTACTTTGTAATTGGTTGAATTTGATATAATTTGATATAATTTGATGGAAATTCATCGAATTTGATTGAAATTCATCGAATAAGATATAATTTCATAGAATTTCATACAATTTTAGAAATTACTTTGTAATTGGTTGAATTTGATATAATTTGATATAATTTGATGGAAATTCATCGAATTTGATTGAAATTCATCGAATAAGATATAATTTCATAGAATTTCATACAATTTTAGAAATTACTTTGTAATTGGTTGAATTTGATATAATTTGATATAATTTGATGGAAATTCATCGAATTTGATTGAAATTCATCGAATAAGATATAATTTCATAGAATTTCATACAATTTTAGAAATTACTTTGTAATTGGTTGAATTTGATATAATTTGATATAATTTGGTCGAATTTGGTAGAATTTGATAGAATTTGATTGAATTTGGTAGAATTTGATAGAATTTGGTTGAATTTGATAGAATTTGATAGGATTTGATAGAATTTGATATGATTTGATTTGATAGAATTTGATCAAATTTGATAGGATTTGATAGAATTTGATAGGATTTGATCGAATTTGGTAGAATTTGATAGAATTTGATCGAATTTGATCGAATTTGATATAATTGTTATTTGATGTATATTTCATAGACGGAAGATGAAATGAATATGACAGAAAAGGAAATGAACGTGTATATGATGGAAGAAATCGCAAAAGGCAGTGCACGTGCCACAAACCTTCTCGACGTCGACGAGGAGGCAGGTGGTGACGATGGCAGCCAATACCTGAATATGTCAGGTGATGGCATGGAAGAACCTGCCGCTGGAAGTGTTCGGGCCGAGAAGGTATATATGTATACATATTGTCAATATCGAATATATATATGTTCAAGCATGAAATCTTAATATATACATTTCTTTCTCATACGTGTAGCCCTCAGGCTCACAGCCTTCTGGGTCCTCATCATCGAAGAAGACGAAACGTGGCCCGACCAAGAAGTTAGAGGGCAGACTTGTAATCACTGATGTGGCAGAAGATGGTCGGCCAGTTGCGCCAGAGAAAGCTGCTATAAAGATGGTCAATCAGTGTGGTGTTCTAGTGAGAGACCACGTGCCCATCAGCCTACAGAGGTGGAAACCCTGCGATGATGCTACATACGTGCCGCAATCAGAGAAAGAAATGCTATGGGCCAGTCTGCAAGAACATTTCGCGGTGCCTCAAGGTTCAGAGGCAAGAGTCAAAAATTGGGCTCTAAAGACGATGTGTACTTCATTTCAAATATGGAAGAAAAACATGTACAAGAAATATGCCGAGAAGAACCTGACACCCAACTTTGATGATTACCCAAAGCTGAGGGGTCATTGGGATTCCTTCGTGCAGTACAGGCGGTCGGAGTTAGGTGAAAAGAACTCGTGACAGAATAGGATCAATGCCGCGAAAAAACAATACTTCCACTCTCTTGGACCCAGAGCTGCCACCTCCAGGTCAGGATGATGCCGGCTCACACAGGTCTCCTCCTCCACCAGCACGGCATCCCCCAAAGCGCCAAGCTCCGCCCCCACGGCGGACTACTCGCCAGAAGCGCCAAACGGTGGACAAAGAGCCTACGACCGAAGAAGAAAGGTTGGCCGCCATAAGGAAGAAGTTACCCTACGACCAAACTGACGAGGAAATTGCTTTGGTGGTCGCAGACCAGGTCAAAGAGCATTTCAAACCAAATGAGCCAGAGAAGCCGGTGCCCATAGATCCGACAGCGAAGACATTTTTCAAAACAATGAGCGCGGCGAATCAGAAGAGATTCTTGCCCTCTGACTACGACCGCCAGCTTGCAAAGTCTTATGAGAAGCAGAAACAACAAGCCAGCAGTGGATCCTCGGTGAAGAAGGCGGCCACTCCTAAGAAGAAACAAGTCGGTCAGAGCTCGGCTAGGAGGACACAAGGGCAACAGGAATGTGACGACGAACAGCTTGCGTTGTTGTGCGAGCAAACAGGCCTCTCAGCGGCAGAACTTTTATCGGGCACGGGCGAAATTCCTAAGGCAACACCAGTGGAAATTTGGGAATTTGAATATGGCAAACCAATGCTGGCCCCAGATTCTTTGAAGTCCCTAACCACTCAAGCATTCCGATTTCATGAGTGGTACATGAAGGCGTCCAAAAAGGGTAGACAGATGCTCAATGTTTTGATAAAAGACCATGATTACTTCCGTGGGCATAGTCTCTTGATTTTGGATTTCAAGGATGTGTATGATTTGTACCGTCAAGATGCCATAGACCTCTCATTGATGAGCTGCTGGGTTGTGTAAGTTTCTTTCACTGATCTATTCTCGCAATACTTGCTTTCTTAATTATAATTTTCAACAATAACAATCTATTCTTGTCATGTAGGATGGAGATCCATACATGCCGTGAAAAATCGTATGATGATGTCGCTTCATGGATCCATTGATGGTAAATGCCGTAACTATAGCCAGTAAGCCACTAGAGACGGTGGACAACATATACTTGTACCTGGAGAGACAAAGAAGCAAGACTTACATTCTTTTGCCATACAATTTCCAGTGAGTACTTCTCTCTATGTATGTATAACTTTAAGACTTTGTTCTCAATACTTGTGCGTGTATTTATATATATATATATATATATATATATATATATATATATACAGCTTCCACTGGATACTGCTTGTGATAATCATAAACACCGGTGAAATTATTGTCATGGACTCACTGCGGAAAAAAAAAGTGGATTTCCAAGCAGTTTTAGACTTGATTGACATGGCATGGACACGTTTCCGTGTGAAACAAAAAGGAAATTTCAAACAAAAACTGGATGTGAAGATGGACTTTCTGGTACGTGGCTGGTGTACCCGCATATCTCGTAAAATCACACTAATATATAGTTGTTACGTCTAACTTTATTCTTCTCCACTTTCAGTGTGCCAGACAGGAAGGAGGGACGAATCTATGCGGATACTACGTCTGCCTGTGGATCCATACCTTTGTTTCTCCCAAAAAAGTGACTCAAGAAGAACTCATGGTATGAATTAGATTATTAGTGTATATAGAAATTAGATTATTAGTGTATATGGAAATAGATTATTAGTGTATATGGAAATTAGATTATTAGTATGGAAATATTAGTGTATATGGAAATTAGATTATTAGTGTATATGAAAATTAGATTATTAGTGTATATTGAAATAAGATTATTAGTGTATATGGAAATTAGGTTATTAGTGTATATGGAAATTAGATTATTATTGTATATGGAAATAAGATTATTAGTGTATATGGAAATAAGATTATTCATGTAAACTTTGTTACTTGGTTAGAAATGATTATTAGTTATTGATTATTGTTTAGAAATGATTATTAGTTATTGTTTTGAAATGATTATTAGTTATTGTTTAGAAATGAATGTGTTAGGAAATTTTATAATTACATGCAAAATTTATTTATTATACGAATGAATGATTATTAGTTACTTGTTTAGAAATGATTACATGCAAAATTTATTTATTATATGAATGAATGTTGTCATTTGTGATTAATGCAGAGGATGTTTTACCATCAAGTGCTGCCAATGAAACAAAAATCAAAAGCTATTGCGGACCAACTATTTGGATTCATTATGGACCAAGTTATAAGTCCACTGGGAGAGTACCACCATGACGGAACCGCTATCGCTCAATTGGACTCCCTTTCTGCTCCTTCTTCCAGTTCTGCTCGTTAATTGTAAATAACTTTTAAATGCTCTAACTTTTGTATTGGCCGATCTCAAATGTTTATATGTGAATGTTCGAAAAAAATGCAATCAAAGTCGGGTCAAAATCAATTGATAATTGCGACGACTTCAATCTTATTGCGTGAAAGATCGTGTACGACATATGACATATGACGAGCAGACACGTAGACGCGTAGATTTGTATATAACTAACCCAAATATCAAACATTTAAAAAAAAAACCAAAACAGCCTTTGGTACCGGTTGGTAACACCAACCGGTACCAAAGGCCCTCCTCCGCATGCCTACGCGGGGGGGTCCTTTGGTACCGGTTGGTGTTACCAACCGGTACCAAAGGCTCCCTTTGGTACCGGTTCTGGACCCGGTACCAAAGGCAGGCCCCCTTTAGTCACGGTGTCGCGGTACCGGTTCCAGAACCGGTACCTATGAGGGTTACGAACCGTGACCGATAGCGCCTTCTCCGGTAGTGGACGTCCTTTCCACGCGCATTTTGCTTCCTTGTGTAGTTATCCAACTGAATCTTCGATGCTTCCTTGTGTAGAAATCAAAGTGCAGAGGGAACAATAATAATTCTAGGATTTGGAATAATGAATTGTCAAGGCATGCATGGATCCGATCCAAATCACCGTATATCATTATGCTCGCTTGGTCGGTGAGTTGTGTCATGCCGGCCGAAGCTTGATTTGTTCGGGCTTTTGACGAGTCGCCACATGATGGGACCCGGTTGGGAGATGCTTTATGGCGATCTTGCTCGATCGACAAGTTTTATTTTATACCGGTGTTCGCTCGAGTCGGCGAAACGGCCTTCTTCATTGTTTTTCGCTACAATCGCTGAGTTGATGAATTGTTGCCATAGAAGCTGGCGTCTGAGATTGGTATGATCGGTCTTCACGCAAGGGCCCCTACCTGCCACGTCTCTGTCGAGGTTGTACTTAGCAGATATTTGGTTCATAGAGCACCCTGCTTACTGCAAAGAATGATCATCGTAGACGAATAGAGATAAACAGAGACGAGATTTTTATACTGGTTCGGGCCCTCGAAATCGAGTAAAAACCCTACGTCCAGTTGCTTCTTGTATTATTTCGGCGAATACAGAGTACAATATGGTGTTTGAAGTATCAGGTGTTGGATTGGATACCTCCTACGTCTAGGACCGTCCACTATTTATATCCAGGATAACTTGCCTTACAAGACAAAACAGACCTAAACCTATCAGGACTCTATCTCCTGTCTTCAGGCTTTTCTTCCTTGAATAGACCGCCGTGTCCTGCTCGGAGTCTCTCGTCTGGAGTCGGTGGTCAGTAATCCTCGTAGTCGGGTACCCTGGTATTATGACCACAATAATAAGTATGAAGATATTTCCATTAAGATCAAAGTCTTACAAGTAAGGAAAGAGATACAAAAGTTGAACTCTAGAGCTTATCAAGACTCCTCCAGAAGCCCGTTAGAAGATCAACTACTAGAACTACTATTACTAAGACTAAACTTGTAGCAAAAGAGAGCTCTTCTTCTGGTGTGTGCTGGATACGGAGGCCCTTGCAGGTGTTAATAGCATCCTTAGGCAGTGGGGAGACAGCCAGAGGCGGTTGTGGCCATTTGGCCGTGGGCCCAGGTCAGCCGAAGTGGGGGCGTCAGCCGACCCTCAGATGCACCGTCTTCAGCTACACACGGCTTAGATGTGATCCCAATGGAGGTTTATAGGTACCGGTCAGGGGGGAGCGAAACAGCTACACACAGCTCAGATGTGATCCCAATGGTGGTTTACAGGTACCGGTCAAGGGGGGAGCGAAACAGCCGCAAGACCAGGTCGACCGACCTGGCCAGGTCGGCCGACCTGGCTCCGCCGTCTATTGGCCCCATACTTCTCTGGTAGACTTCCATGTGGGCCCCTATGATGGTTCCAGGTAGGTACGCCTATTTTGAGTAAGTTGGAGTTGGGATGCAGGCCCTTCAAACTATGGGAGTGACACGTGGTTCATCCCTCATCCTTGACATCAACCGACCTTGAATCAGTGGCCAGGATCATCCATTGGTGTGCTTCTTGACCTGCAGGGAAGATGGGCTCGAGTGGGTGCTAGGCTACATCGCCCGACCTAGCCAGGTCGGTTGACCTCGGCCTGGGCCCACTTTCCTTCATCTTTTGCTCCAGTGTCCCTGTGCTCAAATATATTCCAAATATGCATGCTAATATTATTTGAGTTTAAATGCTTAAGTTATGTTCAGCCTTTATTCATTTTTCAACAACGAGCGTAACGCTTACCGAGCCCGCCGACGCGTCGAAGAAGCCCGGCTCCCTCACCCGGCTACTGAAGATGCAGCAGTCGTAGCCAGAGCGGCAGCCCCAATAGAGGTCCCTCCTGGTGCACCAGCCAGACCACCACCCGCAAGCCGGGGACCACATGGCATCAATGTGGTCAACCTCGATGGAGCATTCGTAGGAGCCCGCGGAGCCTTTGGCACGGCGCAGGCCAACATCGCGACGGCATTCGCCGAATTAGAGCATATGGCCGACACCCCTGAGATGCGACGCGCCAGAGCACGCTTGGAAGCCGCTCAAGAACAAGTTGAGCGTTCATACTGTTCCAGATCCAGATCTGGTCGGGCTAACTCTGTTCGCTCCGTCAGCTACCGCTCTGCTCATAGTAGATCGGACAGGGACCATCCTCGCCAGAGGGACCCCCCACTCGCCGTCGTCGACGAGGAGGTGGCTCATAAATGTTTGAGTGTCACAAACAATTGTTGAGTTGAGTTTTAGTATATTTTGATATATAACATAGAAGTTCATAGAATCATATATCCATACATTATTTAGTCAATGGTAAAAATAGAAATGTGAAGTTAACTTGTACTCAAGCCTCCCACTCGATCCGCTGCACCCCATCATTACGAAGAATAATTAGTGTCGGCTTGTTTTGTGTGAGGTGGTCCACAACAGGACGTCATGGACATACACAAAATGTGATTGCATAGAACCTTGTGGAGCCTATGGTGAATGAAATAGTTCTTGAATTAGGCCAACTTATGGAGATAACGCGTCTAATATAGAAGTTAAAGAAGAAAGGTGATGGAAAATGAGCGCCAACCAAAGAAACCATGCACAACGTAGATTACAAATTACTACCTACATAGACATATAACATATTTCTTCACACTCAATAGTCAATACATAAGTGGCTACTAGTACAATCTAACATACCAGTAGGTGTAAAACAATTTTGAACATATGCATCATCTGTCTCGTTTTATATATATCGTAGTAATAAGGAATGCAATGATGCAAATAGATTTTTATTTGAGAGAGAGAGAGAGAGAGTTAAGATCATTCAATGAGCATTTTACGAGCTTCGCCCAAATTAGACAGCATGCATGCATGCAATTTTTCTCACCGAGTTATCCATTTTTTTTCCTAATTAACGAAATTGCTACTGTTGCATGCATGCACTTGTTCTGTGCCCGGGCTGCATGGAAGCTCATCGGTGAACAAAGAAAAATATGATGGAAACTGAAGGTAATAGAAAAGAAAGGGAACGAAGAAGGTGCAAAACCACAGAAATTACATTTGATGAGACGCAAACGGCTGGTTCCCAGATCTCCCGATGGGAGCGGTAACGTGAGGAGCGGTGATGCGCACACCTGGTGCCCCTCCCGCGGCTACCCGGGCTGCTCTCCAGTATGCTACGGATCATTCTTCCCTTGCCTTCCTCACTCCAAACCCCCTTGCTCCACTAATCCTCCCTCGCTCCAAAACTTTGAGTATTGTTGCCTCGTCCTCTTGTCCATTGGCGCTGATCCACTCGCTCGCTCACCACGGTCGTCTTCATCGACCGCACTGGTAGCGCAAGCACGTGCATAGCCCATGGACGATAAGGAGAAAGAGAAAGGCAAGGAGCAGCACGACGGGACCGATATTGAGGAGGAAGAGGACGAAGAAGGTAAACGCGCCGCCGTGCTTGGACCTCAGGTTCCCCTGAAGGAACAGCTCGAGCTCGACAAGGTATCATCATGTGACTCAATTCAATGGTGCACGTTTAAATTGTCTAGTGAGGATTGAAATCTTTCTCTTTGTTTGTGACCAATTCCAAATAAATTTGTGATCTCGATCCTACTTGTTTGTATAGGATGACGAGAGCCTGCGGAGGTGGAAAGAGCAGCTCCTTGGGCAAGTTGATACAGAGCAGCTTGGAGGTGATTGCAACCTATTCTTCAGCACCGTACCCTGTCCTCACGATCATGCAAATGTAGCCATGGTGCATTCCTGAACACATGAACAAATTTTCATGCAGAAACGGCAGAGCCAGAGGTGAAGGTGCTGAACCTAACCATATTATCACCGGGACGGCCTGATCTGGTCCTACCGATCCCATTTGAGGCCGACGAGAAGGGCTATGCGTTTGCCCTCAAGGATGGCAGCCCCTACAGCTTCCGCTTCTCTTTTATCGTCTCCAACAACATTGTGTCAGGCCTAAAGTACACCAACACTGTCTGGAAAACTGGAGTAAGAGGTGTGGATGCCGCATATTCCTCATGCATGATTACTAATACAATGCTGATCTGTGTACTCTTGTCAACAAATTGTTCATCAACATCAATATCACCAATTGACTGACATATTACATATCACATAAAAAGTAATAATATATACTTAAATTATTAACAAAAGAAATCATTGTGAACTCTCTCTCTCTCTCTCTCTCTATCTATCTATCTATCTATCTATGAACAAACAACTTTTTTCTGTAGTTTAAAATTTACTTACAGATGCAGAGTACCTCACAACTTTTAAAGACTTCCTTTTTACTGATGACTTGTGGTTACTGGCCTTTGCAGGGTTAACATTACCGTGCCATCGGTTTAATATGAAATACTGACAAGTCGATAAATAATTTACCATTCGAAATAAAAATTGAAATCTACTTTTTAATTAATGTGACATATTGAACAATGATGTAATATACCACTCATTGCATATTCATTGTACAACAAAAAGCATGAACAAGACCATCTGGTACAGGAGTATGGTTTAATCCTTCATAATATTTCTATTTTATTGGAGTTACTGATACTTTTTGCTGTTTGTGGCAGTGGAGAACCAGAAGATGATGTTGGGAACGTTTAGTCCCCAGCTAGAGCCTTACATCTACGAGGGTGAAGAAGAGACCACCCCTGCTGGTATGTTTGCAAGAGGGTCCTATTCTGCTAAAATAAAGGTATATATATTTACCAAATTTCTACCATTTATAATTCAAGACCACTACTTTATTAGTCCTTAATGTCGTATGCCATTGTAGTTTGTTGACGATGATGGCAAGTGCTACTTGGAGATGAGTTACTACTTTGAGATTAGGAAGGAGTGGCCAGGAACCTAATGATGTGGAGAAGGGGCCAGCTTGTTGAAATATGTTAGAGCTGATAGTATAGCAAAGCCAAGCAGAAGAAGATGTGCAATTGCTTCTAGAATGATTCTTTTACTACGTCTTCATTGTTGAGTGTGTGTGTTTTAATTTGTTTGGAGTTCGCTTTATGATGTTTATCACATAATATTGTTTATTCATAATTTATAATCAATCCTTTATGGAGATGCTCAGATATATATATTTGTGTACGAATGTACTTGTTAACTTGAAAACATACACGGTTGCTTCTCGTTCATCAACTTTGCATTTCTGTCCTGCAGCCATGGGGTTATGACTAAATTTTCAAAACTTATTGCTTCCTACACTTTGAATGCATTTGATACTTAAAGTGCAGTGGTAGCTAGGTAATTCTTTTGCAGTGACCCTTTTTGTCAGCTCAAGGTTTTTTTTTTCATGCATCTGAATCTGCTTTTGCATGCACTTGCTATCTTCCTAGTGGCTGCTGCTGCAACATAATGTTTTAGTGCATTATTAGGTGCCATTCTACAAATCTACAATTCAAAACCATTTGTTGTGGAGCGTCTAGCAGTGGCCGTGTTCGGCAGTTGGGGACAATTTTTTGTCCCTAAATACTGTCGCATGCATGGAGCCCTAAACGAAGTTTATTTACAAAACCTTTTCACAGATGAGTGCAACTTTGCGCGACGAATCTAATGAGCCTAATTAATCCATGATTTGCTACAGTAATGCTACAGTAACCATCCTCTGATTGTGCGGTCGAAGGACTCATTAGATTCGTCTCGCGAATTTGCCACGGGGTTGTGGAGGTAGTTTTGTAAACTGACTTTATTTAATACCCTAATTAGTAGTCAAAGTAGCATTTAATGGAGGGACAAAAAATTTGTCCCTCCAACCGAACACGACCAGTGATAGCTACGCCCACTACTACACAAACCGTCTATAGTCCCGGTTGGAAATGGGCTATAGTCCAGGACCAAAAGAGGACAAAAAAATAAAAATAAAAACCAGCTGCCCATCATCCCTGTCCAGTCCTCATCCCATCCCTCTCCACGTCCCCGTCTCCATCTCCATCTCCATCTGTTCATATAAAATCAATACCTCCCACAAATCATACAAAAATTGATTCATACAAAACCAATACCTCCCACAAATCAGTGAAAAAATACATCACAAGGTGATAAATATCACAAGTCAGATACAATTCATCAATCTCGTGCACCTCCACTTCAGAAAACAAAGAAAAGAAGGAAAAAAACATCACCAATGCATGTAGATCCCCTAGCTGGCTCCTCGCGCCGGCTCCCCGCAGCGGTAGCCGGCGGCCCGCACGCCTGCGGCTCCCTACGGCGGTGGGCAGCAGCCGGCGGCCCGCGCGCCTGCAGTGACCGACGGTGGCAGTGGCCA
>CM014272.1:47112595-47131392 GCA_004135705.1 Alloteropsis semialata
GGGCCACTGCCGCCCCAAACCCTCCTTCTCTAAGTCCGGTGACCATGGAACCCCCGGCAAACCCGAAAACCCTAACCCTAAGCCCCGCCGGCCTCGACCACCACCCCGGCCGGCGGCGACCTCGCCGCCGGCCGCTCCCCCCACCTCCCGCCCCCGCTGCTCCAGTCGCGCGATGTGTATCCAGAGCGACGGGTCGGTAAATAAACTTAACGTATTGAAATGGCCAACAGTTTGTTAGTTATCTACCATAATTGTTCGTTTTATGTTTTGGGGAATGATGTTGTTGGCAATTAGACAAAACTGTTGGAAAAAAACATGTTATGTTTGAATGGGCAGGGAACCTACCCGTTTCGCAAAAAAGAGAACTGCACTCTTACTTGTTTATTCATAATTGAATGGGCAGAGCTCCTACCTGTTTCGCAAAAAATAATATACAGGCAATTGAGCTTGCCAAAAAAATTCGTCTTGCGGAGGTAAGACAGTCCTGGGCATTTTGCTAAGAAGAAAACCTTCTTAGGCAGATCGAGAAAACCCTGAACCCTACCTCACCCTTACACAGCGGCACCGTAGCCTTTGTGAGAATGACCAACAACCTGTGCTGGACCTTACACCTATGCTTTGACCTGGGATGGACGAGGGGATTTTTTTAACCCCAGCCCGAAATTCGCTCCGACAGGGGCTCAAACCCATGACCTAAGGAGTGCTACTAGAGCCACCTAACCAACTGTGCTAGATCATTTGCTTTGAGAATTATGAATGAAGGATGCGTTGTTTGTATTGAGCGATGACTTGATTTCTGGTTATATCTGCAAACAATTGGATTGGACTAGGAGGTTTACTTTAGATAATGAAAAGGTTCTGCTTTCAATCCTCCTCAAGGAGGCATCAAACAACTATCAACTCGTGTTCTCCACACTCCGATCCCTGTTTAGACAATTGGTAAACAAATGTTCTATATTTTTTAGTTGTGGGATATCTCACAATCTGTACACCACAACATAAAAACATGGCATAATAACTTTTCAAAAATAAGTTTTGAATGGTCTCCGACTTGCTACAAAATCAGAATGCTTTATTTCCATTCTAGTTTCTTCTTGCTAAGTTAGTTCTCACTCTCCCGTGTAAAATACCATACAAAACTTTTTGTTTTAAGAAGTCCCTTCTTATGGAAAAATTTCCTGATTCCATTAGTAGATAGGTGCCTCTACATAATTTAACTGTAAATGACCCGTCCTTATGTAAATTTCAAACAAATAAGTCCATGCACTTACTTATATTAGCATGGCAAATTCTCGCAACAAGGCACTCAAATAACATATTCTCTACCCAAACTCTCTTAAGGCCTTGTTCGATTGGAGGGTATTTGAGAGGGATTGGGAGGGATTAAATCCCCAACAAGTCAAAATCCCCCTCAACCCCCCTCAATCCCCTTCAAATCCATGGGGATTCTAATTAACCGAACAAGGCCTAACGGAGACATTAAGTGGGTTCACACTAAGCACGTCCACCATTATATAACCACGATTAAAGAGGCAAAAAACAAGAAAACCTGAGAGAGCATTTTTCTTGACTTCTAAAGATTTTGGAGCTGGCCAATATGAGCAAATTTGATACATAGTTATTGACAATAAATATATAACATCCTCTGTGCATTCAAAATTATTGGTCATTTTTAGTTCTTATTTCTAACTTTGATCAAATTTATAGGAAAAGGTACCAACATCTACACAATCAAAAATTAGTTTCATTAAATCTACCATTAACTATATATTGGTAGTATATTAATTTAGTACTATGGGATTCAATATATTTTTTATAAACTCGGTAAAATTTAGAGATGTTAAACTTAGAATAAAACTTAAGTGGCCAATAATTTGGAAAGTTGTAAAATGCTATGTCACACCCGATTTTGAGGACAAAACTGAATGCATAGCATATGTGTGCCAGGATCCGTTCTCACACATATGTAGACATCATCAGTGAAAATATCATAAGACAGTGTTCAAAACGTAAGAAAGACTTTACATATCTTTATTACACTCTGCGATAGTAGACACGAAAGTCTTGATCGTTTCACCGACAACTTAACACAAAACGGCTTCACGACTTCTTCCACAGGCAATTGACTGGTTGACGCACGCCTTAGAACTCCTCGAAGTCGCTGAAGCACTCCACATCAACATTACCTTCTGAACGGCAGTTGTTTAAGCAAGGGTGAGTACACTTATGGTTGGTACTCAGCAAGTGGGGGAGATGCAAGGCCATCAAATAGATGCTGATAGGCTTACAGCGGTTAACACTTTTAGTTGGTCATATTTTATTAGCAAGCACCTAATTACTAGGTATAAGTTTATACCAACCCACTTTAAGCAGAAGAGAACCCACAAATTATTCAAAAACCAGGGAACCACAATTTAATATCATATTCAGGTTCAATTATCATGTAAGGGTCCAAGCCACTCTTAACCGTGAGCACGGCTGATATATCAGTTTTACACTCTGCAGAGATTATACACTTTCCCCACAGCTCATGTTCCCCGTGTCACCTGAGTTTGCAAGGCCCTTAAACACTTCCTTTGGTGAGTGGTAGGGGTTCACTACGAAGCCTTAACAAAGACTCAAAGCCAACTAGCGGCCCGCTAGAGTTTCAGCCGCGGTGAGGTCCATAACCCTCCCTAATAAGGTCGTACCTTAGCAAAGGCTACTCCTCCAAGAGGATCGGTCTATGACCCCTTCATCGTCCCCCTCCTTGCCCTTTCGGTAAGGCCACTAGCCAACCCCAAGTCTAATTAATTGGCTAAGATCAGAGCCATGTGACAATGTGGTTGCACTATTTTCTTGGGTGGTTCTCCATGTTCCAATTAATCATGATGATCTTGTAATTAACCATGTATAGCAACAAATAAAGCCATGTTTATCATTCTCAAAAGTTTTGATATTACCATCCCAAGATTAAGCAACTAAGCATTTCTACCCTTCAAGGATGATTAATCCCGGTGTATCAAGATTAAGGGAAATAAAAACTAGGTGTATCCTTAATAGGCATCCCATCAAGTTTATGCAATACATAAAAGTAAATGTGATTAGAATGTTGTTATTGGGCTGAAGAATATGAACAAGCAGGCCACTTGCCTTCCTCAACAAACTGTTGTTGCTCTTCTTCGAACTGCTGCTCTTGATATTCCTCGAACGGGACGTCTACACGATCACACAAGCATACAAGAAAATAAATGAAAACAGTACAACAGACAGTACCAAAAGCACAAAACAAACACCTAGAACTAAAGGTTATGTAGAGACGATCGCGTGAATGTGAAAATCGCCCAAAACGGATTTAAAACGGCGAAGATACACTAATTACAAGGTTCAGGGGCTAATTTGCAAATAAACCTAGGGTTTCGGGTTGTTTTCAAATAAAACTGAGGACTAAAACATAAATAAACCTATAGACCATTGTTAGACTCATAAAATCAATAGAGAGGACGGTGGGTTCAATTAGATAGAAGATCAGGGTTCAAAGCATAAAATGCAAGGGCATGGGTATGAATATTCTCTACTGCACTTGGATGGCGGGTTATTTACAAAAAAACTATAGGGTCTCTCTTGCAAAATGGTCAAGTTGACCGGTATGTGACCCTTTTGACTGAGATGGGATCTGATCTGAGCCATTCATTCGAAAACCAACAGCGGAGGAGAGCTTCTGGCGGCCGGCAGCGGTTTAGGGTGGCGGCGCCGCCATGAGCGGAGCGAGAGCTCGCCGGCGTGAGCTCTGTTCAGTGCGAGAAGTGGCTAGGAGGGTCGGGACTTGCACAGGGAGAGAGAGGAGAATGTGGGGAGCTCACCACGAGGCTTGGGGGCGTCGGAGGAGTGCCGGAGAGCCTACCAATGAGCGGCGGCGGTAGAGGAACTCTGGCGAGTTCGGGAGAGAGCTCTGGTGGGTGGATTTCGAGCAAGAATGGGACGGAGGAGTTTGACACAGGGTGTTGTGGCTTTTTATAGTGCCAAGGGGGGAGCTGGGGCGGCACCGATGGAGGGGAAGGGAGGTGGCGGCGGCCGGCCTTGAAGGCTCGGTGGAGCGGCCGTTCACGGGAGATGGAGGGGAAAAGGAGGCAGCGGGTTTGTGGGTGCTCCACTAAGCTTTGAATGCGAGCACTAGTGGAGAGGGAGAGCGAGCGGGCGAGGGAGGAGAGGAGCTGATGGACTCAGGCGCCATTGGGGAGGTTCGGTTTGGAGAGAGAGAAGGGGGCGGCGAGAGGTTGAAGGAGGTGGCGACAAGTGGGCCCTTTCTGTCAGTGAGTGGGAGAGAGAGGTGAGGGCGAGGGCGAGCTGAGCCAGCTATTAGGCCGAAAGGGGAGGGTGGCCGGGTGAAAGAGAGAGGGAAAAGCTTTTGGGTTTTTGATTTTTGTTTGGGAATTTGAATTAGGAATTGTAGAGGAATTTGAATAGGGTTTGGATTGGGGTTTGAACTTGAATAGGATTTTGGAATTCAAACTCAAACTCAAACAAAACTCATGCAATCAACATGTATGCAACAAGCACATGTTGAACTAAAATTAATTTGAGTGTTGTTTAAATAATTAAAGGCCAATATTTCAACTAAAAATTTATTAAGCCCTTAGAAAACCTAAACTTACACAAAGTTGCTTACATTATTTTTGTGATGGAATTTTGGGTGTTACAAATCCTACCCCTTAAAGAGAATCTCGTCCTCGAGATTCAGGAAGATTGGAAAACAACTGAGGGAACTCTGCATAAAGCTCATCTTCTTTTTCCCAAGTAGCTTCATCCTCTGAGTGGTGACTTCATTGTACTTTGCACATTTTGATTACTTTGCTCCGAGTGACTCTTTGGGATGTTTCTAATATTTTCATAGGATGCTCTGAATAAGTCAAGTCATCTTGCACATTGAGTTCTTTCAATGGCAATTGTTCTTTGGGTACCCTCAAACACTTTTTCAGCTGAGATATGTGAAATACGTTGTGAACATCTAACAATCGAGCAGGTAGTTCCAATTGATATGCAACTTCACCTTTCCTTTCCAAGATCTGAAAAGGACCGATATAACGTGGTGACAACTTTCTTTTAACCTTGAATCTACGGAGACCTCTAATAGGTGATACCTTGAGATACATGTAATCTCGTACTTCAAATGTTAATTCCCTTCTTTGAGTGTCAGCACAAATCTTTTGTCATGACTGTGCAATCTTGAGATTATCATGAATTATCTGGACTTGCCTTTCAGCTTCTTGAAGAATCTTGGGTCCAAAAACTTGACTTTCTCCTGTCTGACTCCAATATAATGGCGTTCTACACTTTCTTCCGTATAGAGCTTCAAATGGAGCCATCTAGAGATTTGCTTGATAGCTGTTGTTATAGGAAAATTCTGCAAACGGCAAACTCTTATCCCAACTACCTCCATGCTTTAAGGCACAAGCTCTTAGCATATCCTCTAGGATTTGATTAGTCCTTTCAGTTTGTCCATCTGTTTGTGGATGGTACACGGAACTGAAGTTAAGCTTCATATCCATTGATTCATGTAGCTTCTGCCAAAAACGTGATGTGAATTGAGTACCTCGATCAGATACTATCTTCTTTGGGACACCATGTAAACACACAATCTTTGACATATACAGTTCTGCTAACTTGGCTCCCGTATATGTTGTTTTGACTGGTATGAAGTGAGCAACTTTGGTAAACCAGTCCACAATAACCCATATGGAATCGTATCCATCACGAGTACGAGGTAACCCTACAATGAAATCCATACCGATCTCTTCCCATTTCCATTCAGGTACTTTCAATGGCTGAAGTAAACCTGCTGGCCTTTGGTGTTCTGCTTTTGCTCTTTGGCATACATCACATAAAGCCACGTGTGTTGCTACATCTCTTTTCAAACCATACCACCAATATTTCTCCTTCAAGTCTTGGTACATCTTTGTATTGCCGAGGTGAATGGAATAGGCTGAATCATGAGCTTCCTTCAATATGAGTTCACGAAGATGCTCGTTGTCAGGTACACAAATCCTTTTCCTGAACCAAATAGTTCCTTGATCATCTTCGGTGAAATCTGGGGCTTTTCCCAAACCAATTTGAGTCTTGATTTCTTTGATCTTAGCATCTGTTAATTGTCCTTTTCGGATTTCTTGTTCTAGCGTAGGCTCAATTTCCATAGTCATAGCTTCAGTATGAGTGAGAAAGCCTAAGTTGAGCCGTTCCATTTCCCAACATTATTCTTGAGGCATTAATCGTGCTATAGCCATATTAGCTGACTTTTCTGACTCAAAGTGTCTGCCACAACATTTGCTTTGCCAGGATGATACTGGATATCCAAGTCATAATCCTTGATTAGCTATAACCATCTACGTTGTCTCAGATTAAGATCCCTTTGAGTGAAGATGTACTTTAAACTCTTATGGTCAGTGAAGATTTGACAACTATTCCCGATTATATAATGTCTCCATATCTTTAATGCGTGCACGACAGCGGCTAACTCCAAATCATGAGTAGGATAGTTCTGCTTATGCTTACTCAACTGTCTAGATGCATAAGCTACCACTTTTCCTTCTTGCATCAATACACATCCGAGACCTAGATATTAATCGTCACAGTAAACGTCAAACCCTTTGTGAATATCCGGCACTATCAGAACAGGAGCGGTAGTTAATCTCTTTTTCAACTCTTCAAAACTAGTCTGACATGCTGCATCCCATTTGAACTCTCGTTCTTTTTCCAATAACGAAGTGAGAGGTTTCACTATCTTTGAGAACCCTTCAATAAATCTGCAGTAATAACCGGCTAGTCTAAGAAAACTCCTGATTTTGGGTACATTCTTGGGTGGATTCCAGTTAAACACATCTTGAACTTTACTTGGGTCAACTTTGATTCCTCCATCGGTGATAAAATGTCCAAGAAAAGAAACTTCTTTCAACCCTCACATTTGCTCAATTTGGCGTACAACTAATTTTCTCAAAGCTTTTGTAACACTACTCTTAGGTGTTCTTCATGGTCTTCTTCATTTCGAGAAAACACCAAGATATCATCAATAAATACTATGACGAACTTGTCGAGATATTCCATGAATACTTTGTTCATCAAGTACATGAAATATGCTAGAGCATTTGTCAATCCAAATGACATCACAGTGTACTCATATAGACCATATCTGGATGTGAACATTGTTTTGGGGATATCTTCTGGTCGGATTCTCAACTGGTGATATCCTGATCGCAGATCAATCTTGGAGAATACCTTAGCACCTCTCATTTGATCAAACAAATCCTCAATCCTGGGTAATGGATATTTGTTCTTGATAGTTGCATCATTGAGAGACCTATAATCCACACACATTCTTCTAGTGCCATCCTTTTTATCGACAAAGATAACAGGGGCACCCCATGGTGATGAACTAGGACGGATAAAACCTTTACCTAATAGTTCTTCTATTTGTTTCTTCAGTTCACTCAAATCCTTAACATCCAATCTATATGGTCTTTTGAATATAGGTGCAGTGCCAGGTAAAAGACCAATATGGAACTCGATATTATGGTCGGGTGGCATATCTGGTAAGTCTTCTGTAAAGACATCGGGGTAGTCAGACCTGATTCACAGTTCCTTCTTCCTTGGATGAGTTGTTAGCCACAAACTCAATCTTGTCTTCTTGAGGGCTGGTTAAGAGCACTGACTTCTTGGCACGTTGAATTACTCCATCACATTTAGTTAACCAGTCCATTCCAAGAATCACATCGATTCCACTTTACTTAAGGACTATCAGATTCGCTGGCCCCATGATTTTCAGATTCACCCACGAGCATATGTGACTAGCCTTCATCTCACTGCCCGGGGAACTAACTAGCAGTGTTTTCTTCATAAGGCTCTTAGGTATATTATGTTTTGCCACAAATTGCTTAGTAATGAATGAATGCGATGCACCAGAATCAAATAAAACTAACGCAGGTTTTGAGTTGAAGAGGAACGTACCGAGCACAACATCTTGAGCTTCTTGGGCTGATTCCGCCATCATATGGTTCACCTTACCACGCATGAAGTTCTACTGGCCTTTGTTGCCCTGAGAATTCTGATTCCCATTACGCACTTGAGATGATTGCTGATCAGACCTCTAAACATTGTTCTTCTGATTCTGGGGCGTCTGCATGTTGCACTTGGGGCAGTTATTGGCGTAATGCCCCACTTCACCACACTTGAAACAACCATTAGGTTGGATCGGTGTGACTGGATTGGTACGCACCGGTGCTCCTGTGGCGTTGCCAGATCGGTTCTGTTGGTGGTTGGGGGTACGCTGCACTTGTTGATTGAAGCGCGGCGATTGCTAAGAGGAAAGCTGGAACTGTTGATTCTGCTGATAATTTCCGCCTTGTCCTCCCGAGCGGAACTGAAATCCCTGCTGCGAGTTATAGCGAGGGCGGGTATTGCTGCTAGATTGTCCCTGAGACTGAGACTTCCGCTTCAGCTCGCCAAGTTCCTTACGTGTATTCTCCAGACCAATAGCTTTGTCGAGGAGCTTCTGGAAGTTTGGGAAAGTGTGGCTTTGCAGATGATATTTCAGTGGTCCGATCAGACCATCCAGGAAGCGATCTTGTCTCTTCTCATCATCGTCAACCTCATTGGGCGCGTAGCGAGATAGTTGAGTGAACTTATCCCAGTACTCGCTGACTGACATGTTGCCTTGCTTCAAAGCCAGAAATTCATTCTTTTTGAGCTTCATGACACCAGCTGGGATGTGGTGTGAGCGGAAGCTATCACGAAATTCTGCCCAAGTGATGTTGTTGGCGTCAGCGTGTGCGGCGGTGTAAGCATCCCACTAGTCAGATGCAGATCCTTCGAGTCGTCCTACAGCGTACAAAACCCTTTTACGGTCATTGCACTGAGTCATATCAAGCTTCTTACTGATGACTTTCAGCCAATCATCAGCATCCAAAGGATCCATCGAGTGGGAGTAAGTTGGAGGGTGGTGGCTCATGAACTCGCGATGCTTGTGTCTAGGCTGAGGGGGTATCTGATGCGGTGGCTGGTTCTGTTGAGCTTGAATATTATGCACAGTGTTGGTGAGGTCTTGGAGCAACTGCATCTGGGCTACCAAGAACTGTTCCATTGCTGGATTTGGAGGTGGAGGCGGTGCTTGATTCTGTTGGTTGATTATATGAGCACGCCTGACAGTGGGAATGTCGCGTCCTCCGCCTCTCCTGGTATTTACCATCTGATTGTTAGAAGAATGCTTCAGATAAGATTGAACAACTGATAAAGGTAGATAAATCAAAGCCGAGATTGGAACTAAGACAAACTTTTAACTTAATTATTTTATTGATGCATTTGTGGCCATCACTCCACAAAACATCCCAGACATTACATAAACTCCAAATCAAACATTTATTCAAACAGCAACCATTATTAAATTGCACGTCCTCATAGGAACACTTCTATCGAGACAACTTATTATGGTAGCCAACCTAGGAACCTAGCCAAGAAGACCGATGATGGAGCCTGGTGCGCCGTAGCAAAGCCTCTTGCGGGGAGGTGAGTCAGAAGGGCACTGGAAGTCATCCGTCTCCTCGGGTGGCTCCACTTCAGCAAGCTGGGCCTCGAGCTGTGCAATCCTGGCGTGAGCGTCCATCAGTTCCTCATGGGTATTGATAAGGTCTGGGGTGGTGCCTTCCAGATCAGTGTTGAGAGCCGCGGTGACCTGAGCAAGGTTATTGATGCGATGTTCACCCTCCCAATGGCACAACTGTATCCTCTGTGCCACTGGTACGGCGAGGAAGGTGGCGATACTCGGTGATGCTCAGTTCCCAGCGGTGGGTGTAGCAGAGAGACCACAGAGCTCTCCTGGCTGCGCTGCTGACTGAGGCAGCATAAGTGACATGAGGCATAGTGGAGTCGTGCGACGAACAAGTCCTCATGCCTCTGGTAGTCTCTGTGCGCTCCCGGATAAGGACCCGAGTGATGTAGTAGTCGTCGAGCGTCGGGTTGGAGACGTGCTGGGTGACGTAGAGCGGATTCATAGTGTTGCCAAGCTCCTGTAGCACATCTTGGAGCAGGATAGCGAAGTAGCTAGGCTCGTTAATGAAGGTGTGAGTCTCACAAGTTGGCCCTGCTGCTTGAGGACCATCACCCTGGTTTCCACCAGCATTGTCATCATTGTTGCCATTGTTATTGCCGTCATTGTTGCCATTGTTGCCGTTGCCATGGCCATTGCCCTGACCATTGTCATCTTCGTCGTCGTTGTCGTCGTCATCATCATCATCTCCAGAGTCATCCGGATCATCTCCACCAGCGTGAGCAGGTGCCGGAGCATCTGGAGCAGGCACAACTAGTGGTGATGGCGGCGCTTCAGCTGCTGGTGCAGGGAAGGCAGGAGCCAGTGCTCTTGGTGCTGGTGATCCTATCAGAGTCACCAGATTTCCATCTGGGCCGACTTCCATGATGCGGCCATCCTCCATCTCAACGTAGTAGTAGAGCTCTTCCAGCTCTTCTTCGATTTCCTCCATGGGTTGAACTGGAGGAGCTAGCTGAGCAGGAGCAATGTGTATCTGTCCTCCAGTGCTTTTGCGAGCAGTCCTCTTAGTCCTGGCCATCTGACAGAGCAAGAAAGAAAGCTGAGAACAGGCTTAAAAGAGACCCGAGTTTTGACAAAGAATAGTGGATAAAATAAGTTTTATAAGGAACAAGGACAAATGAACAAGCAGAAATGGCTTGCTAAGAAAAATGAGTCCTTAATTTTGTCCATTTCTATCTAGGCTAGCGTCCTACAGTCAACACAGCTATGATACCACTTCAGTCACACCCGATTTTGAGGACAAAACTGAATGCATAGCATATGTGTGCCAGGATCCATTCTCATACATATGTTGCCGTCATCAGTGAAAATATCATAAGGCAGTGTTCAAAACGTAAGAAAGACTTTACATAACTTTATTACACTCTGCGATAGTAGACACAAAGTTCTTAATCATTTCACCGACAACTTAACACGAAACAGCTTCACGACTTCTTCCATAGGCAATTGACTGGTTGACACACGCCTTAGAACTCCTCGAACTCGCTGAAGTACTCCACATCAGCATTATCTTCTGAACAGCGGTTGTTTAAGCAAGGGTGAGTACACTTACGGTTGGTACTCAGCAAGTGGGGGAGATGCAAGGCCATCAAAGAGAGGCTGATAGGCTTACAGCGGTTAGCACTTTTAGTTGGTCATATTTTATTAGCAAGCACCTAATTACTAGTATAAGTTTATACCAACCCACTTTAAGCAGAAGAGAACCCACAAATTATTCAAAAACCAAGGAACCACAATTTAATATCATATTCAGGTTCAATTATCATGTGAGGGTCCAAGCCGCTCTTAACCGTGAGCACGGCTGATATATCAGTTTTACACTATGCAGAGGTTGTACACTTCCCCATAGCTCGTGTTCCCCATGTCGCCTGGGTTTGCAAGGCCCCTAAACACTTCCTTTGGTGAGTGGCAGGGGTTCACTATGAAGCCGTTACAAAGACTCAAAGCCAACTAGCGGCCCGCTTGAGTTTCAGCTGCGGTGAGGTACATAACCCTCCCTAATGAGGCCATACCTTAGCAAAGGCTACTCCTTCAAGAGGACCGGGCTATGACCCCTTCACCGTCCCCCTCCTTGCCCTTTTGGTAAGGCCACTAGCCAACCCCAAGTCTAATTAATTGGCTAAGATCAGAGCCATGTGACACTGTGGTTGCACTGTTTTCTTGGGTGGTTCTCCATATTCCAATTAATCATGATGATCTTGTAATTGACCATGTATAGCAACAAATAAAGCCAGGTTTATCATTCTCAAAAGTTTTGATATTACTATCCCAAGATTAAGCAACTAAGCATTTCTACCCTTCAAGGATGAGTAAACCCGGTGCATCAAGATATATTAAGGGAAATAAAAACTAGGTATATCCTGAATAGGCATCCCATCAAGTTTATGCAATACATAAAAGTAAATGTGATTAGAATGTTGTTACTGGGTTGAAGAATATGAAGAAGCAGGCCACTTGCCTTCCTCAACAAGCTGTTGTTGCTCTTCTTCGAACTGCTGCTCTTGATCTTCCTCGAATGGGATGTCTACACGATCACACAAGCATACAAGAAAATAAATAAAAACAGTACAACAAACAATACCAAAAGCACAAAACAAACACCTAGAACTAAAGGTTACACAGAGACGATCGCGTGAACGTGAAAATCATCCAAAACGGATTTAAAACGGCGAAGATACACTAATTACAATGTTCAGGGGCTAATATGCAAATAAACCTAGGGTTTCGGGTTGTTTTCAAATAAAACCAAGGACTAAAACATAAATAAACATATAGACCAGGGTTAGACTCATAAAATCAACAGAGAGGACGGTGGGTTCAATTAGATTGAAGATCAGGGTTGAAAGCATAAAATGCAAGGGCATGGATATGAATATTTTCTACTGCACTGGGTCTCTTTTGCACAATGGTTGAGTTGACCGGTATGTGACCCTTTTGACTGAGATGGGATCTGATCTGAGCCATTCATTCGAAAACCAACGGCGAGGAGGAGCTTCCGGTGGTCGGCGGCGGCTCAGGGTGGCGGCACCGCCATGGCAGGAGCGAGAGCTCGCCGACGTGAGCTCTGTTCGGTGCTAGAAGCGGCCAGGAGGGTCGAGACTTGCACAGGGAGAGAGAGGATAATGTGGGGAGCTCACCACGGGGCTTGGGGGCATCGGAGGAGTGTCGGAGAGGCTGCCAACGAGCGGCGGCAGTAGAGGAACTCCGGCAAGTTCGGGAGAGAGCTCTGGTGGGTGGATTTCGAGCGGGAATGGGGCGGGGGAGTTCGGCACGGGGTTCTGCGGCTTTTTATAGTGCCAGGGGGGAGCCGGGGTGGCACTGGTGTAGGGGAAGGGAGGCAGCGGGGGCCGGCCTTGAAGGCTCGGTGGAGCGGCCGTTCTCGGGAAATGGAGGGAAAAGGGAGGCGGTGGGTTTGTGGGTGCTCCACTAAGCTTTGAATGCGAGCGCTAGTGGGGAGGGAGAGCGAGCGGGCGAGGGAGGAGAGGAGCGGATGGACTCGGGCGCCATTGGGGAGGTTCGGTTTGGAGAGAGAGAAGGGGGCGGCGAGAGGTTGAAGGAGGTGCCGACAAGTGGGCCCCTTCTGTCAGTGAGTGGGAGAGGGAGGTGAGGGCGAGGGCGAGCTGGGCCAGCTATTGGGCCGAAAGGGGAGGGTGGCCGGGTTGGGCCTGAAAGGGAGAGGGAAAAGCTTTTGGGTTTTTGATTTTTGTTTGAGAATTTGAATTAGGATTTGTATAGGAATTTGAATAGGGTTTGGATTGGGGTTTGAACTTGAATAGGATTTTGGAATTCAAACTCAAACTCAAACAAAACTCATGCAATCAACATGTATGCAACAAGCACTTGTTGAACTAAAATTAATTCGAGTGTTGTTTAAATAATTAAAGGCCAATATTCCAATTAAAAATTTATTAAGCCCTTAGAAAACCTAATCTTACACAAAGTTGCTTACATTATTTTTGTGATGGAATTTTGGGTGTTACGTGCTAGCATATGTAATTCTATTTTGAAGCATATACATCATGCGTCTTGTTTAATAGACATCATAGCGAGGAACACAGTGATGCAAAATGAATTATGGACATGCATTTTGTTACTGAGATAAAATCATTCAAAGATAATATAATGAAACACTGGCATTGAATTAATGTCCTCCATCCGAATTGGGTTGCATGTCTGCGTTTTCTCACACAACTGTCGTAAAGGAAATAGGCAAATAGCTAAGGCTGCATGCATGCAGATGCAGTCGTTTTAATCTAATGCTGCACCTGCACGGAAACACAATAGCACAAGGAGAAAATTGACGGACACCGGAAAAGATGCGCTACTAACCTCAGAAACCACCACACCAACGGCCAAGCCACAACGAGCGGTAGGACGCAACGGCCGGCAGCCGGCACCCTGGTCTCCCGGCTGAGGCTCTTACGCAAGGCACGGCTGAGCACACACCTGGTGCCTCTCCCATGGTCGCCTACATTGCTCTCTTGTACACTACGAACCTTTCCTCCCCTCTCCACCTCCACCACTCGCTCTGAATTCCCCCACGCACCATTGATCGCCTATTCCACACACAAACACAAAGCACAGCGCGACACGCCCGCTCCAAATCTCTTGGTAGTGCTACCTTGTTCATATACATTGATCCCCTTCTGGTGCTGGTCGTCTAGATCGCTTCTTAGGAGTGCAAGAACTTGCATAGCCCATGGACGACAAGGAGAAAGAGAAGGAGAAGGAGAAGCACGACGGGCACGACGTTGAGGAGGAAGAGGAGGATGAAGAAGGTAACAAGCGTGCCGTCGTCCTTGGACCCCAGGTCCCCCTCAAGGAACAGCTCGAGCTTGACAAGGTATCTGCATTAGCGTCTTTGATATATGTGCTTATGATAAATTCAATTTCAAAATGTGATGTTTTACGTGTCGGTATAGGATGATGAGAGCCTGAGGAGGTGGAAGGAGCAACTCCTTGGCCAAGTCGATACAGAGCAGCTCGGAGGTATATGTTTCTAATCTCTGTTCTCCATCAGCTTTTCCTCATATTCATATGGACTTTGTCATAGTGCATTCCTGAAAAACATGGGCACTTCATTGTTGCAGAAACTGCGGACCCAGAGGTCAAGGTGTTGAACCTGACCATCCTATCGCCAGGCCGGCCAGATCTAGTCCTCCCCATCCCATTCCAGGCAGACGACAAGGGGTACGCATTCGCGCTGAAGGATGGCAGCCCCTACAGCTTCCGTTTCTCGTTCATCGTCTCCAACAACATCGTGTCAGGCCTCAAGTACACCAACACTGTCTGGAAGACTGGAGTAAGAGGTGTAGACACCATTTAAGCCTCCTGTATGATTATTACTACATAATTCAACATGATTACATCTGCTTGTATGCTCTGAAACATGTTCGCCTAATTCAATGATCAACTCATACAGATCAATTAAAAGGATTTGAATCTCATCTTAACATAAAAGTAAAGGCAATAAACAGCGGTCTGAACTTGCATCTTCTTTGTTTAACAAAAAATTTGGTATTGCTCTAGTTCATGATCTACTTCAAGTTGTAGTATAGTTTTAAAACTTAGTGACATCTGAAGAAAGTTTATCCTTTAACTGATTGTTCATGGTTAGGAAATATTGCATGATTCACATTATTGCGCTATCAGTTTACGGTGTCACAATGATAATTTGATATACATTACCGAACAAAACTAAGAAAAGAAATTGTGCATTAAATGAATAGATTAACATGAGTATATGAGAACATGACATATGGTATAAGGGGGTTTGATCCTTCACAGCCTATCTACAGTTATCCTTCTGAAGTTGTTGATAATTTTCTCCCCTTTATTCCAGTTGAGAACCAGAAGATGATGCTGGGGACATTCAGTCCCCAGCAAGAGCCCTACATCTACGAGGGCGAAGAAGAGACTACCCCAGCTGGCATTTTTGCAAGAGGTTCCTATTCTGCTAAACTAAAGGTATCTCTATTTACCAACTTTGTCTTTGATTCTTAGGGATAATTGCTTCACCAATCATTAATGTAATGTATTCTCTTTATAGTTTTTTGATGATGATGGAAAGTGCTACTTGGAGATGAGTTACTACTTTGAAATTAGGAAGGAATGGCCAGCAACCCAATGATGTGGAGCAGCGATGGCTTGTTTAAATATATTAGAGCTCATAGCTAAGCCAAGCAGAAGATGTGCTTTTGCTTCTAGAATGATTGGTTCCCCGTATTGTCGTTTAAAATTTGTTTCGAGTGTCATTTTAAACTGTTTATCGCATAATATGTTTGTTTACATTATATAATCAGTACTGTATTGAGATACACATATATTTCTGTACTGACAATCTTCTTGTTTCTCTGAAACAAAAATGCTTCGTGTTCCTCACTTATCCATCACTAGTTCAGCATTTCTGTATATTCACTTGTCATGTGATTACAATAACTCATTTTTCAGAAATATTCTTCTAGTCAATGTAGTAATAGATAATTTTTACCTTTTTAGTGAACCATAAATTACAAGATAACCAATGTTAATGGACTAGCAATGTATGTACAATGTAAACCGATGCACCACGGAGTCACTGAAGGCCATGGAATCGATTTTCAGCTGAGCTAACCAAGTCTTCTCTCCTAAGATTAATAGTCTGTAGGATCAATAGGATTTTCTATCTTAATCATATATAAGACGGCAGCATAGAGTATAATAAGAAAGATTCCATCTTTAACAAGCATAATGTGCCAAGCAAATATAATTCCAAGTCTAGCTCGAATCCTAGAACTGTCCTATTTATGCTTGAAGCTAAAAAGGGAACATTTCCTGAGATAACGTAGTGGCTGTATATTCTTGGCGTTGGCAGCAATAATCTTTCGATTGGTCTATGTTTTTCTTACTCTTTGCCTTTTTGTTTCTTTATACTAATTTGTTTCCAAAATTTTGCTTTGTTCAAATGTACTCCTTCCATTTCATAATGTTTGTCGAATCTGTGTGTATTGTGCTCGCCATCCTTTAGTCATCACTTCATCCCTGCAAAAAGTTAGTGGACAACAAATACCCGAAGGACTATTTGAGAAGATATCATTATTGCACTCCGGTCAGTTGTTCACATCCACACTTAAAAACAGATTGGTCCTTAACATCGTTAAGCGTAGATCCTGATTGCCATTATTTTAGTATTTCTTTTCAAGTTGTCTTTTTTTTTAAATTTATTTTCACCACTTTCTTTTAAGCACCACTCAAACAAGGCTGAATTGCATCGACATGATCATAAGGAGGTTTTGCCATTTACTCACAGTGAACATTGAAAAGGTGATGTACCTCCTTGTATGTTGTGCAACATTGTTGCAGTGCATCCCATGCCTTGGGTTATCTCCAATTTGAATCAAGCTTCGAAAACTTACCCATTTAGTTTTGAAAATCTTTTTTGCAGGGGTTAGTCCATACATGCAACCAATATCTATACATGCATTAACTCAAAGGTTCATTAATCAAACTTGACACCATGTCTAATTTGATCAAGGTAGGCTACTTAACATAAGCACCATGCTTAATTTAAAAAGCCTATGAATGTACCTCGAGAATACATTCAAACAAGAGCACATGAACTTAGATAAAGGAGGCATGAGAACATGACCAATCATTTTTCAAATGGAGATAACATTAGTATATAAATGGTGAACTTCGGGTTACCTCCCAGAAGAGCTTTGTTTAAAGTCAAAAGACATTCCACTTACCTTAGTATGCTTACCGCTGGCGTTGGATGATGAGTTTAGAATTGCCATCACAGTAGTTCCTTGGCTCTTGGTGACATCGTGAATGGTGACGTGGTTGCACGTGGATAGCATGTGTGTGCTAAATGTTGGGATGCCCCAAGCATGCAACAAACGCCTTTTCTCACGAAAGCAAGTACAAGAACCGAAGATGCAAGGTAAGGTGGAGCAAGGAGGCATATGGGGACTATCGAGGTGCAAAGGCTCTATGGCTTGCACGTTCAGATGTCTTAATCCCACTGAGCCTCACTGACTAATTTTTTTTGTTCTTTTTTAAATGCAATCATGATTGGGAAACAAATATGCCAACTAATTTAAAATGCATGAACAAAACAAATATGATGCGACGTTGGAAATCCAAATGAAGGCAAATCAAAACATGATATGCAAATTGTAAGAAACTCGAGGCCTGGAGTTTCTCAAAGTGCAAACTGATCAACCTTTTGATCTGAATGATGTGGTGGGAGTCAGTTCCATTTAACCCTATTGATCGGTCTACCAACCACGTTTGGCAATTAACCGACCCTGTAGGGGCTGCAATGAGTTGGACTAGGAACCCAAATAGATAGGTGATGAAAGACTTCGCCACCCACCTAGACTAGGCACAGTGCCCGAATACAGTTCAAAGCCGAGGAGCCACCCATTCAAAAAGAAGGCATAAGAGATTGCTTGCAAATGATGTGCAATATGAATGCTTCGAAATGCAAGGGATAATGCCTGGTTACCTCCAGGTAGACATTTGGGATATATTTTTTTATTTTTTTATAGCAAGAAAGGATATATGAACTAGCATCATCTATGAACCAAAGATAAAATTTGGCATTAATGGAACTTGTCATGAGATACGTACAAACCTCCCCAACACTTGGATTTTTGTGTCACTGGACAACAAAATCAAGTGTGTGTCGGCCTCCTTCAAGTTTTGTTCCATTACCAAAACTTAGCATGGTGTTGCAGATGATATAGCTCTCATGTTCTTAAGCATCATACACCCGTCGTTCTTTTTAGTTTCAACCAGTAATGGTTAGCGATGAAAAATACCCGAGGGAGAACTTAACCGAAGAACATGTTCTTGCTAGTTTTTTTATAAAGCGGATGGGTAGTGATGATGAATATGGATTGATAAAGATAAAAGGAATGATGCGATGGTATGGAATGGGGATACATGGGCGAACTCGGTTCAACACTAGTATATCAACCGTTCCCTGGCAACAGCGCCAGAAAGCTTGTTGGCATTTTATACGACCATAGATAAATCCGCAAGCGTACGGATACCGATGTAGCTTTCACCCGAGAGTATTCCAGGGTATCGAATCTACAGGGAATGTGTGTGTACTAGTGAAGACTTAAGAACAACCAAGGACAAGAGAAGAAATACAAGTGCAGAGGATAGAGAGGGTAGCTCAGGGTTGTGGATAGCAAAAAGATAGATCAGACTTATATTATAGTGCTTGCTTCGGGAG
>CM014272.1:47132392-47174443 GCA_004135705.1 Alloteropsis semialata
CCCGGCTTGCAGCCCAAGTGGTTCCAGGAGTACAAGCTCTGCAGAGTATAATCTATATATATAGCCGCCGTCCGCGGACAAGGGACGATTCCTGTGTGAAACTGTTATTTCCGCCATTGTTTTAGGGATTTCTACCTCCCCTCTAGAGTAGGGCCTGCCTCGGGCAGTTGAGATGTGAAGGGTGGGAGCTTTCACATCGCCTAGAGAGTGAAGAGTGGAAGATGAAAGGTGACGGGTACCTGGTGTGCCAGGATTGCTCGTAGGTGATGTGAGAATGGTTTTGGGATGGAGATGCTGCTGCTGCTCGCATAGGAATAACCTTAAGCCTATCCTTGACATTTCTTATACTAGATTTAGGCCACCTTAAAGCTTGCATTACGGATGGTGACGTGGACCTGTCCCAATCCTTGGGGGCAGTTTGTGAATGAACAGGTGAAGATCCGAAGTGCAAGACCAACTCCGTTGAAGTTGGTGAGAAGGTTGCAGTGCTATGCTCAAGTGTTGCCTGTGGAAGTGGCGCCCTGAAGCTGAAGCTGGCTTGAAGCTTAGCTACCGTTGCGTTGGTTTTCATGTTGTCGATTAGCCCAAGGGGCATGTACCAGTACGCTTTCCGTTGTATCCTTGATGTAAAGCTAACTCTGATGATTCTAATCGTTGTATGGATATGATATCCAGCTAAAATGAGCTCTGTACGTGATAGCTATTGATTCTGGGACTATTACAATGGTACAGGGATTCGGATTCTCGTAATTGAAAATCCGGGTCGTTTCAGTTGGTATCAGAGCCGTACTTGACCATAGCACGCAAACCTTAGATTGGACAATAGCTAGGAAGCCCTGACTTGAGTCTATTTTGATATATACATCCTTGGACTACTTCATAAATATTCCTTGAACTACTTATGACCCTACTTTCCTTGATTTTCTTCCTGACTGACTCACTGACTTAATTCCCCATCGCCTCTGGCAAAAGTGAAGCATGAAGAAGTATCAGTTACACCTCTCCGGATCAACTTATGGAAGTTTTCAACTTGTTTCGGCAAGTGTTTAATGCAAACTGGAGGCAGTACTCTTCACGTCATCAATGAAAGATGGATAGGCGGACTAAAAGAAGATTGTGCCACTGAAGTCAGAACGAGGATACCTGTAGTGCAAGATTAATCGACTTCAGTTTATTTTGCCGCTAAGGGCCAGAAGATCAAACTCTCGAATAAGCAACCACTCACTGAAGGAGGACACACCCGAAGAAAGAACTCATCAAGCCACAACCGATTGAGAACCATGAGCTTAGAAGATCAAACCTCTGAAAGGAATAATGATCAAGGATCTACAAGATAAGTTTGCCAAGAAGGTATAAGGATCGGATTTCTCAGATTTCCCATTGAGCCTTTTTTTCACAGAAATCAGAACATCATGAAGAGATCGTCATGACGAGGATGGAAAAGCAATGCTACTTTTGGAATGAGGTCAAGACTATTTGGATGTATGAGCTTGAAGATGCATTATTGAAGTGCTTGAGTCTGTTGTCACCAGCATGTAGTAGAAGACTACCTTTTTGGAAAGGCCATCGATATAGTAGAATCGCTTAGTGTGCGAGATCTCTAAGGCATTTGGAGTTGGCCTTAAGATAGCACTTAGGTTATAATGTATTGCATGTTTGAGTGATTGGTTCTTGTGTTGTTCCCTTGTTTTTGTTGCTTGTTCTCATTGAGTGTAGGATAGCATTGTTTTCTGTGCTTGTATCTCAACTCCTTGTGCAGCTAGTTAGAACACTACCCAATTAGAAAAGACCACCACTATATCTGACCAAAGAATACTAGCCCCATGTAAACTTTAGTGCTAACACTGAGGGGGAAGAGCTAAGCATTCCCCACAGGTGTACTGCCATGAGTTTACAAGCTAGTAATCTTTCTAACAACCATCAAAGGAGGAGGACATCAAGACCTCCACCAAAAGAAGAACAAGATTTTTGGATAAACTATCTTGAAAATATTGTAAAAGGATCACCACTCTGAGGAGAATGCTAAGCAAACAGAACCTAACATAACCCCAGCTATAGGAACCTTTGCCGGAAGTACAGCATTGGTTAAGTCTTATTGAGTACTCTGGAATCGCCAAGATGATCGAGAGTATTTGTACTCGGATACATGGACGAAGAGAACGTACTCTCTGTGGAAGGATCCAATACCATGAGGCTTTTTGTTGAGTACGCTTGCTTCCAAATTACGCTATATAAACCCCTAACCCTGAACCTTTAGGCTTGGGAGAAGACGAAGATCGAAGAACACACAACAAGGCCTTCGCAAGAAGAACCACGCAAAACAATAGAAGAAGGATTGAATACTTCGGATGACACAAGCACTAATACGAGGATATTTCTAAGAGTGCTATAACCAACACATGGATTGAATAAAGAATTGAAAAGTTGGTGTGGATTTATGGACAAGAAGATAAGTTCTTGAGAAACTGAATCAACCCATGGAATTGGGTAACCAAGTCGAACTCCGTAAGATCCACGTGGAACTCGAAGTTCAAAGGAGGACCATGATATCGAATGTGGAATCAAGATATACCTCCTTGTTGGAATTAGCTAAGGTAGCTTAAAGTAATAGCCATCCAAGCTACAAGACTTGAAATGGGAGATTATGGATTTACCTCGAACAAATAACCGCGGTATGCCAACTACAATAAAGAAAGGAACTCTCTCGTGCCTTAACCATTAATTAGTACAGCCAGATTGTTGAGGATTGAAGATACGAGAGGAAAATATGGATATTCGCGGAAAGAAGAATCCAAGTGATTCGAGGATCTCCTACATGGAATGTAGTACCTTAAGATGATAGATTGTTTATCTCATATAAGGTATACAAGGCTAACCGAGAGTATCATGACGATACAAGCTTATCAGTTGGAACCTACATGGGAATAAGGTGCTATATGCCATTTTGGAAAAGTAAATTCAACCATGTTGAAAGCATCGGGAAGCAAACAGACAATTTGAAGAAGCAGAAGAACCCCTGTCAACCCCAGTGCAGCTCTAATCTCGAGGACGAGATTCCTCTGAGGGGGGGAGTCTGTAACATCCCGGATTTTTCCGGAATGTTCTTTGACTGCAAAAATGTGGGTTTCAAAATTTTTCGTGCATTGTTGTGTAAACACCTAGAATGTCTTCTTGTGAATCTCCCTAAATTCCTAGGAAATTAAAATTTACCTTTAATTTCTGCTTAGGGATAATTGAATGCTAGAGTGATTTGGTTCTTTTTGGTTTTATGTGATTGATTGTGTGGAATTTATATTTGAATTCAAACCATTCAAATATAAATTCAAACCTAACTAACTCTAACCAGGCCTAAACCCCTAACTCACCTTGGGTTTAAACCCTTTAACCTCCCAGCCCGATCTCCCTCTCACTCCTCCTAACCCCCGAGTCGGCCCAGTCCAGCCCAGGTTCCGTCGGCCCATCTATTCTTCTCTTCGCTCGGTCCAGCCCGACTCCCATCTTCCTGCACCGGCCCAACAACTCCGGCCCAGTGGCCGCGCCCGCCTGACCTCTCCGCACGAACGCGCCCTCCCTGTCACTGCCGCGTGGACCCAAGCCGCCCGCCCTGTTCTTCTTCTCCGTGACGCCGCCGCAACGCCGTCCCGCTCCGCTTTCGCTCCCGCGCGCCAGCCCCCGTTCCCCGCCGTGAATCGCGCTGCGCGCAACCGCACGGACCCCACGGCCATGTGCCCCTGCCTCCTCTTCCCCTTGGCCACCAAGGAAGCGCCGCGCCCACGCAACCCCATCCCAATCGCCTCCTTCCCCAAGCCTCCATCCTCTATATAATTCCCCAATCTTCCCCTCTCTGTTCTCATCAATTTCACCGGGGCAAAGCTCTGCTCGAATCCACCCCAACCCAAATCAGTAGAGGAGAAGTACTAGGAGGAGGAAGAGAAGTGGAGGCGCAGGATGTGGAGGAGTACCCATCGCGGAGGAGGCCGCTCGAGGAACACCGTCCGCGAGGAGACGCCGCGTCGCCGAGCCACATCACCGCCGTCGCCAAGCCGCAGGAGCACCGCTCGACGTCGCGCCGTCCCCGAGTTCGTCGTCCTGAAGCTGAACCGCAAGCCTGCACCGCCGGACCTCGCCGCGCCCTCGTCTCGGTGCCGCTGCCCATGAAGCCTCTCACCGGTGCTGCTCTACTCCACGTCATCGTCGCCCTCGTCCTGCTTCACCTCGCCTCGGCTCGACCCTGTCTTCTCCGCACCCACAGGTGAACACCTCGCCGTTCCCCTGTTCCAGCCCTTGGTGCCCGATCGTGAGAGCCCGCGGGCCGATGAAATATCTGCTCCTCTGCCCTGTCTGCTCTTGTTGCCCGGCCGTCGAGCCGCTCTGTCTTCTGCAGGAATCCCTAGCCGAGCCCTTCTTCCCTCTGTTTCCCTCTTTTCTGCTCTGTTTTCCCAAGCTCGCCGCCGTGAACCGCCGCTCGTCGCCGTGAACCCTGCTCTGATGAGATATCCCTCCCTCCAAACCCTTCTGTCCACTCCCTTGAGCCGGACGCACCGCGGCAGGAGGACCGGGCCGCGTCCGGGGAGCACCATCGCCTTGACCACTCACCGAATCGCCGATTCTGCTCACCATCCTCACCGCGGCGTTCACTCATCTCGCCGCAACGTCGACTTGACCATCCACCCTGCTCACCTCTCTCTGACGCTCCTTGATCGCGCTCCTGACCCACCGCGTTGTGGACCACGGACAGGGGGTTCGTCCCGCCCGCGTCGCAGCCCAACACCGCTCGTGGACGAACGCCGACAACCGCCGCCGTTTCTCCTTGACCACATCGCCGTCGCTACCTTCATCTTTCGCTCGGTACTCCATTAGCGCCAAGCCCTTGCGCGCACCGGGTCACGGGCAGAGGCCAGCGCCGCCGCGTCGGGCGTTCGTGCCGGAGTGCGCCGCCGTCGCGCGCGCATGCGCGTGCGTGCACTGGAACGCGCCGCGGAGACCACACGCCGGACCACACCAAAGCCAAGCCGCAGAAGCCACACGGGATCCCGACCTCCCTCCCTCTGTCTCTGATCCGCGGGCCCTCGCGCCTGCGACGCTGCCATGTGGGGCCGACCCGTCAGCCGTCCTGCCGCCTGCTTCTCCACCATACAGCCAAAAAGGCCTTGGGCCGTAACAGTCGCGGCCCATCAATCCTTTCCCAATCCGGACAAAGTCTACAAAAGCTCCTTGACCAGTTGAAGCCCATAATCGAATTCGGCCCGTCTGCAGCCCGCCTCCTCTTTTCCTTTTTCTCCATCTGACAAGCCGGCCCCACCTGTCATCCTCTCTATCTCACTGACCGGTGGACCCCGCTGACAGGTTGACCATTGACCTGGTCAACGATGACGTCACGGTGACGTCATCAGTGGCGGACCCCGCTGCTAACGTCATGGTGACGTCATCACTGCCACGTGTCACCTCCGCAGGCTGCCACGTGTCACCTCTGATGCGCTGCCACGTGTCTCCTCTGCTGGACTGCCACGTGTCAGGTGTTTTTCCTTTTCTTTTTCGTAATTTCAGAAATAGGATTAGTCTAAGAAAATTCATAATAAATTGATCCCAGCTCAGAAAATTATGAAACCAGTTTCTATAATTCTCTAAAATCATGATCTACGCGTTAGAATAGGAGTTGAGTGCTTTTGGCTCTTATTGCTTCTTATTTGGAGTTTATTTGCTTAGATGTCGTTGTTTATTTTAACGTGTGCTAGGATCTGAGGAAGATCTAGAAGACTTCGTGGACTTCATCAACTTGGACTTCATCGAGTGAAGACTTGTACGACTACATCAAGATGAGTTTGGATCTTAAAGTCACAGGTGTCCACGCCCATCCTACTTTGAATCCTATTAGGCATTGCTACTAGTATGCTAGCGCTTTACTTTCTCGCATGATGATGATTATGACCTATTGCATGGCCTTATTTACTTAACGTTATCCTTGATAAACCCGATACACTTTGATGCTATGAACTTGCTATGCTTGCATGTGTATGGGCGGGTGTGATAGGATTCTTGGCGTGTGTGGGGCAAAAACCCGGGAAAGGAGTAAGGGGTTTTGGGAACTTTGCGGGGGTGAGCAGATTAACTCGATCTTCGTATCGAGGGCTGGGGTGTGTACTTAGGCACATCTTACGGAGTACCTGTGGCGGGTACATGATCTTGTGTTACTTGAGGAGTTTGGCGGCAATACCTGTAATGGGTGCGCGATGCGGACCACTGGAGGTGGATACGCTATTTGACGGTGACGCTCACCCCGGCACCAAAAACCGAGTTGGTTATGACTTTCCTCAGGACTTTCCGTGCTCACCACTTACATCTACTGGGGGGTGTTCCAGCCAGCCTAGTTAAGTGCGGTACCCGGACTGTAAGGAGTTAGCGGAAGTGTGTGGGGGAAAAGGCGATGACCTTTGTTCCCCGAAAGAGGCTCATACCCCGGGATCTGGCCACCGCGGGGGAGGCCATCACAGTTCTCGGGCACCGAGTTGTGTCCTCAGTGTATCCTAGGCCGGGAAAAGCAGGAGGGTACCGTTCACTGGCTAGGGTCTGTGTTGTGGGTTGTGTCTCAGTCGGTTGATCCCCGGCTTGCAGCCCAAGTGGTTCCAGGAGTACAAGCTCTGCAGAGTATAATCTATATATATAGCCGCCGTCCGCGGACAAGGGACGATTCCTGTGTGAAACTGTTATTTCCGCCATTGTTTTAGGGATTTCTACCTCCCCTCTAGAGTAGGGCCTGCCTCGGGCAGTTGAGATGTGAAGGGTGGGAGCTTTCACATCGCCTAGAGAGTGAAGAGTGGAAGATGAAAGGTGACGGGTACCTGGTGTGCCAGGATTGCTCGTAGGTGATGTGAGAATGGTTTTGGGATGGAGATGCTGCTGCTGCTCGCATAGGAATAACCTTAAGCCTATCCTTGACATTTCTTATACTAGATTTAGGCCACCTTAAAGCTTGCATTACGGATGGTGACGTGGACCTATCCCAATCCTTGGGGGCAGTTTGTGAATGAACAGGTGAAGATCCGAAGTGCAAGACCAACTCCATTGAAGTTGGTGAGAAGGTTGCAGTGCTATGCTCAAGTGTTGCCTGTGGAAGTGGCGCCCTGAAGCTGAAGCTGGCTTGAAGCTTAGCTACCGTTGCGTTGGTTTTCATGTTGTCGATTAGCCCAAGGGGCATGTACCAGTACGCTTTCCGTTGTATCCTTGATGTAAAGCTAACTCTGATGATTGTAATCGTTGTATGGATATGATATCCAGCTGAAATGAGCTCTGTACGTGATAGCTGTTGATTCTGGGACTATCACAATGGTACAGGGATTCGGATTCTCGTAATTGAAAATCCGGGTCGTTTCAAAAGCCCTCCTCATATCTAGAGTAGTAGTAGAGAGAGAGTGAGGGAGAGTCTGGAGGAGTCCCGGCGTGTCGGCGACCCTCCACCTGTACCTCGACGGATGCGAGCTACTCAGTAAGTATCCGGGATTCAGCTAGTACTTAAGTTGAGTTATAGAAAGCTGAATTCTCTATTGTGCTTGTGGGTTCGTTGCTTTATTCGTAAAGTATTCTAATCTCTGATCAAGGTTAGGATAGCTGATATTATCTTAGGCGTGGTGCTTAGGTGTATATCTGCCCTCGTTTGCCTCGTAGCCCCACGGATTAGTAGAGGTAGGCGGTAGGTGGTGACAGCCCTGTCCGTCCTTTGTAATCCTCCATGTACGGGTACGGCGTAGAGCTGTTGGCCGGTAATTTCCTAGAGGTCTAGGATACCCCGGTGCCCAAAGCAAGCATAGGAGAATTCCCTTAGCTATATTCACAGCCTTAGTGCTAAATTATCCTCTCTACCCAACCTTTATATACACTCGATCGATCCGGACATTCTTAGTGATTAGATAGCCTTTACGTTCCCGTGGATTCGATACCTGGTTTACTCACGGGTAAAAGCTACTACGACAGCCGTGCGCTGGCGGACTTTCTGTTTGCCATCGCTGGTGTCAACAGGTACAAATTAAATATTAGCAATATAAACATTCAAAATATACTAAGATTACATAATTGCAAGGCTGTAAAATCTTTAATTTATTTTTTTAACAGGTTATTCCAGGATCATATACTGAGCTACTTACAAGGACAATACAATACGAGGTACTATTTCATTATATAACTACAAATCAGCTTTATAAAATTAATATGAATCTGATGTAAGATATTGAGTTACTTTCAAATTTCATTATGATTGAACTAATTTCACAGGACATAGTAGGCCAAAGTCAAGCAATAACAATCTCAGAACTCACAAATGATGAAGAGATAGAAACTCCGATATCAAATGCAATTATACTGGTAAGAATATAATCATTCTATATACGCCAGAACATAATAAACCTGGAAATAAAAAATAGGATAGGAATAAAGATAGTGATAAATACTTACGATTTTTTGTCAACAGGGCACAACAACAGAAGAAAATGAACAAGCTGTCATTACCAGAGATGAGGAAATTCAGCAGGAGACATTTTCAACAATCTACAATTACAGGAGGTAAAAAAGGAAATGAAGCTTACATGAGAACAAATAACTTTACATTTTTAAGCACAACTTAAAACATCTATTAATAAATTTTAACTTTTACAGGTTGACAAAGAACAGAGTGAAACTGCAAGAGAAACAACAAATGAAGCAAAGGAAAAAGATTCAGAAAAGAATGGAAACCATGTACTTACAGAAGAAGAGATTGAAGATCATCCAAAGCGAACAAATAGCAGCATCTGAAGGAATAACATAGACATTGACAGCAAATACACTCCAGGAATGGAATTCAAAGACAGGAATGATGCACACCATTTCTTCTCATTCTATGGGTTCATAGCTGGCTTTGAGGTAGTGGTTGCTCATGTGACAAGGACACAAGACAAGAGAAAAAATAATGAGATATACAAACAAGAAATGAAATGTCATTGATATGGGAAAAATATAACAAGAATAAAGGAGATGAAAACAATGAAGAAGACACACTACTCATAGAAGGAACAACAAGCAAAAAGACAAGAAGAAAAACAATCATCCAAGTCAAAATAGATTGCAAGTGTGTCATGGAAGTAAAAGAGGAAGCTGGAATATGGAAGGTAACAAGATTAGACTCGGAACACAACCATGACCTAAGCCCATAGAATAGGAATCAGTTGTTCAGTGGAAGAAAATACATGACAGAAATGGAGAAGGGAATAATTAGAACTCTTAATGACAATAACATACCAACAAGAAAAATGATTGCAATCTTATCATACCTTAGAGGAGGATTGACATCACTTCCATACAATACAAAGGATGTCCAGAACTTGAGAACGAAGATAAACAGAGAGGTGATTGAAAATAACATGACACAAGCACTGGAATACTTCAAAAAAAGAGAAGCAATTGATCCTACATTCTACTACAGGATACAAGTACACAAAAACATGAAAGTAAGAAACATATTCTAGAGAGAAGGCATATCACTGGAATGGTATGCACAATTTGGAGACTGTGCAAGCTTCGATACCACTTACATGACAAACGGATACAACCTCCCGTTCGCTCCATTTGTCGGGATCACAAGTCATGGGCATACTTGCTTGTTGGGATGTGCATTCCTAGCAGATGAAACAACATAGACATTCAAATGGGTTTTTGAAACATTTCTAGAATCAATGGGGCACAAGCATCTAATATCAATAATCACTGATCAAGACAAAGCAATGAAAGCAGCTATTGAAAAGGTTTTCACAACAACAAGACACAAGAACTATTTCTTCCATATCAAATCAAAATGCTACTGGAAAAACATAAGGTGCTTCGCAGTGAACAAAGGTTTGCTAGAAATGTTTGAAGATATTATCAACTTCTCAATAACGGAAGAAGAATTTTAAACACTCTGGAAGGAAATGATAGGAAAGTACAAACTGGAGAACAACAAATACTTTACAAAGATGTGGGAAACTAGAAGCAGATTCGTACTTGTATACTTCAAAAATGATTTCTTCCCATTCATTCAGAGTACAGGACGAAGTGAAGGGACAAATGCAATATTCAAAGATAATGTTGGACCTACATATAACATTTTTTTTGAGAGAAACTGTGGGGGAGATCCCCACAGTACAGAAAACCATTTTATAAAAGGGGTTTAAAGAGTTCTTACAGAGTTATTTAGCTGAATGCATCTAACCAGAAGCTGAAAGCAGATCGCAGATCTGCCTTAAATCTAACTAAATGAGAATTACATTGTTTTAGAAAGAGAATCAACCATCTCGCATGACTCGGGTCTTCTCTGTCGAAGATCTTGGCGTTTCTCATCTTCCAGATTTCCCATGCTGCAATCATGGCTGCTTCAGAGAAGAAACCCAGACCATGGTCTTGCTTTGCTCTGATAAATCTGTCTCCCAGCTCCAAAGTCAAGTCCCATTGAAACTGTATGGTGTTCCAACATTGTTGTGCAAAGGGACAATCGAAGAAGAGATGGTCAGTAGTCTCATGGGCGCCTGTGTCGCACATGACACAGATTTCATCATCATATATCTCTATGTGTCGCCTTGTTAGCATGGCTTTGGTGTTTAGTCGGTCCACACAGATAAGCCAGGTGAAAAACTTGATTCTAGGGATGCATCTGGAGCTCCAGAGTGTCTTGAAGATGGGATGAGCTTGGGTCATGTCAAAGATATGTGAATAATATTGTTTCGATGAATAATCTCCCCCCATGTGGGTATCCATTTATCTTCAGTTTCATCATCATAGGGAACGCTCTGAATTTCATCTTGCAACAAGGTAAGTTCTTCCATTGCTTGCTCTGATAGGGGTAAAAAGAATATGGAGTCGAGTTCTGTTGCTTGCATAACATCTTTGACTGAGATCGTGTTTGCCTTGGAAAATGATGCTATCCTGGGGTATTGGGTTTTCAGGATATTCTCAGACCATGGATCTTGCCAGAAGCAGCATGTGTCACCATTTCCAATTATGCATTTTGTAATCCCCCGGTAAAGTCCATTCAGACGTAAGACATCTTTCCACCAGAAAGATCCGACCTCTCTTGCTGCATGTGGTACCTTGTTCTGATAATGCTTGAACCATATCAGTTGAACCCATGGTATCTCTACATGATTGTAGAATTTGTGCAGATGTTTCATTAGAAGAGCATCATTTTGCAGTCTAAGATTTAGAACTCCCAGGCCTCCCTTATCTTTTGGTTTCTGAACTATCTCCCATGCAGCAAGGTTGCCTCCTTTCTTCTTCTCTGTGTTGCCTCTCCATAGGCATTGCTTCCTGATTCGATCAATGTTCTCGATAACGCCTCTTGGGAGTCTTATTGTACACATGGCATATGTGACAATCGGCGTTATTGCTGAATTTATCATTTGTAGACGTCCTGAGTAGGAGAGCCATGTGGCAGTGCCTGAGAGACGTCTTTCTACCCTGTCCATCATTGGTGCAAGTTCTTCCATTCTTGGTTTGGTTGTTCCCATGGGAAGTCCCAGGTATGTAAATGGCATGGAGCCAATTGAGCAGCCAAAAGTCTGAGCTAGATAATCTATTTTTTCTTGGGATACATTGATGGGAACCATTTGAGACTTTCTGTAATTGACCTTTAAGCCCGTAGATTCTGCAAAAGTGCCAAGCAATGATTTGAGGAAGAAGAGCTGCCTTGCATCAGCTTGCATTATCAGTAATGTGTCATCTGCATATTGCACAATTGGGTAATCTTCAGTTGGCTGTGGTAGTGGAGCTTTCATTAGGTTCATCCTAGATGCTCTGTTTACCAGAATCTGCAAGAGTTCAGCAGCAAGAACAAACAATAATGGTGATAAGGGATCACCCTGTCTGACACCTCTTTTGCATTTGAAAAACTTTCCTGGTACTCCATTGAGGAGCACTGCAGATGATCCAGACTGGAGTAGAGTTCTGACCCAACTAATCCAAGCTATAGGGAAGCCCATGTTTTCTAACATTTGGAGGATGGTTGAATGCTCAATTGTATCAAAGGCCTTTTCAAAGTCTAGCTTTAGGATGATGGCCTCTCTTCTTGATTGATGGCATTGATGGATGTATTCAAAGCTCCAAGCCAAGCAGTCCTGTATGGTTCTTGTCTTGATGAAACCATATTGGTTTTTGTGAATTAGATCAATTATCACTCTCTGTAATCTTTCTGCTAGGATTTTAGCTATTAGTTTAGGGCTGATATTCACCAGGGAGATGGGTCTGTAGTCATTGACAGTCACAGGGTTTATTGTCTTTGGGATGAGGGTTATGTATGCTGTGTTGATAGCCTCCATGGCTAGCTCTCCTTCTTGGAAATCTCTGCAGAGGGCATAGAAGTCTTCTTTTATTATGGGCCAACACCTTTTCATGAATAGGCCATTAAAACCATCAGGCCCAGGTGCTTTGTCCAGTGGCATGGCTTTGATGATGTTATCAATCTCCATCTGTTCAAATGGGGCTGCCAGGTTTGATAGATCTGTTCCCTGATCAATCAGAGAAGCTAGATCAAAATGCATTATAGTTTCTGTGCTTATTCCAAGCCTATTTCTGAACGAATTCCATAACAATCCTGCTTTTCCATCATGGTCTTGTATCCAGGCTCCTTGGTCATTCAGGATCTGAGAGATACTATTTTTTCTGTAAGAGATGGTGGCCATGGCATGGAAGTATTTTGTGCATTCATCTCCATATTTGATTCTATTAACTGTGTGCCTTTGTTTCCAGTACATATTCTTGTAGTGGAGAAGAGTTCTGAGCTGTTTTTTGATTCTCTGCCTCAAGTTTGTCTCTGGGTTATATAGCTCTCTCTTGTCTTCAAGCGAGTCCAAGAATAGAATCACTGTGTTGCAGTTTTGAATCAGAAGGTTCAGATTTGACAGATTCTTGCTCCAGTTCTTTAGACTAGCTCTTAGTTTCTTGAATTTGGCAGATATATTTCTGACTGTATTTTCATCATGGGAGGCATGCCAGCTATTCTCAACAGTGTCAAAAAATCCCTCATGTTCAATCCAGAAGTTCTCAATCTGAAGATGTTTGATTTTGGGATCCTTGTGTCGATGGCAATTTTGCAAGGGATGTGATCAGAGGTGATCTTTGCTAGAGGCAGCACTTCTGTGTGGGGGTGTGTTAGAGTCCAGTTGGGAGAGGTAAAGAACCAGTCAAGCTGTTCCAAAAGGGGGTTTGACTGCATATTGCTCCATGTGAATGCCCTCCCTTTTAGAGGGAGTTCAATTAGGCCCAAGTCTCCAATTGCCTCATTGAAAATTAGAGTATCTGCCAAATTTCCTCCTGGTCTGTTTCTGTTTTCAAGTGATCTGTAGAAATTGAAATCCCCTAAGAAGATCCAGTTTACACTATCATTCACATCACAGTTTTTAAACCAGTGGATAAATTCTGATCTGGCTGGGTCATCACAGGGGCCATAGATATTGCTTAGAAGCCAATTCTCTTCATTGTGAGTGGAAATGAAAGAGGCTGTGATACAAAACTGTTTCTTTTCAATTATTTGTCCAGTAAAAGCAGAGCTGTTCCAGATGATTAGGAGCCCTCCCGAGGCCCCGATGGAGGGGATGAAATCAAAGCGATCAAAACGAGCAGGGGCAAAATTGCGAATGAAAGGGATATCAAAATGTTCACGCTTAGTTTCCTGTAAGCAGACTATGGAGCAACCACATTCTTCAATCTTATTGCGAACAGCTTCACATTTGTCCAGGGCATTGATTCCACGAATATTCCAACATAGGATATTCCAAGTTCGACTATTCATTGGGAACGAAAGGGAAAAACAGATATATCATCTCCTAGGACTAGCAAAGGAGGAACAGTCATCAAGCATAACCAAGAGTTTGTAGGCAAAATAGTAGAGTTGCAAAAGAAAACGAGGTGCTTCATGTTGTGGCACCAGGTTTGGCCACCGAGTTCACAGCTCTTCAGCATTTTCATCTTGGCGTGTGTCTTCATTGGAAGGAGTCTGCATCAGTGCTTCATTGGATAGATCACTAGGATCTATTCCACAGTCAATTCCCCAGCCTTGGAGTACTTCCAGTGGGACTGGTGCTGTTCCTCCAGTCTGTTCATCAATTTTCACAATGGCTATCTTTCTCTTCTTTGTTGGTTCTTTCTCCAGTCGAACAGGACAGAAGCCATCATTTCTGTTGAGTCTGGAGTTGCGCCTAACACTGCTTTCAGTCACAGGACACGATGTGTTTGAGGTTGCAGCGGGTAGGGAGACTGTTTTTGTTCGAGTAGTCTGTTTCTTCTCCTTCCTTGCTATATGTGGGTCGGGCTCAAATTGCCCACCTTGAAATTCAAAGTTTGTTGGGCCACAATCATGTGGGCCATCAGAGGCGCTGAGCTGTTGAGTTGTGGAGAAGCTTGGATCAGTTCTCTTTCTGCTGTGTGCTGCAGCTAAAACCTCAGGCAGGAGTTCCAATAACAGGGCTGGTATGCAAGGCTTCCAAGGGACTATCTCCAGTCCAGTTGTGGCTTCATGTTCTGCTTCTATTCTGGGGATTGTAATGTTCCTGTCAATTAGAATGGTTTTGATGGCAAAAGAAGATGTTGAGCTTGAGGCAATGTTTCCAAGCTGACTGTTGGGGATTCCTTTTCTGTGAAAAATTGAAATGATGGCGCAGTGGCTTTGTGCTGCAAGGAATCTGGCATAGTGTTCATCAGGAGCAGAGGAAGCATCACTAGAAGATGAGGAGGAGCTATCATCAGTGAGTATGCCATTGAACACCTCCTCTAGGGGAATGTCAGGACCTGTGGCACGCAGAAAACGCATGGAGGAGCCAGATAGATTGACATCTATCAGATCTTGAGGAGCTGCCGGGTGATGAGGAGGCTGTTCTTGCTGACCAACTTGTGCTGGTGGGATGTTTACTGGCGGTTGATTCTGATGTTCATTGCCAACAAAGATAGCAGGATCCCATGCTGGCCATGGTTCATCATCCATGATTTCATCATTCTGATCTGCTTCCTCTTCATCAACTTGCATATTGTCACCTCCCTGCTCTTGGGCATCCTGATTTGCCATCTGATTTGGATTGTGTTGACCACCATCAGGATGTGGATTCCCCCCAAAGAAACCCAAGTTTACTGCAGCACCATTCTGTTCCTCTTGCCAGTTTGGATCGTTTTGGTGCGGGCCAAGTACAATCGGGGGATGTTCAGGGTGAGGCTCTCCATCAATTGGAACAGGATCCTCATCAGCAGGGAAGTTGTCAGGGAAGTGGCCATTTAGGATGTAAACTGGTACTGCCCAAGAGCGGCCAGCACCTCCGATCAGAGTTCCTCTCGACACAATCAAGCTACGCGGCACTCTGTCTGGACTGAGGAGCAAAACTTGCACTAGGATCCTTGACTTGTTTGTATCTCTGTACCATTCTAGAAGACGGCCATAGGGGGCAACTGCTGCTCTGATGTAAATGTCTTTTTGAAAATCTAAAGGAAAGGCCAGAAACATCACCCAGCAGATACGAGTATAAGTGCAGGATCTAGCATTGAAACCTTCATCATGTTTTACAACAGTGACAACGTGGTTATGTCCCAAGTTGAGGGGTGATTCTCTAACCAGTTGATCTCGCTGAGGAACTGTTCGTAATCTAATCAAACCAAGACCAAGCGGAGACAGATGTGATTCAAGGATTCGTACCCTCTGAGTATGTCAAGGAACTCGCAAACCACATTGAGCATCGGCCGGAGTTCTACAGCTTCCTGTGGCATTGGATTGACCGAGACGATCGCATAGTCTTCATGCTCCCTTGTTGGTTCTCCCCCAAGAGCCATGCGACCTCTGGCAGGTCGGTTCCATCCGTGCTCCACTGTAAGGCCAGCTCCGAGGAAGGGACGCGGGTTGACTGGGAAGTTCGCCATGGATTCGTCGCCGGCGGTTTCTGGGGCGGCGGCGGTTTCTGGGGAGGCGATGTTGGGGTTTTCTTTGGTTGTGTAAGATGGCAGCGGATTTGTTTCTGTATAGAGATTTTCCTGTTGCTCCGCAGTAGAATTCGAGGCGTCCGGAGGAAGGGAAGGGTCGGCGCGGGAATCGAGGCGCGGTTCACCAGAGTCAATCGATATCTTTCCAAGTTCCGGCTCTGGCACGCGCTCGCTCGGTAACGGGATCTTGGGCCTCCAAATAATTTTTTCTTTTCCTTTTGTTTTGCGGGCCTTGGGGAGCCATTGCTGGGCTTGAGCAGGGGTCCGACATAGTTTTCCAATGTGTCCTGGGAGAAGGCAAAGGTAGCATCTGATGTCATTTTTGCAAGCCCATCTGGTGTGGTTTGGGCTGAGACAGCGAGAGCATGAAGAGTGGTTACGCTGAGGGCCTTGGTTTTGGAAGCGTCGCCGGTTGTCATTACTGTGACTGGCCTGAAAACCCGGCTGAAAATGGTCGCTGGAATTCAAATTTGAAGCACCCTGTTGCATGTGACCCTTTGAATGAGCCTGAAAAGCCGGATCAAAATTTTGACTTCCCTGAGCTTGATGAACATGATGATCAACGCGATCATGATGATCAAAATATTCATGTTGATGACTGGAGTGCTTGTGGGATGGAGCAGCAAAGAGACCAGAAGGGTCAAATTGAGATGGATCGACTTTGGCAGTGAAAGATCCAAAAACCAGCGAAATCTGAGAGCGATCATGTTTCTTGGGAGATTGAACGAGTTTCTCAGCAAATCGAACTTTCTTCTTAGTTTTCTCCTTATTCTTTGCTTCCTTCAAAGCTGCCTTGGAGAGAACTTGTGTCCATTCTTTTTCCTGTTCAATTTCCCAGGCACGCTTCTCTTTTTCCCAATGAGGTGTACCATTATTCCAGAGATGAAAATAGATATCGAAAGAAGTGGTGATCACTCTGCGTAGTTTGTAGATTTGAAAGCCGACTTCTTTGGAGAAAACCGAGAAGCGAAAGTGATTGTTGCTCAAGAAGTGCACATGGAAATCCGAAGCACGACCACCCAAACAAGATTGCAGAGCCATAGCGACTGATTCTTCCGTAAGACGGAAGAGAAAACGCCGAAAAGTAGCGAGTAGGAGGAAAGATCCATCAGGGGTTGGGAAAGGGTGATGTACCGGTGAATGTAGGCGCCGTCGAATATCATCTTGGAATTCCAATCCAATGTTGAAGTCAAGGCGATCCACCAGATCGGAGGAAGAACCCATGATGATGAGCACGTCCTCAGATCACCAGAAAGCTTCATCGCCGTTGATGGATTGTGGTGGTGGAGGTGGGCGGCGGTGGTGGGAGGAGCGTGAAGGTGGAGACGGGAGCCATCCTACCTTTTAAATATTTGTCACCAAATGTTGTTCTTTTGGTTGTTTACCTACATATAACATTGTCAGCTTCCTGCGCGAATACAAGAGAATTATAGATGTCATAAAATACAAGGAAGAAATTGAAGAAAACCAAAACAAAGAGAAGGAACCAAAGCAACTACGAAGTGTATACAAGATAGAACAACAGGCAATTGAGCTATACAACAGGAACATATACCTAAAGTTCACAAAGCAAGTATCACAGACAGAAAATTTCAAATACAAGGAAAGAGAGAAAGGTGGACGCTTTGTGGTTTGGTCCAAGTCAAACAAATTAAAGAAACATGAGAGAATAAGGAAGTACATTGTGTAAACAGACCTGACAAAAGGACATGAAGAATTCAGCTACATATCTGGAAAGTTCAGCGAGGATGGAATACTGTGTAGTCATATCCTGAAAGTCGTAGCGGAAGAAGAAATAGAACAAATACATAGACCGTTGGAGGAAGAAAGAAAAGAAATTTTAGATGCCTATAAGAATTAAAACAAGTTCTACACATGAACTATTGAGATTCAACATGTTATCGAGACAAGCTGCAATATTGACAAGCAAAGCATCAAAGAAAGAAGAAGTAATGCAATACGTGTATGAAGAAATCAAAAAGCTTGAGAAACAGACTGACACGATGCTGATAGGAGAACATGGAGACACATCTAGAACATATAATGAACATGAAAATGAAGTAGAAAGCGCAGAAGCACCAACATCAACACTTCATAGTAATATTGAACAACTAGCAGATCGGGAATGAATACACCAAAAAGGAAGACCAAAGAATCCTACAGGACTTATGCCAATGGTTGAACAATTGAGGAAAAACAAGGCAAAAGCTGCAGAAAAAAGAAGAACAAGAAGCCAAACAACTCAAGTAATAAGAAAATCTAAAAAATAAAGTAAAATTAGTCCAAAAAATGTTAACAAACTAATACTTCTATATTTATACATGCAGGTCCACAGGGAAAACGCAAGAAAAAGATGAAGAAAAGTGAAGACGGAAGTGAAGAAGAAGGAAATGCAAAAATAATCGAAGAGTAGAAAAAATTGAGAATGACATTTGGATTAGACTAGATATTTATATTTATATTTATATTGAACACAGATAATAGTGTGAATCGAATATGTTTGTTCACTTATTGCCAGACATAACACTCGGAAAGGTTTTTGAACTATCCTATTACAGCACCATTATAGATGCAGCAATACTAAACGATCTGGTAGAAAGATGATAGCGAACAAGAAACACAGATGATGACAAAGAGATGACCAATCACAGTGGCATGAACCTGAAAAAAATATATGAAATTTAATATAATAGAAAGGGAAGTAAATAAACAAATGAGTCAATAAAACAAACCCAAAATACCTAAAACTTGAATTCCAAAACACGTTGCTTCAAGCTTGCATTCTTAGGATGAAAAACCAAATCATTAGCAATCTTGATTCTGATGTTTGGGAGTCATCAGGTGAAAAGATTGATGTAAGCAGAGTTCTGGGAGAATTCCAATGCTCAATACACACAAATCATTAGCAATCTTGATTCTGATGTTTGGGAGTCATCAGGTGAAAAGATTGATGTAAGCAGAGTTCTGGGAGAATTCCAATGCTCAATACACATCATAGCATATATACCAGAATCACAACTGCAAAAAAAAGAATGGACTCTAATATATAAAAACTATAATAATGATTAAAATAAGGAAAATATAATACAACAAAAAAAACATGAAATAAGTACAAAGAATTTAACAGAGCAAAGTACTGCACTGAATATTAAAGTTTAAAAAATAACTCACATGTTTTCAAAGGATTGCACTGGAACAACTGGACAAATGAAATCATAATCCTCAAAACCCATTTCAATACCCAAATATTTATCCCAATGATACTCAAAAGAGTTCCTCTGAACAAAATTGAAAATAAAAGTTATAATAACAAAAGAGTAAGGAAAATTAGAGTGAATAAAAAAACATATTGAATTTTACCATCTGGTCACGAACAAATTCCTGAAAATCATCATCTTTCTTAAAGAAAGAATCAAGCATTACATACTTCCTGTCCTTGATATCGACCACAAAAACAAACCAATGATCCTCATGGAAACTGGAAAAGAACAACTACAGGACATAGAAATATAACGAAATAAGAAAATGTATAGATACTAAAAAATCCATGAAAACAATAGATACAGAAAGAGAAATTTTACCAGATTAGAGTGATGAAGTGGTCTAGCTTTGGCAGATCTTCGGAAAGACCGAGCAATGAGATCATGATCGGCTTCATCAATATCTTTCAGCAGATTGTCCTAGTAAATAAATTGTAAGTCAACTAAGGCATAACAAAAGAAAAGGAAACAAAGATAAAATTGTAGTATAATAAGAAAAATTAAGAATAAAAATATGCTAACAGCAATGTTGGGGAAAAAATAATGCTTCTTGGAAACATCAGGGTGACCATTAGGCTTCTAAATCAAAGTATAACAGTGTGCAGAAACAACAAAGGTCTTCACAACACCACCAGGCTTCAAGGATTCACCCAAAGACCAAAACGTGCAAGGAACACTAGAAAGATTAAAAGCATCTTCACTGCAAAATTATAAAGAAAAAAAGGTTACAATAAGACAACATGAAAGAAAAAAATGAAAAGAAGATGAAGAACACATACAGACCCTTGATACGGGGAGGAGGCTAAAGAACAAATACTCTTGTAATTTTGAATATCAGAAAACAGCACCAAGAACAGCAACTCTACGAGGACCATGCAATGGTATCTTGCCACCACTTGTTGATGCAGAGGATCTATATAATATATAAAAAATTTATTAAATCAAACTAAAATATAAATAAATAAGATAAAAATCAAGACGATAAATAAGGTAAAAATATTAATAAAAGCTAACCTTCGTAGTTGAGAATTGTAAATGTCATCCACTTAGCAGTCACCCTAGAAACATTCTTAGATAAAGTCCTCTCAGACAAAATTTCTACATCTGGACAAACCTAAATAAAAAAGAAAATAAATAAAAGAGAAAAAACAAGATAAAAGTATGTAAAACATACATTGTGCAACGGCTGAGCTGTCTTAACATTGGACTGATATTTGAGACCGACTTTCGACAACCATTGGAAGCAAACGGAGATTTAGAATGTGAAGGATGTTGAGTAAACTCCAAAGTTTTCATAACAATAGGTGTCTACATAAATAAAAAAGAAACTCAGAAATACAAGTACAACAGGAGGAAGGAAAACAGGAAAAAAAATATTAACTAACCAATTGAGACGAACCACCAAACTGATTCTCTTCGCCAACAGATCCCTGAAATTAAAAATAATAAGCAATGACGTATATGGAACAAAAAAAACTTAAGAAAAATAATAATAAATCACCTGAGAGAACAAACACCAGGACAAGGACTGGGCAGGACGAGGAGATGCATTTTTAGGAAAAGAACGGCATTCGGGCACAAGATTTATAATATCATTGTTTGACACAGCATCACGGCTGAATGATACTGATTTTTTCAATCTTTTAGAAGCTTCAGATTTGGACATATCAGGAGAGAAATTAAGATGGATAGGTGATAAAGGAACACGACTCTTAGTACAACTTGACTTCTCTTTGCTGCATGATGAAGAATGCACAATATCTACATAGAGAATTTAAATGTAATGAAGAACAAAATATTGAATGAAGTAACACTATATGAATAATGAAAATAAAATAATAGACTAGCAAACTAAGAAAATACTTATGGTTAAGAGGGTAGCCAGATGGAGGAATATCAAACTTGAAAGACTTAACAATCAAAGGGATTTCATAACATATTCTGCAGATGACAAAATAAACATAGTTCAGATACAAAAAAAGAGAAACCCACTGTTCTTTTTAAGCTTCAACATAACCCTGTCTACATCTTCGTTACCGACACCCTGATATCAACAAGCAATTATAAAAAATAAATAATCCAAAAATATTTAATTAAAAAATAAGAAAATAAAACAAATTATATACTAATAGGAGATTTAAAAGACTTCACTGCTGAACCAGACAAATTTGGAATAGGAAGTGGAATGGACTTTTTCGAAATATCAACATCAGTTGAATCAAAGCAAGGATCTGAAAACAAATATGGCACAAAATTTAGAAAATGATAAAGAAATAACGAAACTAGGTAAAAAACATAAAAGCACAAAAAGGTAGCAGTAAACAGGATCACCAGCAAGTTCATCGTCTAATACAAATTATTTCATTAGAAATAATCAAAAACCAATAAAGATGAAAATAGAAAACAGGAAAAAAACATAACTAAATTCACAAAATTGTTCGACTGACTAGGCTCTCCAGTTTTACCATTGTCCATCGGCAGATCATTGACAATGGGATCAGACAACTGCTGAGCATCATTACCATTATCTGGTTCATCATCTTGACAACCATTAGCCACAAGATTCATAAGATCCAAAACAAATTTCTCTATACGAGAATCAACATTATAGGCATGCTTCAACAACTGACAAAAGATAATCTTCATTTCATTATAGGCCTGGATCACTACCCTTGGCCTTTTTACTACAATTAAATCTTTTTACAGCTTTAATAAACCAATCCAAAATGTAGCCACACCAATCATATTCCTTAACATTGGAAATGTCCTAAAAATCCCAAAGTACTTGAAAATTATTCATTGCAACTAGAATAAAAAACACTAAAACCTCAACATCTGAAGCACACACATACTTCACAAGCCTCTCAACAAAAAATGAAATTGAAGGAATTGAATTCTTCTCAAACATGGACAGAACAACAGACTTGCCAGCAGAATAATCAACAAGAAATGGCTTATCAGTTGTAGGAAGACCAAGAACTACATGAATAGATTGTTTCGTCAGAGACATAACTTTGCCATTGACAACAATATCAGCAGACCGAAAATTCACGAGCCGGGCAACCCACTGAACTTGTTAGGCACAATACACTTGTCAAAGATAAGGAGAGACCCAAATCCAGAATCCTCAATAACTTTCTTGTAATCGGGAGCCAATGCTTAAACGACAGTAGAGAAATTTTTGACAGTAAATCTAGTGAAAGCATCTTTCTTTCTTACAATGGGAGGTGGTATAGATTCCTTGCACAAAAATAATAAAACAATCAAAAACTGAAAAAATTGAAAAAATGCATGACCATATAAAGTACACTACTGCACATTTAAACACAATGAAAAACAAATTAAGAAATCAAAACAAGCAGGCAAAGTATCAAAAAATAGGGAATCACCTCGCGACTAATAGCCATAGCAAGCTTCTTCTTCAAGATCTTTATTTTTGTGTACTGTAACAAAAAAACAAGAGAATGAAACATACATGTAAAACTGAAAATATAACAAGGCCAATATATAACATATTCATAATGAAGATAAAAAATTGATAACAAAAAAAAATATATAAGGACATGAACTTACATCCTTCAAAACTTGCTTGTAAGCAGCCCATTTGATACTTTCTTGATTACCAGAAATAGAATACTAAAAAAGGTAAATGAAACAAATCTAGAGAATAATATATAAGAAACAAATGAAAAGAGAAAAGAATAAAAAAATGTACCTAAGAAGCACAAAAATCATCCATATCACTAACATTATCAGAATCAGAAACATATTGGAATTCATCTAAATCGGATTCTTCAAGGCTTTCAACATCTACATAGTCAGACGCATGACCACTAGCCATCTGAATATATTGACGGACCAAGATCCATGGGAGTCCTTGTGGGCTGCAGGCCCACAAGGGGATTGGGCCGCCAACTCTGACATATACAAGGAAGAGACATGCAGGTTAAGGAAACTAGTTAGCTACTAGGAAACAACCCGGCCTACTCATGTTAGGACTCTGTGTATAGTATCCGACTAGGAATCTGTATTATTTACCTTGTAGACCCTATCTCCCGAGTATATAAGGTGAGGCAGGGACCCTTTATAAAATCATAACCATCAATACGAAGCGATCCACCATACAGGACGTAGGGTATTACGCTCTCTCGAGGCGGCCTGAACCTGTCTAAATCGTCTCGTGTTCACCATCGTGCTTTTGGTTCCAGCGAGGCCCTCGCGAACAACTCGACTACTCAGGGACCCCCTATAGTAGGCTAGCCGGTATAAAAAACCGACAGCTGCCGCGCCAGGTAGGGGCTCTCAACAAGAATCGTCAAGCAAGCTCGATGGCACCAGTCATCATCTCCTGCGACGGCGACATGGCGTTCGAGAAGGGCGCCATCTTCGTCTTTGGCTCCTGGGCCTGCACGGCGGACGGTGTGGGCAACTTCGATCGCGTCCTCAAGCCGACGACTCTAGAGCAACTCGCCGACAAGCTCGACGAGATCGCGCCTCCGAGCCCGACTTCAACTCGGACTCGAAGAACCTCAAGTCTCAGTTCGAATTCAACTCGGACTTAGAATTTTTCAAAGTGGACTAGGTAGTCTGAGTCGGTCTCCGAACCATCGGTCGTGCCGAAATCCAATTAATCCAAGATACAGAAGAAGAGGGGCTTAGCAACTGCTAGACGCGAGGCCAACACCCCGAGCCGAGTTCCCTTCGGTCTCGCGGGAACCGCCTCCGTCTACCAGGCGGTGTCATCAAAACAACTCTGATCTCTGGTTGAATTCGACGAACTTCCCCTGAACGGGAAACAAGTCAGACTTGTAACCATCGCAACTCCAGAAGGGATATTCGTCCATTGGCCGAGACGCAAGCCAAAGCTCGGTGCAACTCCACATTCATCACGTGCATCGATCCATTGCCTTTCTAGCTTGGAGAGACGCTGGACTCCTCGACCGAACGTGGCTCCACCCTCCCTGCATCCTCAAGCACGGGAAGCTTCTCACCAGAGCGTCAAGCCCTGCTCGATCAATCACCAAGACCAAAACTGCAAGTCGACAGGGTAGCAGTCGCAACCCTGACGGAGGCAATCACGGCAATCCATCTCACCATCTAAGCAGAGACCATTGAGAACATGACAACGCGGGCGGTATGGTAGTCAACGCTGGAGGTAGAAACCACGGCGCCGGACCTAGCCACCACGATGCCGAACAGAGCCACAATAGCGGCCATGGCGGCAACAGGGATAGAGACGAACGTCTACCGCGACGATGACAGGGATCTGCGACACCAGCTGCAAAGCAAAGACGCACGCACTGTCATCTCCGCACGCGCCCGCGATCGCGAAGAAGAAGAACGCAGGCGGCATCAGGAGTACGACCATATATACGGGCCTCCAGGCCAAGGTCACCACAACATTGGCAAGTACGAAGGATTCTCGGTTTTCTCAAACCGCATCCGAGCTACTGCCTGGCCCGAGAAGTTTAAGTCGTCCGACATAGAAAGATACGACGGGAAATGTGATCCTGAGCAGTGGCTTCGCATCTACTACTCGGTGATCAAGGCGGCAAAGGGCGACACCGAAACCATGTGCACCTACTTCCCGGTGGTCCTCGATCAAGCTCCTCTGACTTGGTTGGAAGGACTAAAGCCTGGCTCCATCGACTCCTGGGATGAACTTTGCAGAGTCTTCATCAACAACTTCCAGGGCTCGTGGCAGAAGCCGGGTACTCGCTTTGACTTTGCCCAATGCAAACAAGGACAAAACGAGTATCTCAGAAGCTACGTCCGCCGTTTCTGGGAAAAGCGAGCAACCTGCGTCGAGCTCACTGACCAGGACGTCATCGACTGCTTTCACAACGGTCTCACCGACCCCGCGCTACACCTAGACTTCGGAAGAAATAGGCCCAAGATAGTGGAAGCCATGCGCGACCTTGTCAGCCGATGCGCTGATGCTGAAGACATGCAACACGAAAAGTTCAACCGAAACAAATCGGGGGGCGACCGCAACAACAACAATGACCGCAACAAGGGCAAGCAGGCTGAAAACAACGGCAAGCGTGACTTCAATGACAAGAAGCACAAGCCTGAAGATTCAGTCAACGTTGCTAAGAAGGGTCCCTCCCGCAAAAAGTTCAAGAAGCTACTCGACAAGCAGTGTCCCTTCCATCCGAAGGACAAACACTCTAGCAGGGAGTGCATCGAGCTCAAGAAAGCTTTCGGTTTTGGCAGCGCTCCTAAACCCAATGAGGCCGACAATAATGGAGGAGGCAAGTGTGGCAAAGACACCATCTGTCAATGTTGACGCTTGTTATACGTACACTTTTAGTGCTATTTAATTGGTGTTTTGGGATCAATTCATATACTAACCCGCCACTTGGCACTTGAAATAACCCTGTTTTTGCATATGCATGTATTTTTGGAGAATTTTGGTTTATGCAGGTTTTTGAGCTATAAATGAGCACTTTTGGACGAAGCTAAGGTCATGCGTAGCATGGAGGAACATGAAGGCAAAGGAACTAATACAACTCGGATTTCGTTCGCTCTCATCTATGGTGAACCAACCTCCAAGAATTAGCAAGGGCAAAGACATGAAGATAAGGTCGGATGACTTCGGGATCAAGACGAATCAGGCAGACATATGGAAGGTTATCAAGACCCAATCTTATCTCGAAGCAATCGGCGTCAAATACCCACATGCATTGGCAAATCAATTCCTGGAGGATCAAAGAGCTTGCACGCAAAAGATGAGGCCGAGGCGGGCCAAAAAGGCCCTAGGCCGGCTGGCCCAGGACCTATGGGGCCGGCCAGCCTAGCCCCTTTTTGCGCCACCTCGACCTCCCCTTCGAGCCAGGGTTTCCTCGGACTATTTATAGCCCCTGTACCCTGAAGCCACGGCGATCAATCCACCAGAAGTCGGCGAAAACTAGGGCATACACAAAAGGGAAACGAGGGTCGCTACAAGTCTTCAAAGGTACCTAGGGCATGGCCTAGGCCAACCCTAGCCGCCATGGCCTCCCTGCGCAGTTGTGCCACGGCGGAGCTCAAGAGTCAAGCCCCAAGATTCATCAGGGTATGTACATACACGATGGTGATATCAATCTAATATCTATTCTAGTTGTCTCAACCTTGGTCTACTTCTTTGATGCTTTATATTCATATGTACGATTGTCATATATTCTTAGTAAGATTAGATCTAATCATGGTGATTAGTCCATATCTTGCAGATACATTGAAGTAGCGCGTTCTAGATAGTCTGTAGATTACCCCAGTGTGGTGACAGCATGACGGAGGGAAAAATTCTAGCTACGACATGATGTTGAGTCAGATCAATGGCGAGTACAATGGGAGTTGTCGCAAGCCACTACAAGAGAAAGCTCATCGAGTGCTTGCTAGTTGGTTGGGTAAAGCTTTGGGAAACCTTAGGCTTTGGCGCGCACCTCGCAGTGGTGACCATTGGAAAGTAGGCCGCTTGCGAGCTGCCTTTCGGAGAGAAGACTCGGGTACCTTTGGTAGAGATGCAATCTATTGTTTTGATCACCTTTTGACTAAGAGCTGTACCTAGAGACAATTGGACCCTTCGTTAACTTCGGTTATGCTATCTTTGCCTATGCTTTTGGATGCGATCAACCTTTATACTCACTCACATCTTAAAGGTTTACCTCTATATGCAATCAACGCTTAATGATAGGAATAGATCTGTTAGATTAGATGGAAAACCCTAGGTAGTTCATTGTCGATCCACGGATTGATAAACCTTGGATGAATACTCTAAGGGAAAAGCTACGATGATCCGTGCGCTTGCGGTTCACAATTGGCGCGTCTATGGACCGTCAATAGTCAACAAGCCGACAAGGTGATCAATGTCATCTTTGGAGGAATATCTTAGATGGACTCGAAGCGCAAGCAAAAGCTGGTCCACAGAGAAATTGGGTGCATCGAGCCGGCTATCCCCACCTTCTTGAAGTGGTTGGAAGTCCCAACTAGCTTCTCCTGCGACGACCAGTGGACCAACATCAAGAACCCGCGAAGATACCCTCTGGTACTCGACCGGGTGGTGGCAGGCGCACGGCTCACAAGGACATTGATTGACGGCGGAAACGGACTCAACATCCTATTTGCTAAGACACTGAAGAAGATGGGCTTGGACATCTCCAACCTCCTCAAACCCACTAATTCACCCTTCTACAACATCGTTCCAAGCAATGCTGCCTGTACCCCTCGGCCAGGTATCACTTCCAGTTACATTTGGTACCGATGCTAACTACAGGACCGAGTACAATACATTCGAGGTCGCCGACTTCGAATCGTTGTACCACGCCATCCTGGGGAGACCTGCACTGGCGAAGTTCATGGCGATACCGCACTACATCTACATCATCCTGAAGATGCCAGGCCCCAAAGGGATTATATCCCTGAAGGGCGACCTGAAGACATCCTACGATTGCGACACTGAGGTAGTGACGATTGCTGCAAGTCTGCAGCAACCGAGCCAGGCAGCAATCATAGCAGCAATGGCGAAACAACTCGGCGAGGCAGAGTTGGACATCCCAACGAAAAAGCCAGCCATGTCAACCATGAAGCTCTCCCAGGAAGTTCCTATCAAGGCGATCGACCTAGGGACGAGCGACCCCTCCAAGACGGCGCTGACCTATCTATCAAATAAGAAAGCGTGCTCACCAGCTTCTTACGGGACAACCGTGACATCTTCGCATGGAAGCCTTCTGACATGCCGGGAGTCCCAAGGGAGTTGGCTGAGCACAAATTAATGTTAATCCAGCTGCTAAACCAAAGAAACAACGTCTGCGACGCTTCACCCAGGAAAGAAAGAAGCCATCTGTACGGAGCTAGCGAAACTACTAGCAGCCAGGTTCATCAAAGAGGTGTCTCACCTTGACTGGCTCGCTAATCCTGTCATGGTGTGAAAGAAGAACAACAACGAGTGGAGGATGTGTGTCGACTATACACCGACTTGAACAAGCACTGCCGAAAGGATCCATTCGGGCTACCCCGTATTGATCAAGTGGTGGACTCAACAGCCGGATGCTCATTACTCTGTTTCCTCGACTGCTACTCGGGCTATCATCAAATTAGCGTGCAAGAAGAAGACCAGATCAAGGCGGCGTTCATCACTCCGTTCAGTGCCTACTGCTACACAAGAATGTACAATGAAGAACGGAGCTACCGAAGCACCAAGAGCTACCGCAGGTCATTTGGGGACTCAGGACTCAGCCAAGTAGGGCCACAGGCCACACTCCCTTCTTCCTGGTCTACGGCTCCGACGCAATCCTCCCGACCGACATCGCCTTTGGATCACCGCGCATCGACAACTATGAGGAAGGCGAAGCGGAAGCAGCCCGCGAGGTGGACCTCGACTCCATCGAGGAACATAGAGTTAACGCCCTCATACAGCATGCGCGCTACCAGCAACAACTCCGACGCTACCATGACAAGAACGTCCAGCAACGGGACTTCAACATCGGTGACCTCGTCTTACGCCGAGTGCAATCGACAGCAGGAGCTCACAAACTCTCCGCCCCATGGGAAGGACCGTTCATAGTGACCCAAGTCATATGTCCGGGTACTTTTTGACTCCAATACGAGGATGGCACCAAAGTCCCGCACCCATGGAATATAGAGCACTTACGCCGATTCTACCCATAACAAAGCTATGTATCACCAAGTTCAATAAAGATATCCCTTTTTCATTTAATATTTTCTCTTAGCAAAACCACTCGACATTACTCCATTCCGAGTAGTTCCTAACTAAATACTGCGTAACCGGGCCTGAAACAACGCCTAAGCCTCTCTACACGTGCACGGGACCCGCTCTCAATGTTATGAACTTAGGATAAGTGAAGCGAAGGGAAAAGCACATTCAAGCAAAAGAACTACTTGGGCAACCTTAAAACATGAGATAAAATATCCAAAACCCCCATTTTATTCATTTCTGAATATTTGTACATACAAAATCTACTCTATTCTACTCCACCATGCAGGATCCTACTCCAGCTTGACGGCCTCGCCGACCGTGTCCGCGATCGGGCGAGTCTGAGCCAGTGCCTCCTTCACTTGCTCGCTTGAAGCATCCGCTGCCACCCCATCACCAACTCCGAACACGCGCAAGAGTGTCATTCGCACACACAACCGCCGACTCCTTGACCAGGTCGGCGATCCGGCCCGGCGCAGCCTGCAGTCGGGCGACGAGGGCCGTCAGCTCACCCTCTTCCAGAGCAACGGCGTCCAGCAGGTCCTTCGCCACGTCGTGGATCTTCATCAAGGCCAAGTGTGATGAAGCCAGCTCTTGCTCCAAGCCTGTTATGATTTGAGCGTTATTCTGGGTAGTATACATCGCTTGAAGCACCGTCATGTCCGCACCTTTTCGGAACTCCTACTCCCTCTTCAGCTTGCCCGCCATGACTTCCGGACTTTTGCAGATTGGCGTTCGCAAAATGCAAATCCTTCAGCTCATCGAGGTGACGGGACATCTCCATCACCTTCTCTGAAAAAGCAGGGGAGCACTCAGTCAGGACAAAAAGTACACGGCAAAACTCGACGGCAAAGAAAAGAGCACTCAGGAAGTTACAAGGACAAGGCCTTACCATGAAGACTCGAGCGATGCTGCACGATGGCGTCGTTCAAACTCTTCTGGGCGACGTCACGCTGACACTTGACCCGTCTGAGCTCCGCCTCGCGCCGTCGCACCGACTGCACATCACGGAGCTGCTCGAGGCGCGACTGCCGTAGCGTGGCTAACCTCTGCACCAATCGGCGAAAAGCGGAGAATTCAGGCAATGTACAATGAAGAACGACAAATAAACAAAGCGGATGAGGAGACAAACCTCCACGCAGCGCCGAGATTGGTCGACTGCGAGCTGTAGCTCGGCAAGCACCGCCTCCTCCTCCGCCGCGTTGGCATCAATCGCGGGGACCGTCATAGCCCCCGAGTCATCCGACTGCTTTTGGAGGCCCTCCCCTTGGACCTCTCCTTGAGCAGCGGCATCTCTGTCCACGTGCAGAGCCGGCACCGAGGGATCCACTACAGGATCCCCAGCGCCACCGCTCGGGAAAGCCGCCGCCTTTCCTGCCCCACCCTGCACAGTCCTCCGTCCCGGGCGCCACCACGTTCTCCTCCGGAGCAGGCCCGGCTGGCACCTGCTCCGTCGTCGGCGCCATCGACCCCTGGGCCGAATCCGTCACACCAGGCACCACGCCCGAGGGCGGCGTGCCAACGGGTGTAACCGGGGGGAACTCGGTTTCTGCGGGGTAGCAGTCGACGACCCCGTCCCGTCGACCGCCTTACCATCAACATTGGAAGATTTGCTGAAAAAAGCAGTCGGCAGTTAAAACATGAACTCGGAAATAATGATACGCACAGCTAACCTACTAGGGAGCATGAGAACGAAGACTTACTGGGTACACTTCACCACAACAACTCGGGGCCGCAAGATCGGAAGCTTGGGGCGCCGCTGCGCCGAGGCCATCGTCAGGATCGGCCTGGTCCCCAGATTGGAGACTGGCCTGGCATCCGCAGCAGCCTGGACAACGGCTTCCGCCACCATCCGCCGTTTTTCTTCTACCGACACGCCCATGGCACGGGCGTGCTCCTGCTCTTGGAATAAGGAGTCGGACACTGCTTCGTCCTTCTCCTCTTCCTCTTCCTCCACGACGGCCGGGGAAGGTCATCCCGGCTCGTCAACGTCGGCGTCCGAACCCGCCACTGGTTGCTTGGCCGGCTGCGCAGGCGGTTTCTTTGCCGTCACCTTCCTTGTGCGCTTCTGCTTGGGAGGCGGCGCCATATGCGCCACTGCTTCCTGGATGGAGGGCACCTCATCAGACAACGTAGCCGAGTCGTCGTTAGCCGTATCGCCGGCTTCAGACGCTGCCGGCTTAGAAACGCGGGCCCTACGAGACCCGACTTTTGCCACGGCCACCCGCCGTTTCCGTGGGCGGTCCTCCTCTACATCTTCATCCGAAGGGCTCAGGGAGCCCTCCGTATCGCTGGCTGCCCACTCCAAAGGAGCAGGCGGAGCAACTGCTCCTCCCGCCGGGACGTCGCCTTGATCACCCGGGGGTGTTCCCCCCAGGAACGCCTTCCTAGGCGAATCCTCTGGAAGCGGAGAAGGAGAAAAGTATTCGAAGACCCGATCCTACGAGAGTCGCAAAATCAGACGGCCAACGGACGATTAGATCAAAATCAAAGATCAGCATCAAGATGAACACTCTAAAGTACTCGGAACGAAGACTTACCGGTGGAGCAGGCCTCTTCAAAGAAAACGGGTGCGGTTGATGCTTCTCCGACACGTGGCAGAGGAAGAAGCCGCCTACGCGTGCCTTCATCTCCTCCTTGCTCACCGTCCGGCGAGCCCCCCGAGTAGGATCCTCTCGGCTCGAGTACTCGAAACCCGGGTGCTTCCTCTCCTGGATCGGCTGAACCAGCCATCGGCTAAAGTTGCAGGCGACGCCGACCGCTGTCAAACCCCGATCTTTGAGCTCCTTGATCATCGCAAGGAGCTCCTCCACCTCGCGCATCTGGTGACCGTTGGGAAGTTCATTCCAACAGGTCTTGATCACCGGCCGCGCTCCACGATGGCAGGGGATCGTTGGCGCGTGGTTCCCGACGTAGAACCACTCCGCCTTCCAGCCCTTGTTGGAGGTGTTGAGGGCGATGTCGAAGTACTGGTCCTTCCGGCCTTGGCGCAGCATGAATCCGGCGCCTCCCACCATGACCATCTTCTCCTCACTTGGCTGAGGCTTCAACCAGTAGAGGTACCTCCACAGGTCGAAATGGGGAGTGATCCCCAGGTAGGCCTCGCACAAATGGACGAAGACGGAGATGGCCATGATCGAGTTCGGGTTGAGTTGGACGGCCTCGATCCCGCAGTAGTGGAGCAGGCCTCGGAAGAAGGCTCCCACCGGCAAACCAAACCCCGTCTCAAAGAACGGCTTGAAGTGCACCAGTTCGCCGGAGTTCTCCAACGGGAAAGCTTCCCTGGCGCTTGGGCGCCACTCCGCCACTGCTTGATGCGGAAGGATACTCCGTTCCACCATCTCCTCCAAGATCTCCTCGGTCACCTTCCCCCGTACCCATGCGACGGCGGGGGAAGGGATCTTCTCTGACTTGGGGAGGTCGACGAGCTTCCTCTTGGGCGCCATGGCTTTGGGCACAGAGTGCCTTGTTCGCATCCGCGAGGTTACGCTCCCCGTGGTTGCTAAATCCGCGGGACAGATCTAGAAGCAGGGAGAGTTTTTGGTGGCGGCGGAATGAGGAATGGAGCAAGGGGGGATCGAATCTGGAAACGGAGGAATCTCCCCGTCAGACTAACCCTCGCCTTTTATGGCGCTTCACGACGTCCGAAATTACCGCAAGACGGCGCGATTAACGGATGAGAGCGCAACGGTAAAAAGAGCCGTTGAGCGCCCTCGCGAGCCGTTATGCTCGGAGCGTCAACGTTAAAAATGACCCCGTGCACTCAGGCATGACGAAGAAGTCGGCGTGCCGCCACGGCTCGACCAGCACTCGGACTCGGGGGCTGGCACCACATTGAAGACAGTGTGCCTCTCGGGCTCGATTGGCCCCGAACAACTCGGGAGCCAACACTGCAAAATAAGTGGCGTGCCGCTAAGGCTCGACCAGCTCTCGGACTCGGGGGCTGGCGCCGCATTGAAGACGGTGTGCCTCTCGGGCTCGATTGGCCCCGAACAACTCGGGAGCCAACACTGCAAAATAAGTGGCATGCCGCTAAGGCTCGACCAGCTCTCGGACTTGGGGGCTGGCGCCGCATTAAGGACAGTGTGCCTCTCGGGCTCGATTGGCCCCGAACAACTCGGGAGCCAACACTGCAAAGTAAGTGGCGAGCCGCTAAGGCTCGACCAGCTCTCGGACTCGGGGGCTGGCGCCGCATTAAAGACAGTGTGTCTCTCGGGCTCGATTGGCCCCGAACCACTCGGGAGCCAACACTGCAAAACAAGTGGTGTGCCGCTAAGGTTCGACCAGCACTCAGGCTTGAGGGCTGGCGCCGCATCACAGACAGCGTGCCTATCGGGCTCGATCAGCCCAAAGCGCTCGGGGGATGACGCTGCAAACAAGTCACGGCAATTGGACAAGCGCGGCCGAGCCCTGACAGCTCGGGGGCTGGCGCTGCCAAGAAAGGAAACGCAGAAGCTCCATTCTCGAGACAATCCAGGAGAGAAGTTCTTTTGCAGATTATACAGTTACAACGAAGCCAGTCATGCACCGGGTACAAGAATAAAAAGACTTCGCCGTCACGAGGACGGCCTAGGGCACTCGCCGGCGCGCCAAGTGTTGCATCCGCAGCAAGCTTGGTCCACATGAGCTCATCGCAAGCTCTCTTGTAGCACCACTGCAGCCATCGACGAGGCAGTCCCTTTCGAGGTTTGAGAGCGAGTGCCTCCGCATACCCCTTGGTTTGGCAGGGCGTTGCGCCCTGACAGTCCTGAACCAAAGGCAAGGCAAGGAGCCAACGGAGCTGCATCCAGACGCTGATCAACACCTCGAGTACATCGCAAGCACTCTTCTAGCACCTCGCTCTTATGACTCCATGGATTTTCCCCGGTGGATGAACCAGCAATGAGCCTCTAGCATATTCGCCACAAGGTTCCTATACATATTCGCTTCTGGGTGGCAGCTCTGGCTCCCGGTGAGTATTTATAACCTCGGGCTACCGAGGGACGAGAAACCACCCTGCACTGTGAAGCATGTGAGCTCCGAGCCACGCGTCCTTTTTCTGCCCAAAGCGCACAAGTCATCCTTATCGCCTTTGGTTTCACTCAACCACGGGATTGCCCTGTGCGTTCACGGGGAAACTGTTCCTGTCACCGCATGCCAGAAATAACGTTCCTCCGTCTAAGGTATCTCTGGGGTATCCGAAAGAAGAGGGAATCCTCAAGGACTAGGATCGTCCACCGAGCTAAGTATTAAATCAATTAATTTTGTCGATTTCGTAAGCTTTTATACAAGTCGCTAAAGTACTCGGGCAGCACATGCCTTAATTCGTGAAACCTCGACTCTTCCGTACGCCTACGCTCCTACGCGTGCATGCGGCCCAGCTCCCTGCGCTACGGACTATGGCTATCGGGGATCAGGTGCATAAACGTAACAGGCTAACTACCAGGAGAAATTAATAGACTTAAAAAGCAGGAAGCAGGAACCGTTTTCATGCATTGTCGAATACTTTTCTTCTCGGATTTGCATTTTATTGCATCATATACTGCCATCGCACTATATTTTCGCTGCAGGGTATGGACGACAACTCGGCGCGCCTCAGCCCTCACGCTCAGGGGCTGGCGCCGGGACGACTACTCGGCGTGCCTCAGCCCTCATGCTCGGGGACTGGCGCCGCGACGACTACTCGGCGCGCCTCAGCCCTCACACTCGGGGGCTGGCGTCGGGATGACTTGTCAGCACGCTTGGACCCTCACGTTTAGGGGGCGAGCTGCCGAAATTGACGCCAGAAGGAAATGTCAAGATGCTCCTCGAATAAGCCTTGAGCCAATTCCTACGGAATCGCCTTAAGGCTCGGGGGCTACGGCCAACGGACGCACCTCGCGGCGCATTCGTTGATTGTCTGGTGACCACGATGTAGACGATCAGAACAAGGCTACAAACCCTTGGACCGATTCCTCCGGAATCGCTTCAAGGCTCAGGGGCTACGGCCAACGGACGCACCTCGCGGCACATCCGTTGTAGACGGCTCTCTTTTCTCTCCAGTATCACGTGGTTTTGCTTCCAACCGCAGCAAGCTCGAAGCTCAGCAGATAGCACGACCTCGCCGGGTTGTCGCTCAACCACGTACTACTTGGGGGCTTGTCGGGGATAGACCCCCGAGGATACCCAGAAGGCGGATTGGCCCAACCAGCAAGGGGCGGCCCAATCCGAGTGCTATCGCCAGCTTGTCAGACTGGGTGGCGCACCAGTCGGGAGGCCCACCAGTCGGATAAGCCGGGATGAGTACGACGGCATGCGGGACAAGGAAGGAGACGGCGTGCTTCGCAAGAAGATCGGAGATCAAGATAAACTAGTCGGAATTCTAGAGAAAGATATCTGTAATCGTTATAGGATTGAATCCTTGTATTTCAGGTAGGTTACGATCTCTAGCCGACTTGTAACTCAAGGCAACCGGACTATATAAGGTGCCTTGGGACCCCCTCCAAAACACGACAGAACCCAACTACGGAGATCCTTCAGGAACTTCATACACAGCAATCCATACACCCAACACAGGACGTAGGGCATTACGTCATCTCGACGGCCCGAACCTGTACAATCCTTGTGTCTTGTGTTACCGTCGACTTGTGATCCTCGATCTGTCTCTCAACAAATCAACCACATAGACTACCCTGTGTGGACTGCCGGGTCCATAAATCCGACACCTTCGGACTCAAGAATCCTGGGGTAACATATCAGCGCGCAATTCAGAGTTGTTTGAAGGCTCAGATTGGCCACAATATTGAAGCCTACGTTGATGACGTCGTGGTCAAGACAAAGAACCCGGACAGCCTCATTGCCGACTTGTCCGAGACTTTCTCACATCTCAGGGAATTCCAATGGAAGCTCAACCCAACCAAGTGTGTGTTTGGTGTGCCCGCAGGCAAATTGCTGGGCTTCATAGTCAGCTACCGTGGGATTGAGGCCAATCCCGAGAAGATCACCGCCATCACAGAAGCTGACAGGGTGTATGGCGGCCCTCAGCAGATTCATTTCAAGACTCAGTGACAGAGGATTGCCTTTCTTCAAGCTCCTCAAGAAGCAGGACAAGTTCGTATGAAATGCGGAAGCTGATGCGGTATTTGAAGACCTCAAAACTTTCCTCCAAACACCACCAGTTCTTACTGCACCAGCTGATCAGGAACCACTGCTCCTCTATATTGTAGTCACAAATCACGTGGTGAGCACTGCGATCGTAGTTGAGCGGGAGGAACCCGGCCATGTATTCAAAGTACAGCAGCCCGTCTATTTCATCAGCGAGGTACTCACAAAATCAAAAGTTCGCTACCCCCAGGTCAAGAAGTTGCTATATGTTGTCTTGATCACATCTCACAAGCTGCGCCACTACTTCAATGCTCACCGAGTTGTTGTAGTCACCTCTTTTCCAATCGGCGACATTCTTCACAACCCGGAGGCGACCGGGCGAATTTCCAAATGGACGGTCGAGCTGGGTTCTCATACCATCGACTTTGTCCCACGCGCCGCGATCAAGTCCCAGGCTCTGGTGGACTTCGTCGCTGAATGGACAGAAATACAACAAGCAGCACCCGAAGAACCTCCAGAACACTGGATTATGTATTTCGACAGGTCGATGAAGCTTGAAGGAGCCGGCGCAGGCGTTCTCTTCATATCTCCAAAGGGAGACCAACTCAAGTACATGCTCCAGATCCTTTGGATAGCCACCAACAATGAAGCCGAGTACGAGGCTCTACTGCACGGCTATGCCTGGCTGCCTTCCTTGGCATCAAGCACATGGTGGTCTACGGCGACTCCTCGGTGGTCATCAATCAGGTCAACAAAGATTGGGATTGCACCAAGGAGAACATGGCCGCATATTGTATGGAGGTCCACAAGCTCGAGAAGCACTTCCACGGACTCGAGTTCCATCACGTCCTTAGGAACAACAACATGACTGCCGATGCACTTTCCAAGCTTGGTTCGCACCGAGCTCAAGTACCGAGTGGCGTTTTCGTCCAAGAGCTGTTACAACCATCCATCAGGGAGTAGGAAGTACAGTGGACTACAATTCCCCCTCACCACCAAGTCATGGTGATTACACCCGAGTGGACGAAGCCCTTCATCAAGTACATCCTGTATCAGAAAGAGCCCGAAGATAAGGTGGAAGCAGAGCAAGTCATCAAACGAAGCAAGAACTACGTAGTATTCGGCTCCACCCTATTCTGATGTGGCACATCCTCTGGTGTCTTGATGAAGTGTGTCCCTCCAAATGTCGGACGGGAGATCCTTGAAGAAATCCATGCTGGAATCTGCGGCAATCATGCTGCCCACCGTAAGATCGTCGGCAAGGCCTTTCGATCCGGGTACTACTGGCCGTCCGCAGTGGCGGACGCAGAAGAAGTCGTGCGGACTTGTCAGGGCTGCCAGTTCTTCGCCCGACAAGCCCACGTTCCTGCAACAATCCTTAACACCATACCACCCTCTTGGCCCTTCGCATGCTGAGGGACTAGATATGGTTGGACCGCTCAAGAAAGCGCCAGGGGGATTTGAATATCTTTACGTGGCAATCGACAAGTTTACAAAGTGGACTGAAGTCAAGCCGCTGATCAAAGCTACAGCACCAAAGGCGGCCGAGTTCATCCAAGACATTGCTCATCGCTTCAGTGTCCCAAATCGCATTATCAGTGATCTTGGTTCCCAATTCACAGGGGACGAGTTCTTTGATTTTTTGCAACAGTCTGGGAATCGAAGTTCACTATGCATCGGTGGCGCACCCTCGTGCCAACGGACAAGTTGAGAGAGCTAACAGCCTTATACTCCAAGGACTCAAGCCAAGGCTCTATGAACCACTCAAGAAGTCTGGCGGTAAGTGGGTGCAAGAGCTGCCAACCGTGGTCTGGGGGCGAAGAACTTAGCCTAGTTGTGTGATAGGGCAATCGCCCTTTTTCCTGGTCTACGGCTCTGAGGCAGTACTCCCGGTGGACATCGAGTACAATGCTCCAAGAATTCAAAACTACTCAGAGGAGGCAGCAAAGCAGAGCAGAGCATAAGACATTGACATGCTAGAAGAAGCAAGGGTAGCCGCGTTGATCAGAACAATAAAGTACCAGCAAGATCTTAGGAGGTATCACGATCAAAACGTCCAGTCTAAGTCATTAAACATCGGTGATCTGGTCCTCCGAAGAATTCAGAGTACAAAAGATCAGCACAAGCTATCTTCACCTTGGGAAGGCCTGTTCATAGTATCAAGGGTTATTGGCCCGGGTACTTATCAACTACAACAGGAAGATGGAACAGAAGTGCCCAATGCTTGGAATATCGAGCACTTGCGGCGTTTTTATCCTTAAAAGTTTTTTAGGAGTCTTTAAGAGTCAATAAAAGTCAGTCTTTTTAATGTACTGATGTCGGCTTTATGTCAAACGATAATAAAGTGCCTATATTCCATTGTCATCAAGCTTGGAATTCAGATATGCATTTTATGTTATGCTTGGTCCCTAAGCTATGCATATAACAAGTTTATGGATCATGTTGAGTTGTTTAGAAGCAACTTAAACAGGCTACATTCATAAAAAATGCCATCAACTTTCTGTTTTGACACAGAGAGATCGGGCGCAACAAACACAGATAACAAGTACTCCTGTCAACAAGACATAAGTATTTACATCTAATTCAGAGTTCAACAAAGAACCTAGAGCTTAAGGTGGAAAACTATCTTCTCCGTCGTGTCCTTCTCCTCTTCCAAATAGGAGTTGAACATGTCTCGAGTGCAGGCCAGGTTTACCTTGCCCTCTGTAATGCTCAACCTCTGGGTAGGCCACTAGGACCGGACTATGTCGAGTACTTGCTTAGTGCAAGACTGGGCTATCGTCTGGCAATAGGCACGAACCTGCCCAAGAGCATCTCGGAGACGGTCGACAAGCAGAGGAGTTGGACCACCTGCAGGCACGCGCGAGACCAAATCAACTAGCGGAGCAGTAGCTTCCTTCAGGGCTCCAAGTTCTTCTCTAAGATCGTTGATTTTCTCTTCTTGGCTGCGGATCTTGACCATGTCCCAGATAAGCTGAGCATCGGCGTCCTTGCGTTTCTGTTTTTCGTCAGCAAGCTCCGCATGCAGTCTTGTTCCCGCTGCTCCGCCTGGTTGGCTCGCTCCTGCTCCTGATAGAAGAGGTTCTTCATATTGGTGGCCTTGGATCCAAGTGCCTCGATCTTTTTCTCATTTTTTGCATATACAATCATATTATTATTATATCATGTGATTTATGCTAACTCTGCGAGAAGAAGTCGGCAGCTTACCTGCAAGCTTCTGCTTCAGCGACTTAGTCTTGTCGACAATGTCATCGCGCTGGTTCTTGTACAAGTTCGTCTTCTAATATGCCACATCCAGATCCAGGTGCAACTTGGTGGGTTCTTCCTCCCATGAAGATCGACCCTGCGCCAAGTCATTTTCCGCTTTCTCCGCTCGGGTGAAGCATGTATTAGCTCGGTGGAGCATCTCTATTTTTTTATGAGAGAAGTGGAGTATGCTCTGTTTTCAAAAGAAAACAAGTCGAAGCATTGATTAAAGCACCAATATATGGAGATAAGTAAAGTTACAGTATTGATCTACTATATACTAACCTCTGTAAGTGTCGACAGCTGTCTTTGCAGCGCAGTGGCTTTCTCCAGATCTTCCTGGTTGACTTGAGAGTCGAACAGGAAGGCATCTTCATCTTCCGTTCCTACGCCAGGCATCCCTGTGTAGATCTGGAAGGGCTCAGGAGTGGCAGCTCGGGGTTGCTTGTCCCGGATAATTTCCTCAATAGTGGCAGCGGCCTTGACAAGACCTGCAGCCACATCAAGCTCCTCGACGCAAACACTAGCCCTCCGAGTACTCTCTGATGCTTTTGGCCATGCATCGTTCGGCCCTTGCGTAGAGGTACTCAGAGCGGCCTTCTTCGGCTCCTTGTAAGACGACGCTACTTGAGGTCTTGCTTCCTGGGGCTGCGGCGCACTTTGAGAACTCGGCTCCTTCTCTACTTCCGCCTCCTCAGAGCGCGTGTCCTCTGGCAGGTTCTGCTCAGGGATCATGGGTGTTTGGATGGGCTGGGGTGAGGGCGGCCAACTACACAGACAAAGTGGAGAATTAAGCAAATTTGATATAGCAGAAGAAAGAATGCTGCGACCAACAAGTCAGACTACTTACCTGGAGAAATCCATGTCAAATTCAGGTTCTTTCAAGCCAAAAGAAACTCCTCTAGATGGAATTTCTTGAGGCTCGGGGGTCTTCTCCTTTGGCGAAGGAACCTTTTCTTGTGTCTGCTGCATGAGAAGAACTCAGATCACTCTAGAATACAAGATTCAAGCAATGTCCAGATTGTCAGAGTTGCAAACATGCATACCTTTTGGGGAGACACACTAATGGGGATACCTATAGCTATCTCTGCTTCCACTTCAGCATCATCTCCGAGTTCATGGGCCTCTGGCAAGGCGGAGTCGTCGGGCTTCTGAGCCTGAGATTTGGTTATCTTCCTCACCGTCCACCCCTCCTTTGCGACTTGGGGGCTTGGAGTTTCATTGGTGGTCGGCCTTTTTAGCCCTGAGCCACCTTGACTTGCATCTCCTGATCGACGCATCGAAAGATCATCATCATCTGTCAATGTGTCTTCAATGAGTACTTCTTCCTCCTCATCCGCGTCAGCAGGGCCTTTCCCTTTCCCTGAGCCACCGGCGGGTTGCTTGTGGGCAAGGAGTGGTGTGGTTTCGGCAACCCGGTCTCTATCTCCATGATGGGAGGAGGGGCGGAGGCGAACCTCGTGCGCAAGTCCTAAGATAGAAGAGATCAGAATATTCGAAAAGAAGTTGGACTACAATAAAATGTATCCAGCACAAGACAAAACTTACAGCAGGCGGAGGACGCTGGCAATTCATTAGCATCCATGAAGAGCGTTTGAACTCGGAGAGCCACCTCATCAACGGACTACTCTTCGGCGGTCATCCGAGTTGAATTGGTAGGCCCGGTGTACTCGTAGGCAGCGTGAGCCCGCTTCTGGTAGGGCTGCACGCAGCGGCGGATAAACGAGCTGGCAATGCCTATGCCAGTCAGGCCTCTTTCCTTCAACTCGGCAATGCGCTTCAATAGTGTAGCAATGTCGTCTACCTCGTCGTCGCCCAAAGCTTGATTCCAATTGCTCTGAGGGCAGGGCAGGTGGCCCGTGTGCTTCTTCAATTTGGGGGGCTGATTCTCTACATAGAACCATTTATCTCCCCAGTCCTTGGTTGAACAGTTGAGCTTGAAGTTGAAGTATGTTTTGTTCATGCCTTGGCGCAACTGAATTCCCGCACCACCAATCACTTTCCCATCATTTGGTTTAACCCAATATAAGATGCGAAACAGATTGAAATGGGGATTAATTCCAAGAAAAGTTTCACAAAAGTGAATGAAGATGGAGATTTGCTAGATGGAGTTTGGGTTAAGTTGCACTAGCTCTAATCCATAAAAGGCGAGCAAGCCGCGGAGGAAATTGTGAACGGGAGTGGCAAAACCGCGTTCATAAAAGGCGGCGAAGACTACAACTTCATCGATTTCGTCAAAGGGCCAAGGCTTATCGGCGTTAGTTCGCCAAAAGGAGATGGATTTGTCCAGTAGATAGCCTTGATCGACCAGCTTCTGCACCATTTGGTCAGTGGCCTTGGATGGCTTCTAGACCAGAAGTAGGCCTATAATACAGGAGTCTGAATCTGCACCATTTGGATGGCTTCTAATGGAAGTTATATTATCCGACTAAGAATCTGCACCATTTGGCCTTGGATGGCTTCTAGGACACAATAGAAACAAATGGAAGTTATCTTCAGTTTATGGACCTTGCTTAGAACCTGCCAGAACCTCTTTCCTAGAATGGATGAAGAACCTGACAATTCAAGATGATGAGAACTGGATGATTCTTGAGGATTTTAATTTCTATAGATCTCTAGAAGACAGAAACAAACCTGGTGGGGACATCCTGGACACTTTTCGTTTCAATGATGTAATTGGGCACCTGGGCCTGCTGGAACTGCCAATCAAAGGGAGAGCTTTCACATGGAGCAATATGCAAGAGGACCCATTAATGGAACAACTGGATTGGTTCTTCACCTCTGTTAACTGGACTTTGGACTACCCGAACACCCTTGTAATGCCCATGGCCAAAC
>CM014272.1:47175443-47206843 GCA_004135705.1 Alloteropsis semialata
CCAGACTTTTGTGATAGTTGAGGGAGCAAAAATAGACTTTTTCCTAACTACTTTACCAATGTGGCTTCAACATCATTTGAAGCTGGTGGACCCAGCCAATACAAATCAATCAAAGACTTTTCCTCAAAACGATTTTTTTTGAAAAAAATAGTCAAAAACACTTTAGTCGTCTTCAGTACCCGCACTACTGGTATTGTCCTTGTCGTACTCCCGAGTCTGCACACGGGCTCATATAGAGTACGTATAGTTATAACGCGCCACTCTGTTTTACAACTTACAAATTAAAGTATCGCTCGAACAGCCGATAGGGAAGATCCAGCAGAATGGAGGCGAATGGGTCGCGAGAACCTATGCCTCGCCCTAACCTCAGCGTCGCCGTCGATCACGAGTCACAGCAGCAGCCCAGCGATGCCAAGAACAACGGCAAAGGGGGATGGATCACCTTCCCTTTCCTCGCAGCCGCGATGCTCGGGCTGGGGGTGGCGCGGGGCGGCGCGACGAGCAACTTCGTCGTCTACCTCGTGGAGAAGTACAACGTGCCGCGCGTCGACGCGGCGCAGATCTCCAGCATCGCCCTCGGGTGCCTCAGCCTGGCCCCAGTCGGCGGTGCCATCGTCGCCGACGCCTTCTTCGGCTGCTACCCGGTCGTCGCCGTCGCCATGGTCTTCTCTGTCCTGGTCAGTATTACGAACGTGCACTCAATTTCAGTTCTTCCTCCGATCCTCTCGTAACATCACCAACATGGGCTCTAAGCTTTTGCTCGGTCAACAACCGCGCGCGCGCGCAGGCCTTGGTCATGTTCACCCTGACGGCGAGCCTGCACGGCCTCCGCCCGGCGGCGTGCCCGCCGGGCCCGTGCGAGGCGGCCTCGACGGGGCAGATGGCGGCGCTGTACGCCGCGGTGTTCATGCTGTGCGTCAGCGCGGGGGGCGCGCGGTTCAACCAGGCGACGCTGGGCGCGAGCCAGTTCGACGCGGCGGCGGACCGCGACGTGCTCTTCAACTGGTACTTCGTCTTCTTCTACGCCTCCTCCGTGATCGGCTCCACCGCCATCGTCTACGTCCAGGACAACGTGTCGTGGGCGCTCGGCTACGCCATCTCCGGCGCCGCCAGCCTGGCCGGCCTCGCCGTGCTGCTCGCCGGCACGCCCTTCTACCGCCGGCCGGGCGCGCAGGGGAGCCCGTTCACGGCGCTCGCGAGGGTGGCCGTCGCCGCTGCCAGGAAATGGAAAGTCAACCTGCCGGCGACGTCGTCTGAGGAGCTGAGGTTTTACCACGGACGCCGCAGCAGCAGCGCCGGTGACAAGGACGGCAGCGTCAGCGACGCAGCTAGCCTGCTTGCTGCTCCAAGCGACAGCTTCAGGTAAGAAAACGATGCACTCCAAAAAAATGTGGCCTTTCATATTCGATCAGTGTAAGGTCAAGGCGTCATGGTTCAAAAAATTGAGATTTTTTGACAAAACTAGGCCCCGTTTGGTTTTCCAGTGCTAGAAACTGTTCATAACTTTGACTACTAATTAAAGGTATTTTACAAAACTAACTCCAGAACCCCTGCACTAGGAACCCTGAAGAATCTAACGAGGCTTTTGACCGCATAATTAGAGGATGTTTAGAGGATAGTTACTGTAGCATCACTGTAGCCAATCATCGATTAATTAGGCTCATTAGATTCGTCTCGAAAAGTTACGCTCATCCGTGAAGAGGTTTTGCAAATAGACTTCATTTAGTACTCCATGCAAGAAAGATTTCCTCCATGCTAGATACTAGACTAAAAAACCAAACATGGCCTAGTCTTCGACCGGGCGCAGTCTTCTGCAACGCCTAGCTAGTCAGAGATGTCAGCAACAAATTTGTCAAATAATGTGGCAAATTTTAACTTATATTTTGGCCATAGGAATGAAGGTAGTGCACGTTATTAGAATCAGTGATGAGAGAAACGGAGGAACGATGGTAACCTTATTCATAGTGGAAGATTTGATAATCTGGCATCGTTGTCCGATAGATTGAAGAAACTCTTTCGAACATCACATTTGTGGGCATGTCAAAGAAATTAATCAGACCTAGCTCCACTGTCAGATTCAGTCCCGCAGTCCCACATCAAAAATTTGTAGCACAGAGCTTGCCACCTTGCCTGCTACCAAGATGAACACTATTTGTAAATGCCAAAAGTTTAGTATCTCCCAGAGTCATATAAAGGTTCAGAATGGCAACAAGATAGAGGATTCTTCACACGAAGAGAGACTGCAATTGTGCGACTCATGTGCTTGCACAGTTGGCGAGGCGAACAAAACACTCCGGGGTGTGGAGCTTTGAGGCGCCAATATGTGTGGAGCAAATAATTGCTCGGGATTGTAATCAACTTTCTGAGTATATATATAAGGTTCTTTTTTTCCTGAAAAAAAAGATATTTTGAGTTCTGAAGCATATACATGTCTTTGTTAACTGCCACAAAAGCTACCCTCCCTCTGTCCATTATTGTAGGACGCGTTATTTCGATAAAAAAAAATATTCAGACATAGATTTTACATTTAATTTCTTCTATACTACATTGTAAATTACTGCAAATCAACATCAAATCTGAATTGATACAATTCTTATACACAAGGCTCTTATAATTTGACTTGTTGGTCAACTTACAATATTTATTGTTGCCACTATATGTTACATGTATCATAAATGGATGCTTTACTGAACTGATGGTAAATGATCCTGATCGTAGCTTCCTGAACCGCGCTGCACTGATCACCGACGGCGATGTCACTCCGGCGGATGGGTCCATGTTCCGGCCGTGGCGCATCTGCATGGTGCAGGAGGTGGAAGACTTCAAGGCGGTGGTCCGCATCCTGCCGCTCTGGAGCGCGTCCATCGTCCTGAGCGTCTCGTTCGGCACGCAGATCAACTTCACCGTCCTGCAGGCCCTCGCCATGGACCGTGCTCTCGGCCGCTTCACGGTGCCGGCGGGCTCCATGAGCGTCGTCATCCTCGTGTCCATCGTCGTCTCCCTCGTCCTCCTCGACCGCGCGCTCCTCCCGCTCTGGCGGCGCGTCACGGGCCGCGCCCCGACGCCGCTGCAGCGCATCGGCGCGGGCCACGCGCTCGCCATCCTCAGCCTCGCCGCGTCCGCCGCCGTCGAGCGCCACCGCATGGCCACCGTGCGCGCGCACGGCGAGGAGGGCCACGCGGCGTGGGTGTCGCCGCTGTCGGCGATGTGGCTGGTCCTACCGCTCGCACTGGCCGGCGCCGGCGAGGCGCTCTACTTCCCCGGGGGCGTGACGCTGTACTACGAGGAGTTCCCGCCGTCGCTCAAGAACACCTCGACGGGCATGGTCGCCGTGATCATCGCGCTCGGGTTCTACCTGAGCACGGCTCTCGTCGGCGTCGTCCGGCGCACCACGGCGTGGCTGCCGAACAACATGAACGCGTCCAGGCTGGAGAACCTCTACTGGTTGCTCGCCGTGATGGTGGCCGTCAATTTCGGGTACTACCTGTTATGTGCCAAATTGTACAAATACCAAAATGTTGGCAAGTAGCTCGATCAAGTGCGCACAGCGTACTGAACGAAGGTACAGAGTATCATGCTTGTTAAGCTGTGAACAATTCACATCTTGCTCTGTTCTTTGCTATGGCATGACGAATATTAATGTGGGCATCAATTTCACATCAATTTATTACATCTTACTTCCATTTTTGGTGTATCATTCGTCGCAGCTACAGTAAACATCAGGAATCGTGATAGATCGCATAAGCTACTGAAACTAGTCTGGTTGAACACCCATAGTGGGCAAGATATTTTTTCTCTTTGATGGAACACTTTTTCCTTTGTTATAGAACATTTTTTTCTTGCCAACGGGAACATTTTGATATTTTTCCTTTTCCGTGGAACATTGTTTTCCTCCCAATGTAATTCGGCAGTTGGGGACAATTTTTTGTCCCCAAATACTGTCGCATGCATGGAGCCCTAAACGAAGTTTATTTACAAAACCTTTTCACAGATGAGTGCAACTTTGCGCGATGAATCTAATGAGCCTAATTAATCCATGATTTGCTACAGTAATGCTACAGTAACCATCCTCTAATCGTGCGGTCAAAGGCCTCATTAGATTCGTCTCGCGAATTTGCCAGGGGTTGTGGAGGTAGTTTTGTAAACTGACTTTATTTAATACCCCTAATTAGTGGTCAAAGTAGCATTTAATGGAGGGACAAAAAATTTGTCCCTCCAACCGAACACGGCCAATAATGTAAAGGAAAAGCTATACTCACTTGGGTGAAACAAAAGGTTTTGCTCACACAAATTTTGAACCATCCGATTTGATTCTCTTTGATTCTGTTCCATCCGATCTGGTCCACGCTCTCCCCTCGCATCTGATATTTCTTCCTGTCTCTGACATGTGGGCCCATGTACTGTTTGAATTTGGGGAGCCGTGCTTGTGAATTTTCCAGACGCTTCCACTTCATTTCTTGTCCTCTCCGACTCTCTCTCTCTCTCTACCGTGACTCGCTGGCGATTCTAGGGTTTCGCCACGAGTTGCTCGTTCCCCGCCGATTTAGCCTTTCCTCTCCGGCGATGTTTTGTCTCCCGTTGGTTCTGGTGAGTTTGATCCCCTTTTTCCCGTTGTTTGTCTTCGTTTGATCTCTGTTTTGTAGATGTTTTGGTCTCTGTACTGACTCGCTTTCGATTTAGATTTTCGTCGCACAACCCTCATTGTTCCTCGATTCACTCCTTTCCCTCCGTTGTTTCGATTCATTTGGGCGTCCTGATGAGTTTGCTTTACTATTTTACCCATTTTCCATTCGCATTCATGTACTATATGTCTGTTAGATCCCTGTTCTTCCTTGTATTCATCTGTTAGATTTGTCTATTGTTTCTTAGGTGGATTAGAAATTTTGTTTTTCTATCCTTGGATTTGAGTATCTACGATTGATTCAAGTAGTATATTAGTTTTATGTTTATGTGAATGGAGATGAATTATGATTTTTATGTTTCATTAGTTGTGGCTTCATTTCTCATGTATTCCTGCTTGTATGTCTGTCATTTTTCTCCTCTGATATGTTTAGGTTTCGTATTGGTTAATCTTAGATATAATCATTTCGTCCTGTAAACCTAGATGTGCTAGATAACTTAATATTGGGTTTTTGTCTTTTCATTTTCCTGAATTAGTATTATGTTATGGTGTTTTATTTTTGTGGTAGCATATAAATTTTGTTTTCTCACAATTTGTCTCAGTTGAAATGTCAATTTTGTTGTTCATGTGTTGGGTAATCGGTTTGTTTCATGTTGTGTGTTTGTATATTTCATTTTGTTTTGGTATTAGGAGATTTTAGTTTCATGCCATGTGTTCTTTGATTAGTCTTGTTATTAAGAATTTCTTATTTAAGGATTTTATCTGCATGTATATAAGAAATTATTTGATTAGTGCGCTCTTCATTCCTGTTTTTGTTCTTCCTTATCTGTTTTATTTTGGAGCTTGATATTTAATTTTATTTTACAGGTTGTATGTTCGTTATAATCCTATTGTGTATATAGATTACATATTTATATATATGTTGTACTGTTTAGATGTTTTACTGCATTCTATATCATTTTTTAATATAGCATTTTTATGTTTGATTTGTATTGGATTCATGTGCCCGTGAGCGGTGATATCTTGTTGTGTTATCATATGTTATTGTCTGTTATTTTATAATAATCTAGATGCCTCTTATTCATTTTTGTTTTCATTTATGTCGGTTTTCTATACCGGCTAGCCTACTATAGGGGATCCCTGAGTAGTCGAGTTATTCGCAAGGCCTCACCGGAACAGCACGATGGTGAACACGAGACGATTTAGACAGGTTCAGGCCACCTCGAGAGAGCGTAATACCCTACGTCCTGTATGGTGGATCGCTTCGTATTGATGGTTATGATTTTACAAGTGGTTCCTGCCTCACCTTATATACTCGGGAGACAGGGTCTGTAAAGTAAATAATACAGATTCTTAGTCGGATACTATAAACAGAGTGTCCTAACATGAGTAGGCCAGGTTGTTTTCTAGTAGCTGACTAGTTTCCTTAACCTGTATGTCTCTTCCTTGTATCTGTCAGAGTTGGCGGCCCAATCTCCTCGGGCCTGCAGCCCATAAGGACTCCCATGGATCTTGGTCTGTCAAGCCCCCGAGCGTCTTCATGTCTTCACGCCTACCGAGTTGTTTCTCAACAAATTGAGCATCAGCCGAGTTGTTTCCTCGTCATCTTGCGCCTTTGTTGAAAACCTTCAGAAGTGAACATGATGTGCTCTTTGCCGACTACTTTTTCAATCAGTCCCCGGGCTTTGATTTTTAAATCAAAGATGATGCAAAAACTTCCCCATTTAATATAATGATGTCCAGCTTTTGAAAAAAAATGGACCCATTATGGGTCAGCCCCCGAGTCTAGAAATATTTTCAAGGATTAAAACCAATTCTAGGGTCTTTAATGAAAAATTTTTTTAAAAGAAATATACTATTTCCCCCACAGCCCCAAGCTTAAAGCTATTGTTAATAAGTTTAAAGACTTTGTAGGAAATAAATATATTCATTGATTTGGAAACAATTATCCCAATAAGTGTCACCCCCCGAGCGTGGCAATGCCTCCGCACAAAAAAGACTTAGCCATTGGAAAAGATCTCACAGTTATGCATCTGGTAAAAACCACGAATACATAACAGCTTGCACAGTAATGAAAACGTATTCTTCTGAATATGCCTAGGGTTACCCATTCGTAAATTAAAACAAAGGGGAACCGCTTCATATTCACATCTGCTTCAGTCGCCTTTCTCCAAATCCGAATCCTTCATGCTCGCACGCGCCCTCCAATCCGCTCGAGCCTCGCCTGGTAATCCGCGCTCACGCAAGAAAACCCTAGCTGGCAAGATGGTGAAGAAAGGTGCTTCAAGCAAGAAGGAGCCCAAGATTCCCATCACAGAAATGCCCGTATTCGAGACCGCGCCCGCCCCCGTTCTGGTCTAGAAGCCATCCAAGGCCGCTGAACAAATGGTGCAGAAGCTGGTCGATCAAGGCTATCTGCTGGACAAATCCATCTCCTTCTGGCGAACTAACGCCGGTAAGCCTTGGCCCTTTGACGAAATCGATGAAGTTGTAGTCTTCGCCGCCTTTTATGAACGCGGTTTTGCCACTCCCGTTCACAATTTCCTCCGCGGCTTGCTCGCCTTTTATGGATTAGAGCTAGTGCATCTTAACCCGAACTCCATCTAGCAAATCTCCATCTTCATTCACTTTTGTGAAACTTTTCTTGGCATTGATCCCCATTTCAATCTATTTCGCATCTTATATCGGGTTAAACCAAATGATGGGAAAGTGATTGGTGGTGCGGGAATTCAGTTGCGCCAAGGCATGAATAAAACATACTTTGACTTCAAGCTCAACTATTCAACCAAGGACTGGGGAGATAAATGGTTCTATGTAGAGAATCAGCCCCCGAAATTGAAGAAGCACACGGGCCACCTGCCCCACCCTCAGAGCAATTGGAATCAAGCTTTGGGCGACAACGAGGTAGACTACATTGCTACACTATTGAAGCGCATTGCCGAGTTGAAGGAAAGAGGCCTGACTGGCATAGGCATTGCCAGCTCGTTTATCCGCCGCTGCGTGCAGCCCTACCAGAAGCGGGCTCACGCTGCCTACGAGTACACCGGGCCTACCAATTCAACTCGGATGACCGCCGAAGAGTAGTCCGTTGATGAGGTGGCTCTCCGAGTTCAAACGCTCTTCATGGATGCTAATGAATTGCCAGCGTCCTCCGCCTGCTGTAAGTTTTGTCTTGTGCTGGATACATTTTATTGTAGTCCAACTTCTTTTCGAATACTTTACTAACAATTCTGATCTCTTCTATCTTAGGACTTGCGCACGAGGTTCGCCTCCGCCCCTCCTCCCATCATGGAGATAGAGACCGGGTTGCCGAAACCACACCACTCCTTGCCCACAAGCAACCCGCCGGTGGCTCAGGGAAAGGGAAAGGCCCTGCTGACGCGGAAGAGGAGGAAGAAGTACTCATCGAAGACGCATTGACATATGATGATGATCTTCCGCTGCGTCGATCAGGAGATGCAAGTCAAAGGTGGCACAGGGCTAAAAAGGCCGACCACCAATGAAACTCCAAGCCCCCAAGTCGTAAAGGAGGGGTGGACGGTGAGGAAGATAACCAGACCTCAGGCTCAGAAGCCCGACGACTCCGCCTTGCCAGAGGCCCATGAACTCGGAGATGACGCTGAAGCGGAAGCAGAGATAGCTATAGGTATCCCCATTAGTGTGTCTCCCCAAAAGGTATGCCTGTTTGCAACTCTGACAATCTGGACATTGCTTGAATCTTGTATTCTGGAGTGATCTGAGTTCTTCTCATGTAGCAGACACAAGAAAAGGTTCCTTCGCCAAAGGAGAAGACCCCCGAGCCTCAAGAAATTCCATCTAGAGGAGTTTCTTTTGGCTTGGAAGAACCTGAATTTGACATGGATTTCTCCAGGTAAGTAGTCTGACTTGTTGGTCGCAGCATTCTTTCTTTTGCTATATCAAATTTGCTTAATTCTCCACTTTGTCTGTGTAGTTGGCCGCCCTCACCCCAACCCATCCAAACACCCATGATCCCTGAGCAGAACCTGCCAGAGGACACCCGAGCGGAGAAAGCGAAAAATGACTTGGCGCAGGGTCGATCTTCATGGGAGGAAGAACCCACCAAGTTGCACCTGGATCTGGATGTGGCATATTAGAAGACGAACTTGTACAAGAACCAGCGCGATGACATTGTCGACAAGACTAAGTCGCTGAAGCAGAAGCTTGCAGGTAAGCTGCCGACTTCTTCTCGCAGAGTTAGCATAAATCACATGATATAATAATAATATGATTGTATATGCAAAAAATGAGAAAAAGATCGAGGCACTTGGATCCAAGGCCACCAATATGAAGAACCTCTTCTATCAGGAGCAGGAGCGAGCCAACCAGGCGGAGCAGCGGGAACAAGACTGCATGCGGAGCTTGCTGACGAAAAACAGAAATGCAAGGACGTCGATGCTCAGCTTATCCGGGACATGGTCGAGATCCGCAGCCAAGAAGAGAAAATCAATGATCTTAGAGCAGAACTTGGAGCCTTCAAGGAAGCTACTGCTCCGCTAGTTGATTTGGTCGTGCGGGTGCCTGCAGGTGGTCCAACTCCTCTGCTTGTCAACCGTCTCCGAGCTGCTCCTGGGCAGGTTCGTGCCTATTGCCAGACGATAGCCCAGTCTTGCACTAAGCAAGTACTCGGCATAGTCCGGTCCTAGTGGCCTGCCCAGAGGTTGAGCATTACAGAGGGCAAGGTAAACCTGGCCTGCACTCGAGACATGTTCAACTCCTATTTGTAAGAGAAGAAGGACACGACGGAGAAGATAGTTTTCCACCTTAAGCTCTAGGTTCTTTGTTTTGTAAAAGAAACCTTTGTAATGAACTCTGAATTAGATGTAAATACTTATGTCTTGTCGACAGGAGTACTTGTTATCTGTGTTTGTTGCGCCCGATCTCTCTGTGTCAAAACAGAAAGTTGATGGCATTTTTTTATGAATGTAGCCTGTTTAAGCTGCTTTTAAACAACTCAACATGATCCATAAACTTGTTATATGCATAGCTTAGGGACCAAGCATAACATAAAACATGTATCTGAATTCCAAGCTTGATGACAATGGAATATAGACACTTTATTATCGTTTGACATAAAGCCGACATCAGTACATTGAAAAGACTGACTTTTATTGACTCTTAAAGACTCCTAAAAAACTTTTAAGGATAAAAACGCCGCAAATGCTCGATATTCCAAGCATTGGGCACGTCCGTTCCATATTCACGTTGGGTGGGCCGATAACCCTTGATACTTTGAACGGGACTTCCCAAGGCGAAGATAGCTTATGCTGATCTTTTGTACTCTGAATTCTTCGGAGGACCAGATCACCGATGTTTAATGACTTAGACTGGACGTTTTGATCGTGATACCTCCTAAGATCTTGCTGGTACTTTATTGTTCTGATCAACGCGGCTACCCTTGCTTCTTCTAGCATGTCAATGTCTTATGCTCTGCTCTGCTTTGCTGCCTCCTCTGAGTAGTTTTGAATTCTTGGAGCATTGTACTCGATGTCCACCGGGAGTACTGCCTCAGAGCCGTAGACCAGGAAAAAGGGCGATTGCCCTATCACACAACTAGGCTGAGTTCTTTAGCCCCCAGACCACGGCTGGCAGCTCTTACACCCACTTGCCGCCATACTTCTTGGGTGGTTCATAGAGCCTTGGCTTGAGTCCTTGCAGTATAAGGCTGTTAGCTATCTCAACTTGTCCGTTGGCACGAGGGTGCGCCACCGATGCGTAGTGAACTTCGATTCCCAGACTGTTAAAAAAATCAAAGAACTCGTCCCCTGTGAATTGGGAACCAAGATCAGTGATAATGCGATTTGGGACACCGAAGCGATGAGCAATGTCTTGGATGAACTTGGCCGCCTTTGGTGCTGTAGCTTTGACCATCGGCTTGACTTCAGTCCACTTTGTAAACTTGTTGATTGCCACGTAGAGATATTCAAATCCCCCTTGCGCTTTCTTGAGCGGTCCAACCATACCCAGCCCCCCAGCATGCGAAGAGCCAAGAGGGTGGTATGGTGTTGAGGATTGTTGTAGGAATGTGGGCTTGTCGGGCGAAGAACTGGCAGCCCTGACAAGTCCGCACGACTTCTTCTGCGTCCGCCACTGCGGACGGCCAGTAGTACCTGGATCGGAAGGCCTTGCCGATGATTGTGCGGTTGGCAACATGATTGCTGCAGATTCCAGCATGGATTTCTTCAAGGATCTCCCGTCCGACATTTGGAGGGACACACTTCATCAAGACACCAGAGGATGCGCTGCATCGGAATAGGGTGGAGCCGAATACTACATAGTTCTTGCTTCGTCTGATGACTTGCTCTGCTTCCACCTTATCTTCGGGCTCTTTCTGATGTAGGATGTACTTGATGAAGGGCTTCGTCCACTCGGGTGTAATCACCATGACTTGCTGGTGAGGGGGAATTGTAGTCCGCTATACTTCCTGCTCCCTGATGGATGGTTGTAACAGCTCTTGGATGAAAACGCCACTCGGTACTTGAGCTCGGTGCGAACCAAGCTTGGAAAGTGCATCGGCAGCCATGTTGATGTCCCTAAGGACGTGATGGAACTCGAGTCCATGGAAGTGCTTCTCGAGCTTGCGGACCTCCATACAGTATGCGGCCATGTTCTCCTTGGTGCAATCCCAATCTTTGTTGACCTGATTGATGACCACCGAGGAGTTGCTGTAGACCACCATGTGCTTGATGCCAAGGAAGGCAGCCAGGCGTAGCCCGTGCAGTAGAGCCTCGTACTCGGCTTCATTGTTGGTGGCTTTCCAAAGGATCTGGAGCACATACTTGAGTTGGTCTCCCTTCAGAGATATGAAGAGAACGCATGCGCCGGCTTCTTCAAGCTTCATCGACCCGTCGAAATACATAATCCAGTGTTCTAGATGTTCTTCGGGTGCTGCTTGTTGTATTTCTGTCCATTCAGCGACGAAGTCCACCAGAGCCTGAGACTTGATCGCGGCGCGTGGGACAAAGTCGATGGTATGAGAACCCAGCTCGACCGCCCATTTGGAAATTCGCCCGGTCACGTCCCGGTTGTGAAGAATGTCGCCGATTGGAAAAGAGGTGACTACAACAACTCGGTGAGTGTTGAAGTAGTAGCGCAGCTTGTGAGATGTGATCAAGGCAGCATATAGCAGCTTCTTGACCTGGGGGTAGCGAACTTTTGATTCCTTGAGTACCTCGCTGATGAAATAGACGGGTTGCTGTACTTTGAATACATGGCCGGGTTCCTCCCGCTCAACTACGATCGCAGTGCTCACCACGTGGGCTGTGGCTACGATGTAGAGAAGCAGTGGTTCCTGATCAGCTGGTGCAGTAAGAACTGGTGGTGTTTGGAGGAAAGTTTTGAGGTCTTCAAACGCCACATCAGCTTCCGCATTTCATACGAACTTGTCCTACTTCTTGAGGAGCTTGAAGAAAGGCAGTCCTCTGTCACCGAGTCTTGAAATGAATCTGCTGAGGGCCGCTATACACCCTGTCAGCTTCTGTGATGGCGGTGACCTTCTCGGGATTGGCCTCAATCCCACGGTAGCTGACTATGAAGCCCAGCAATTTGCCTGCGGGCACGCCAAACACACACTTGGTTGGGTTGAGCTTCCATTGGAATTCCCTGAGATGTGAGAAAGTCTCGGACAAGTCGGCAATGAGGCTGTCTGGGTTCTTTGGCTTGACCACGACGTCATCAATGTAGGCTTCAATATTGTGGCCAATCTGAGCCTTCAAACAACTCTGAATTGCACGCTGATATGTTGCCCCTGGATTCTTGAGTCCGAAGGACATTCTTGTGTAGCAGTAGGCACCGAACGGAGTGATGAACGCCGCCTTGATCTGGTCTTCTTCTTGCAGGCTAATTTGATGATAGCCCGAGTAGCAGTCGATGAAACAGAGTAATGAGCATCCGGCTGTTGAGTCCACCACTTGATCAATACGAGGTAGCCCGAAAGGATCCTTTCGGCAGTGCTTGTTCAAGTCGGTGTAGTCAGCATACATCCTCCACTCGTTGTTGTTCTTCTTTCACACCATGACAGGATTAGCGAGCCAGTCAAGGTGAAACACCTCTTTGATGAACCTGGCTGCTAGTAATTTCGCTAGCTCCGTACGGATGGCTTCTTTCTTTCCTAGGTGAAGCGTCGCAAACGTTGTTTCTTTGGTTTGGCAGCTGGATTAACATTAAGTTTGTGCTCAGCCAACTTCCTTGGGACTCCCGGCATGTCAGAAGGCTTCCATGTGAAGATGTCGCGGTTGTCCCGTAAGAAGCTGGTGAGCGCACTTTCTTATTTGATAGATAGGTCAGCGCCGTCTTGGAGGGGTCGCTCGTCCCTAGGTCGATCGCCTTGATAGGAACTTCCTGGGAGAGCTTCATGGTTGACATGGCTGGCTTTTTAATTGGGATGTCCAACTCTGCCTCGCCGTGTTGTTTCGCCATTGCTGCTATGATTGCTGCCTGGCTCGCCCTTCAGGGATAGAATCCCTTTGGGGCCTGGCATCTTTAGGATGATGTAGATGTAGTGCAGTATCGCCATGAACTTCACCAGAGCAGGTCTCCCCATGATGGCGTGGTACAACAATTCGAAGTCGGCGACCTCAAATGTAATGTACTCGGTCCTGTAGTTAGCATCGGTACCAAATGTAACTAGAAGTGATACCTAGCCGAGGGGTACAGCAGCATTGCTTGGAACGATGTTGTAGAAGGGTGAATTAGTGGTTTTGAGGAGGTTGGAGATGTCCAAGCCCATCTTCTTCAGTGTCTTAGCGAATAGGATGTTGAGTCCGCTTCCGCCGTCAATCAATGTCCTTGTCAGCCGTGCGCCTGCCACCACCCGGTCGAGTACCAGAGGGTATCTTCGCGGGCTCTTGATGTTGGTCCACTGGTCGTCGCAGGAGAAGCTAATTAGGACTTCCAACCACTTCAAGAAGGTGGGGATAGCCGGCTCGATGCACCCAATTTCTCTGTGGACCAGCTTTTGCTTGCTCTTCGAGTCCATCTAAGATATTCCTCCAAAGATGACATTGATCACCTTGTCGGCTTGTTGACTGTTGACGGTCCATAGACAAGCCAATTGTGAACCACAAGGGCACGGATCATCGTAGCTTTTCCCTTAGAGTATTCATCCAAGGTTTATCAATCCGTGGATCGACAATGAACTACCTAGGGTTTTCCATCTAATCTAATGGATCTGTTCCTATCATTAAGCGTTGATTGCATATAGAGGTAAACCTTTAAGATGTGAGTGAGTATAAAGGTTGATCGCATCCAAAAGCATAGGCAAAGATAGTATAACCGAAGTTAACGAAGGGTCCAATTGTCTCTAGGTACAGCTCTTAGTCAAAAGGTGATCAAAACAATAGATTGCATCTCTACCAAAGGTACCCGAGTCTTCTCTCCGAAAGGCGGCTCGCAAGCGGCCTACTTTCCAATGGTCACCGCTGCGAGGTGCGCGCCAATGCCTAAGGTTTCCCAAAGCTTTACCCAACCAACTAGCAAGCACTCGATGAGCTTTCTCTTGTAGTGGCTTGCGACAACTCCCATTGTACTCGCCATTGATCCGACTCAACATCATGTCGTCGCTAGAACTTTTCCCTCCGTCATGCTGTCACCGCACCGGGGTAATCGACGGACTATCTAGAACGCGCTACTTCAATTTATCCGCATGATATGGACTAATCACCATGATTAGATCTAATCTTACTAAGAATATATGACGATCGTATATATGAATATAAAGCATCAAAGAAGTAGACCAAGGTTGAGACAACTAGAATAGAGATTAGATTGATATCACCATCGTGTGTGTACATACCTCGATGAATCTTGGGGCTTGACTCTTGAGCTCCGCCGTGGCACAACCGCGCAGGGAGGCCATGGCGGCTAGGGTTGGCCTAGGCCATGCCCTAGGTACCTTCGAAGACTTGTAGCGACCCTCGTCTCCCTTTGGTGTATGCCCTAGTTTTTGCCGACTTCTGGTGGATTGATCGCCGTGGCTTCAGGGTACAGGGGCTATAAATAGTCCGAGGAAACCCTGGCTCGAAGGGGAGGTCAAGGTGGCGCAAAAAGGGGCTAGGCCGGCCGGCCCCATAGGTCCTGGGCCGGCCGGCCTAGGGCCTTTTTGGCCCGCCTCGACCTCATCTTTTGCGTGCAAGCTCCTTGATCCTCCAGGAATTGATTTGCCAATGCATGTGGGTATTTGACGCCGATTGCTTCGAGATAAGATTGGGTCCTGATAACCTTCCATATGTCTGCCTGATTTGCCTTGATCTCGAAGTCATCCGACCTTATCTTCATGTCTTTGCCCTTGCTAATTCTTGGAGGTTGGTTCACCATAGATGAGAATGAACGAAATCTAAGTTGTATTAGTTTCTTTGCCTTCATGTTCCTCCATGCTACGTATGACCTTAGCCTTCGTCCAAAAGTGCTCATTTGTAGCTCAAAAACCTGAATAAACCAAAATCCTCCAAAAATACATGCATATGCAAAAACAGGGTTATTTCAAGTGCCAAGTGGCGGGTTAGTATATGAATTGGTCCCAAAATACCACTTAAATAGCACTAAAAGTGTATGTATAACGAGCGTCAACATTGACAGACGGTGTCTTTGCCACACTTGCCTCCTCCATTATTGTCGGCCTCATCGGGTTTAGGAGCGCTTCTAGAACCGAAAGCTTTCTTGAGCTCGATGACTCCCTGCTGGAGTGTTTGTCCTTCGGATGGAAGGGACACTGCTTGTCGAGTAGCTTCTTGAACTTTTTGCGGGAGGGACCCTTCTTAGCAACGCTGACTGAATCTTCAGGCTTGTGCTTCTTGTCATTGAAGTCACGCTTGCCGTTGTTTTCAGCCTGCTTGCCCTTGTTGCGGTCATTGTTGTTGTTGCGGTCGCCCCCCGATTTGTTTCGGTTGAACCTTTCATGTTGCATGTCTTCAGCATCAGCGCATCGGCTGACAAGGTCGTGCATGGCTTCCACTATCTTGGGCCTATTTCTTCTGAAGTCTAGGTGTAGCGTGGGGTTGGTGAGAACGTTGTGAAAGCAGTCAATGACGTCCTGGTCAGTGAGCTCGACGCAGGTTGCCCGCTTTTCCCAGAAACGGCGGACGTAGCTTCTGAGATACTCGTTTTGTCCTTGTTTGCATTGGGCAAAGTCAAAGCGAGTACCCGGCTTCTGCCACGAGCCCTGGAAGTTGTTGATGAAGACTCTGCAGAGTTCATCCTAGGAGTCGATGGAGCCGGGCTTTAGTCCTTCCAACCAAGTCAGAGGAGCTTGATCGAGGACAACTGGGAAGTAGGTGCACATGGTTTCGGTGTCGCCCTTTGCCGCCTTGATCACCGAGTAGTAGATGCGAAGCCACTGCTCAGGATCGCATTTCCCGTCGTATCTTTCTATGTCGGACGGCTTAAACTTCTTGGGCCAGGCAGTAGCTCGGATGCGGTTTGAGAAAACCGAGAATCCTTCGTACTTGCCAATGTTGTGGTGACCTTGCCCTGGAGGCCGTATATATGGTCATACTCCTGATGCCGCTTGCGTTCTTCTTCTTCGCGATCGCGGGCGCGTGCGGAGATGACGGTGCGTGCGTCTTTGCTTTGCAGCTGGTGTCGCAGATCCCTGTCATCGTCGCGGTAGTCGCGACGTCCGTCTCTATCCTTGTAGCCGCCATGCCCGCGATTGTGGCTCTATTCGGCATCGCGGTGGCTAGGTCTTCTACCTCCAGCGTCGACTACCATACCGCCCGCGTTGTCATGTTCTCAACGGTCTCTGCTTAGATGGTGAGATGGATTGCCGTGATTGCCTCCGTCAGGGTTGCGACTGCTACCCTGTCGACTTGCAGTTTTGGTCTTGGTGATTGATCGAGCAGGGCTTGACGCTCTGGTGAGAAGCTTCCCGTGCTTGAGGATGCAGGGAGGGCGGAGCCACGTTTGGTCGAGGAGTCCAACGTCTCTCCAAGCTAGAAAGGCAATGGATCGATGCACGTGATGAAGCGGGATATGTCCAAGTCTTCTTCTTGTGGAGTTGCACCGAGCTTTGGCTTGTGTCTCGGCCAATGGACAAATCTCCCTTCTGGAGTTGCGGTGATTACGAGTCTGACTTGTTTCCCGTTCAGGGGAAGTTCGTCGAATTCAACCAGAGATCAGAGTTGTTTTGATGACACCGCCTGGTAGACGGAGGCGGTTCCCGCGAGACCGAAGGGAACTCGGCTCGGGGTGTTGGCCTCGCGTCTAGCAGTTGCTAAGCTCCTCTTCTTCTGTATCTTGGATTGATTGGATTTTGGCACGACTGATGGTTCAGAGACCGACTCGGACTGCCTAGTCCACTTTGAAAAATTCTAAGTCTGAGTTGAATTCGAACTGAGACTTGAGGTTCTTCGAGTCCGAGTTGAAGTCGGGCTCAGAGGCGATCTCATTGAGCTTGTCGGCGAGTTGCTCCAGAGTCGTCGGCTTGAGGACGCGATCGAAGTTGCCCACGCCGTCCGCCGTGCAGGCCCAGGAGCCGAAGACGAAGATGGCGCCCTTCTCGAACGCCATGTCGCCGTCGTAGGAGATGATGACTGGTGCCATCGAGCTTGCTTGACGATTCTCGATGAGAGCCACTACCTGGCGTGGCAGCTGTCGGTTTTTTATACCGGCTAGCCTACTATAGGGGGTCCCTGAGTAGTCGAGTTGTTCGCAATGCCTCGCCAGAACCAAAAGCACGATGGTGAACATGAGACGATTTAGACAGGTTCAGGCCGCCTCGAGAGAGCGTAATACCCTATGTCCTGTATGGTGGATCGCTTCGTATTGATGGTTATGATTTTATAATGGGTCCCTGCCTCACCTTATATACTCGGGAGATAGGGTCTACAAGGTAAATAATACAGATTCCTAGTTGGAAATACACAGAGTCCTAACATGAGTAGGCCAGGTTGTTTCGTAGTAGCCAACTAGTTTCCTTAACCTGCATGTCTCTTCCTTGTATCTGTCAGAGTTGGCAGCCCAATCTCCTTGTGGGCCTGCAGCCCATAAGGACTCCCATGGATCTTGGTCCGTCAATATATTTAGATGGCTAGTGGTCATGCGTCTGACTATGTAGATGTTGAAAGCCTTGAAGAATCTAATGTAGATGAATTCCAATATGTTTCTGATTCTGATAATGTTAGTGATATGGATGATTTTTGTGCTTCTCAGGTACATTTTTTTATTCTTTTCTCTTTTCATTTGTTTCTTATATATTATTCTCTAGATTTGTTTCATTTACCTTTTTTAGTATTCTATTTCTGGTAATCAAGAAAGTATCAAATGGGCTGCTTACAAGCAAGTTTTGAAGGATGTAAGTTCATGTCCTTATATATTTTTTTTGTTATCAATTTTTTTATCTTCATTATGAACATGTTATATATTGGCCTTGTTATATTTTCAGTTTTACATGTATGTTTCATTCTCTTGTTTTTTGTTGCAGTACACAAAAATAAAGATCTTGAAGAAGAAGCTTGCTATGGCTATTAGTCGCGAGGTGATTCCCTATTTTTTGATACTTTGCCTGCTTGTTTTCATTTCTTGATTTGTTTTTCATTGTGTTTAAATGTGCAGTAGTGTACTTTATATGATCATGCATTTTTTTTCCATTTTTTTAGTTTTTGATTGTTTTATTATTTTTGTGCATGGAATCTATACCACCTCCCATTGTAAGAAAGAAAGATGCTTTCACTAGATTTACTGTCAAAAATTTCTCTACTGTCGTTGAAGCATTGGCTCCTGATTACAATGAAAGTTATTGAGGATTCTGGATTTGGGTCTCTCCTTATTTTTGACAAGTGTATTGTGCCTAACAAGTTCAGTGGGTTGCCCGGCTCGTGGAATTTTCGGTCTGCTGATATTGTTGTCAATGGCAAAGTTATGTCTCTGACGAAACAGTCTATTCATGTAGTTCTTGGTCTTCCTACAACTGATAAGCCATTTCTTGTTGATTATTCTGCTGGCAAGTCTGTTGTTCTGTCCATGTTTGAGAAGAATTCAATTCCTTCAATTTCATTTTTTGTTGAGAGGCTTGTGAAGTATGTGTGTGCTTCAGATGTTGAGGTTTTAGTGTGTTTTATTCTAGTTGCAATGAATAATTTTCAAGTACTTTGGGATTTTTTAGGACATTTCCAATGTTAAGGAATATGATTGGTGTGGCTACATTTTGGATTGGTTTATTAAAGCTATGAAAAGATTTAATTGTAGTAAAAAGGCCAAGGGTAGTGATCCAGGCCTATAATGAAATGAAGATTATCTTTTGTCAGTTGTTGAAGCATGCCTATAATGTTGATTCTCATATAGAGAAATTTGTTTTGGATCTTATGAATCTTGTGGCTAATGGTTGTCAAGATGATGAACCAGATAATGGTAATGATGCTCAGCAGTTGTCTGATCCCATTGTCAATGATCTGCCGATGGACAATGGTAAAACTGGAGAGCCTAGTCAGTCAAACAATTTTGTGAATTTAGTTATGTTTTTTCCTGTTTTCTATTTTCATCTTTATTGGTTTTTGATTATTTCTAATGAAATACTTTGTATTAGACGATGAACTTGCTGGTGATCCTGTTTACTGCTACCTTTTTGTGCTTTTATGTTTTTTTACCTAGTTTTGTTATTTCTTTATCATTTTCTAAATTTTGTGCCATATTTTTTTTTTCAGATCCTTGCTTTGATTCAACTGATGTTGATATTTCGAAAAAGTCCATTCCACTTCCTATTCCAAATTTGTCTGGTTCAGCAGTGAAGTCTTTTAAATCTCCTGTTAGTATATAATTTGTTTTATTTTCTTATTTTTCAATTAAATATTTTTGAATTATTTATTTTTATAATTGCTTGTTGATATCAGGGTGTCGGTAACGAAGATGTAGATAGGGTTATGTTGAAGCTTAAAAAGAACAGTGGGTTTCTCTTTTTTTTGTATCTGAACTATGTTTATTTTGTCATCTGCAGAATATGTTATGAAATCCCTTTGATTGTTAAGTCTTTCAAGTTTGATATTCCTCCATCTGGCTACCCTCTTAACCATAAGTATTTTTCTTAGTTTGCTAGTCTATTATTTTATTTTCATTATTCGTACTGTGTTACTTCATTCAATATTTTGTTCTTCATTACATTTAAATTCTCTATGTAGATATGTGCATTCTTCATCATGCAGCAAAGAGAAGTCAAGTTGTACTAAGAGTCGTGTTCCTTTATCACCTATCCATCTTAATTTCTCTCCTGATATGTCCAAATCTGAAGCTTCTAAAAGATTGAAAAAATCAGTATCATTCAGCCGTGATGCTGTGTCAAACAATGATATTATAAATCTTGTGCCCGAATGCCGTTCTTTTCCTAAAAATGCATCTCCTCATCCTGCCCAGTCCTTGTCCTGGTGTTTGCTCTCTCAGGTGATTTATTATTATTTTTCTTAAGTTTTTTTGTTCCATATACGTCATTGCTTATTATTTTTAATTTCAGGGATCTGTTGGCGAAGAGAATCAGTTTGGTGGTTCGTCTCAATTGGTTAGTTAATATTTTTTTTCCTGTTTTCCTTCCTCCTGTTGTACTTGTATTTCTGAGTTTCTTTTTTATTATGTAGACACCTATTGTTATGAAAACTTTGGAGTTTACTCAACATCCTTCACATTCTAAATCTCTGTTTGCTTCCAATGGTTGTCGAAAGTCGGTCTCAAATATTGTTACTCAGTCCAATGTTAAGACAGCTCAGCCGTTGCACAATGTATGTTATACATACTTTTATCTTGTTTTGTCTCTTTTATTTATTTTCTTTTTATTTAGGTTTGTCCAGATGTAGAAATTTTGTCTGAGAGGACTTTATCTAAGAATGTTTCTAGGGTGACTGCTAAGTGGGATGACATTTACAATTCTCAACTACGAAGGTTAGCTTTTATTAATATTTTTACCTTATTTATCGTCTTGATTTTTATCTTATTTATTTATATTTTAGTTTGATTTAATAATTTTTTATATATTATATAGATCCTCTGCATCAACAAGTGGTGGCAAGATACCATTGCATGGTCCTCGTAGAGTTGCTGTTCTTGGTGCTGTTTTCTGAGATTCAAAATTACAAGAGTATTTGTTCTTTAGCCTCCTCCCCGTATCAAGGGTCTGTATGTGTTCTTCATCTTCTTTTCATTTTTTTTCTTTCATGTTGTCATATTGTAACCTTTTTTCTTTATAATTTTGCAGTGAAGATGCTTTTAATCTTTCTAGTCTTCCTTGCACGTTTTGGTCTTTGGGTGAATCCTTGAAGCCTGGTGGTGTTGTGAAGACCTTTGTTGTTTCTGCATACGGTTATACTTTGATTTAGAAGCCTAATGGTCACCCTGATGTTTCCAAGAAGCATTATTTTTTCCCCAACATTGCTGTTAGTATATTTTTATTCTTAATTTTTCTTATTATACTACAATTTTATCTTTGTTTCCTTTTCTTTTGTTATGCCTTAGTTGACTTACAATTTATTTACTAGGACAATCTGCTGAAAGATATTGATGAAGCTGATCATGATCTCATTGCTCGGTCTTTCCAAAGATCTGCCAAAGCTAGACCACTTCATCACTCTAATCTGGTAAAATTTCTCTTTCTGTATCTATTGTTTTCATGGATTTTTTTAGTATCTGTACATTTTCTTATTTCTTTATATTTCTATGTCCTGTAGTTGTTATCTTCCAGTTTCCATGAGGATCATTGGTTTGTTTTTGTGGTTGATATCAAGGACAGGAAGTATGTAATGCTTGATTCTTTCTTTAAGAAAGATGATGATTTTCAGGAATTTGTTCGTGACCAGATGGTAAAATTCAATATGTTTTTTTATTCACTCTAATTTTCCTTACTCTTTTGTTATTATAACTTTTATTTTCAATTTTGTTCAGAGGAACTCTTTTGAGTATCATTGGGATAAATGTTTGGGTATTGAAATGGGTTTTGAGGATTATGATTTCATTTGTCCAATTGTTCCAGTGCAATCCTTTGAAAACATGTGAGTTACTTTTAAACTTTAATATTCAGTGCAGTACTTTGCTCTGTTAAATTCTTTGTACTTATTTCATGTATTTTTTTGTTGTATTATATTTTCCTTATTTTAATCATTATTATAGTTTTTATATATTAGAGTCCATTCTTTTTTTTGCAGTTGTGATTCTGGTATATATGCTATGATGTGTATTGAGCATTGGAATTCTCCCAGAACTCTGCTTACATCAATCTTTTCACCTGATGACTCCCAAACATCAGAATCAAGATTGCTAATGATTTGGTTTTTCATCCTAAGAATGCAAGCTTGAAGCAACGTGTTTTGGAATTCAAGTTTTAGGTATTTTGGGTTTGTTTTATTGACTCATTTTTTTATTTACTTCCCTTTCTATTATATTAAATTTCATATATTTTTTTCAGGTTCATGCCACTGTGATTGGTCATCTCTTTGTCATCATATGTGTTTCTTGTTTGCTATCATCTTTCTACCAGATCGTTTTGTATTGCTGCATCTATAATGGTGCTGTAATAGGATAGTTCAAAAAGCTTTCCGAGTGTTATGTCTGGCTATAAGTGAACGAACATATTCGATTCACACTATTATCTGTGTTACAATATAAATATAAATATAAATATAAATATAAATATCTAGTCTAATCCAAATGTCCTTCTCAATTTTTTTCTACTCTTCAATTATTTTTGCATTTCCTTCTTCTTCGCTTCCGTCTTCACTTTTCTTCATCTTTTTCTTGCGTTTTCCCTGTGGACCTGCATGTATAAATATAGAAGTATTAGTTTGTTAACATTTTTTGGACTAATTTTACTTTATTTTTTTAGATTTTCTTATTACTTGAGTTGTTTGGCTTCTTGTTCTTCTTTTCTTCCGCAGCTTTTGCCTTGTTTTTCCTCAATTGTTCAACCATTGGCATAAGTCCTGTAGGATTCTTTGGTCTTCCTTTTTGGTGTATTCATTCCCGATCTGCTAGTTGTTCAATATTACTATGAAGTGTTGATGTTGGTGCTTCTGCGCTTTCTACTTCATTTTCATGTTCATTATATGTTCTAGATGTGTCTCCATGTTCTCCTATCAGCATTGTGTCAGTCTGTTTCTCAAGCTTTTTGATTTCTTCATACATGTATTGCATTACTTCTTCTTTCTTTGATGCTTTGCTACTTCTTCTTTCTTTGATGCTTTGCTTGTCAATATTGCAGCTTGTCTCGATAACATGTTGAATCTCAATAGTTCATGTGTAGAAATTGTTTTAATTCTTATAGGCATCTAAAATTTCTTTTCTTTCTTCCTCCAACGGTCTATGTATTTGTTCTATTTCTTCTTCCACTACGACTTTCAGGATATGACTACATAGTATTCCATCCTTGCTGAACTTTCCACATATGTAGCTGAATTCTTCATGTCCTTTTGTCAGGTCTGTTTACACAATGTACTTCCTTATTCTCTCATGTTTCTTTAATTTGTTTGACTTGGACCAAACCACAAAGCGTCCACCTTTCTCTCTTTCCTTGTATTTGAAATTTTCTGTCTGTGATACTTGCATTGCGAACTTTAGGTATATGTTCCTGTTGTATAGCTCAATTGCCTGTTGTTCTATTTTGTATACACTTTGTAGTTGCTTTGGTTCCTTCTCTTTGTTTTGGTTTTCTTCAATTTCTTTCTTGTATTTTATGACATCTATAATTCTCTTGTATTCACATAGGAAGCTGACAATGTTGTATGTAGGTCCAACATTATCTTTGAATATTGCATTTGTCCCTTCACTTCGTCCTGTACTCTGAATGAATGGGAAGAAATCATTTTTGAAGTACACAAGTACGAATCTGCTTCTAGTTTCCCACATCTTTGTAAAGTATTTGTTGTTCTCCAGTTTGTACTTTCCTATCATTTCCTTCCAGAGTGTTTCAAATTCTTCTTCTGTTACTGAGAAGTTGATAATATCTTCAAACATTTCTAGCAAACCTTTGTTCACTGCGAAGCACCTTATGTTTTTCCTGTAGCATTTTGATTTGATATGGAAGAAATAGTTCTTGTGTCTTGTTGTTGTGCAAACCTTTTCAATAGCTGCTTTCATTGCTTTGTCTTGATCAGTGATTATTGATATTAGATGCTTGTGCCCCATTGATTCTAGAAATGTTTCAAAAACCCATTTGAATGTCTATGTTGTTTCATCTGCTAGGAATGCACATCCGAACAAGCAAGTATGCCCATGACTTGTGATCCCGACAAATGAAGCGAATGGGAGGTTGTATCCATTTGTCATGTAAGTGGTATCGAAGCTTACACAGTCTCCAAATGGTGCATACCATTCCAGTGATATGCCTTCTCTCCAGAATATGTTTCTTACTTTCATGTTTTTGTCTACTTGTATCCTGTAGTAGAATGTAGGATCAGTTGCTTCTCTTTTTTTGAAGTATTCCAGTGCTTGTGTCATGTTATTTTCAGTCACCTCTCTATTTATCTTTGTTCTCAAGTTCTGGACATCCTTTGTATTGTATGGAAGTGATGTCAATCCTCCTCTAAGGTATGATAAGATTGCAATCATTTTTCTTGTTGGTATGTTATTGTCATTAAGAGTTCTAATTATTCCCTTCTCCATTTCTGTCATGTATTTTCTTCCACTGAACAACTGATTCCTATTCTATGGGCTTAGGTCATGGTTGTGTTCCGAGTCTAATCTTGTTACCTTCCATATTCCAGCTTCCTCTTTTACTTCCATGACACACTTGCAATCTATTTTGACTTGGATGTTTGTTTTCCTTCTTGTCTTTTTGCTTGTTGTTCCTTCTATGAGTAGTGTGTCTTCTTCATTGTTTTCATCTCCTTTATTCTTGTTATATTTTTTCCCATACCAATGACATTTCATTTCTTGTTTTTATATCTCATTATTTTTTCTCTCGTCTTGTGTCCTTGTCACATGAGCAACCACTACCTCAAAGCCAGCAATGAACCCATAGAATGAGAAGAAATGGTGTGCATCATTCCTATCTTTGAATTCCATTCCCAGCCGCGGAGTGTATTTGCTGTCAATGTCTACGTTATTCCTTCAGATGCTGCTATTTGTTCGCTTTGGATGATCTTCAATCTCTTCTTCTGTAAGTACATGGTTTCCATTCTTTTCTGAATCTTTTTCCTTTGCTTCATTTGTTGTTTCTCCTGCAGTTTCACTCTGTTCTTTGTCAACTTGTAAAAGTTAAAATTTATTATTAGATGTTTTAGGTTGTGCTTAAAAATGTAAAGTTATTTGTTCTCATGTAAGCTTCATTTCCTTTTTTACCTCCTGTAATTGTAGATTGTTGAAAATGTCTCTTGCTGAATTTCCTCATCTCTGGTAATGACAGCTTGTTCATTTTCTTCTGTTGTTGTGCCCTGTTGACAAAAAATGGTAAATATTTATCACTATCTTTATTCCTATCCTATTTTTTTATTTCCAAGTTTAATATGTTCTGGCGTATATAGAATGATTATATTCTTACCAGTATAATTGCATTTGATATTGGAGTTTCTATCTCTTCATCATTTATGAGTTCTGAGATTGTTATTGCTTGACATTGGCCTACTATGTCTTGTGAAATTAGTTCAATCATAATGAAATTTGAAAGTAACTCAATATCTTACATCAGATTCATATTAATTTTATATAGCTGATTTGTAGTTATATAACGAAATAGTACCTCATATTGTATTGTCCTTGTAAGTAGCTCAGTATATGATCCTGGAATAACTTGTTGAAAAAATAAATTAAAGATTTTACAGCCTTGCAATTATGTAATCTTAGTATATTTCAAATGTTTATATTGCTAATATTTAATTTGTACCTGTTGACACCAGCGGTGGCAAACAGAAAGTCCGCAAGCGCACGGCTGTCGTAGTAGCTTTCACCCGTGAGTAAACCAGGTATCGAATCCACGGGAAACGTAAAGGCTATCTAATCACTAAGAATGTCCGGAGCGATCGAGTGTATATAAAGGCTAGGTAGAGAGGATAATTTAGCACTAAGGCTGTGAATATAGCAAAGGGAATTCTCCTATGCTTGCTTTGGGCATCGGGGTATCCTAGACCTCTAGGAAATTGCCGGCCAACAGCTCTACGCCGTACCCGTACGTGGAGGATTACAAAGGACGGACAGGGCTGTCACCACCTGCCGCCTACCTCTACTAATCCGTGGGGCTACGAGGCAAACGAGGGCAGATATACACCTAAGCACCACGAATAAAGCAATGAACCCACAAGCACAATAGAGAATTCAGCTTTCTATAACTCAGACTTAAGTACTAGCTGAATCCCGGATACTTACTGAGTAGCTCGCATCCGTCGAGGTACAGGTGGAGGGTCGCCGACACGCCGGGACTCCTCCAGACTCTCCCTCACTCTCTCCCTACTTCTACTCTAGATATGAGGAGGGCTTCGCCTTGGATCTTCACTTCATCTCGATGATGGTTAGCCCTGCCCCGAGTCCAGGTATTTATAGCATGGATAGGCGGTTTAGAGTCGGTATGCAGCGGTTGAGACGGTCTGGAGGTGGGCCTAGGTCGGCCGACTTGGGGCGATCGACCGACCGTGGGATGAACTGACTTCGGTGATCCATGGCACAGATGTCTCCTTGGAGGCGGTTGACAGTTGCTCGTGAAGGCGGTGGCGGTTTCGTCGCTCGGCCAGATCGGCCGACCTGGCTAGGTCGGCCGACCTAGCCTCTCGGCCCCACTCTGTCAGTGTCACTCCCATGTGGGCCCCATGGTCGGTTTCCGGTGGGTAATCACGAAGATATGTAAGCTAAGTCAGGGATGTGGGCCCATGAATCCATGTGCTTGCCACGTGGCCCAATCCCATCTATTCAACTCCACCGACTTGATCTCAACGTCCCTGATCACTCTCAAGTGTGCTTCTGTTGATGGGCTAAGGTTGGACCTCCCCGGGCCTAGACCCAGGTCACCGACCAGGAGAGGTCGGGCGACCTGGCCCTGGGCCCACTTTAGTCCTTCTTTTGCCACTTTGTTCCTGTAAGCACATATGCACCAAAACTTGTGGAATTCATTAGTAAATAACCCTGTCTATTTGTTTTATCATCTTTTGTATCTTTGTTGGCAATAATATTTTATCACTAAGAACCGCCAACAAGCTCCCCCACACTTATCCTTTACTCGTCCTCGAGTAAAGTCCAAGCTTCATCATGGAAATCATAAACAAACATACAGGTTATTCCCAAACATTTAGGCTTAGTGGAATATGAGTGGCTAACATGTCTTCTTGGGTTATTGCAGGAAGGAACAGCTTTTTCTATGACATGATACACTTTAATCTCAAGTACTTGGGTTTTCGGAATTTTGCAAAAGAAAACCAATGCCTTGCTCCTCAACGAGTTCCTCTCTGGATATTCATGGTGGTTGGACAACACTCATACTCTCCAAAATAGAACTTTATATGTGGAGCTCTCAAGACTCATACCTTATTTCACTTGTGTTGTCATTCCAAGGATTGGATCCAAATCAGAAACAAGTCATGTAATCAAGTCAAGATGTGTAAGTGTGTTATATGGGGTGAAAATTTAGTAGCACTCCTTTGACTTGACTTCCTTCCCCTTTCTTTTTTTCTTTTTGGATATGGGCTATTGCACTTTTCTTCTTCTTCTCTTTTTTTTATTTTGTATGCATATAACCCATATCTTCTTTTCATCTTGATTTTGGGGAAGAAAATCACTTAGGAGTATTTTATTCATGAACATGGAACAAAGGCATATTTTGCTTTACCCTCAGTGTAAGGGTTTAGCTGTTTATGGTGGAGTGTACGTGATCTTGACTTTAAAAACATGAAATATCTCTAATAAGGGTCACAAGACTTGGAATGACTCAAAGCTCAAAAGGAATGCTTGGTTATAATTGTAAGAGGTTGTCTCTCAAACCCATGAGGAACATAGCAAGGTTAAGAATTTCAAAAACTTTTCATAAATTCCAAGTACTCGAGTGAGTAAAATATCTTTCATATTAAAGCCATATCTCAAAATGCAATAACTTAGATGACATGAGTTCCTAAAAACATGAGGATTTTCACAAGCCAAAAGGTACAGGGAATAAAATATATGTAAATTAATATCCTCCATGTGATGGGAGGATGCAAAAAGGGTTAATTTAATTAAGTTCAGAATTCCATGATCAGGTTCTGCAAGTATTCAACTGAAACAGGGGTTAGAACGATCAAACCAGCGTGCACGAAAAAGAAGAAGCCAGGTGGGACTCAGGCCAGGTCGGCCAACCTGATGGAGTCAGGCGACCTGGTGGTAACTCCTCTGGTTCAGCCCTTTTGCATGATGTTCTGAGTCGTTCTGGTATGCTCTGTTTCACATTGGATCACTCTGTTTCCCGTTGCAAATCTCCCCCACACTTGTACCTTTTATTCAAAAACAAGTGAAAACAAAAAGACACAATCCTAATACACTAAACAATTTATTTTATTCATAAACTCAGAGGCACATTACATGATGAACAAATGAAATAAATGAAATGAATGAATAAAAAGACTAATGTGCCTATACCAAACCAAAGCCTAGGGTGCCTATGGTGCATTGTAGAGATTTTCATCCCCTGCGGCTTTGGCATAGCGCTTAAGCTTCACGACTGTTGATCTGCGTAGCATATCAAAGTCGTCTTGAAGATTAATGCGCTCAAGTCGCTCTTCGGCGAACTTCTTCTCCAACTTTGCATAGTCACGACTGAGTTGATTAATCAACTCTAGTAACTCAGCGTTGGAGGGAGCCTTGGGGGCCTTTTCCTCATCACTCTCGTAATGACCCCCAGGCCTGCGAATTGGAGGAGGCTTGATGTGCCTCTTGATCTTGCCGGTGGGTGAAGATTCCACCGACTCCTCCAATTCCTTCCTCTCCTCAGGTGTGAGGGGAGGGAACAGACCCTTTCCATAGCCACCCCCGGGTTTCCTTTCCCCAAAGACCCGGAGACGTGGCTCTTGGGTGCTAGCAGGAGAGTAGATGGACACATCGGACGTATAGTGATACGCCACGACGTCCTCCCACTTGTTCCTGACCACTTCCTTCAACTTCTCCCCTGGTTGAAGCTTGGGGAGTCCATCCCCCTTGATTGGAGTGGCTGCCGGTGTCTTCTTCGGAGTCAATTGCCCCATCGTTGGCCTTCTGTACGGGCTTAATGCCCATGCATCACGCCTCTGGGTCCTCCTCGGAGACTGGGACCGCACTGCCGAGCGAGATCTTGAGGGGCCACCAGGGCCAGTCGGCCGCCCTAGGCCATCGGCTGATCCCCTGGTGCGTCTTCTCGTGTCTTCCTCTGGCAGGAGGCTGGCCAGAGGGGATACAACCACCTCCATGGCCTGCTCCAGGTTGATGGGTACTAGTTGGTTCGCTGGAGTGGGCTCTCCTTCCAGATCGAAGGTCGATCGGGATTTGGGGTGGCTTTTGCCGGCCATTGTTGGGGATTTGGAAGGTGTGGTTTGGTGATTTCAGAATGTGGGCGAGGAAGAACTTAGTTGAGAGGGAAGAAGAGGATGGGTGGAATTTTAAAGAAAGAATGACCCTCTTCTCGGATCCATCAGAGGTTGAATCGCTTGTCCACCACGGAACGGCTTCAGAGATGTTGGTGCGGGATGTTGACAAAGGATAGGGCTGATCGGGCTCAGTGGCACGTCGGCCGACCTGGTGGGATCGGCCGATCTGGCCTTGAGCTCGGTCGCCTTTTCCGTTTTTGTGCACTACGTGACAAGTCCAATATACCCTAAAGTGTGTGCATACAGGTTTTAGGGGTTAAGGACTTAGCTAAAGGTGTAATTATAAATGGAAATTATCCATGACTAAATTGATCACATCAAATTCCTCATCTACTTTATCAAGTTCAAGGAAAACTTTTAAACGTTGACCATTTACCTTGAAGAGGTTACCTTCATCATCTTGGAGTGTGATTGCCCCGTGCGATGAAGTTTCCACTACAACGAACGGTCCTTCCCATTTGCTCCGAAATTTTCCGTGCCCAAAGAGCTTCACTCTGGAATTAAAGAGTAATACCTTATCCCCAGGGTGGAACTCCTTCACCTTGATCCTTTTGTCATGTCACCTCTTGGATCTATCCTTATAGATTCTGGCACTGTGGTACACTTTGTCCTTCCACTCTTCTAGTTCTGACAGCTGCATTCTCCTCATCTGCTGGGCTGCTGGCAAATCCATATTCCACTTTCTTATGGCCCAGTGCGCCCGATGCTCTAGCTCAACTAGTAGATGGCAAGTCTTGCCATAAACCAGTTGATATGGAGACATCCTGATTGGCTTTTGTATGCCGTTCGGTAGGCCCATAGAGCATCCGGTAGCTTGCTCTTCCATCCTTTGCCCATTTCTGTCACGGTTTTCTACAGAATGTTCCTGATTTGCTTGTTTGAAGTTTCTGCTTGACAGCTTGTCTAGGGCTGGTATGGTGTAGCTATGTTATGCTTCGCCTCCAGTTCTGCCAGAAACTTTCGGAAGGTCTTGTCGATGAAATGTGACCCTCCATCACTTATCACCATTCTAGGGGTTCCAAAACGTGGAAAGATGATCTCATGGAACATCTTCCGCGCGTGTTTGGAGTCAGCAGCTCAACATGGCATTGCTTCAACCCACTTTGAGACGTAGTCCACTGCCACCAGGATGTACTCGCTGTCATAGGATTTGACAAAGGGTTCCATGAAATCAATGCCCCACACATCGAACAACTCAACTTGTAAGTTGTTTGTGAGTGGCATTGCATCTCTTGCTGTGGTCTCTAAGTGTTTCTGGCATTGCTAGCATCGTCGAATGAATTCCTTTGTATCCTCATACATTGTGGGCCAGTAGAATCCACTCTGCCAGATTTTTGACCTTGTCCTAAACGCCCCGTAGTGACCTCCATATGGGGCTGCATGGCACTGCTCAAGGATCTTTCTTGCCTCGTTTGTTGGTACACATCGCCTGAGCATGCCATCTAAACATACCCTGTACAGGTATGGTTCATCCCATAGATGGAGTCTACTCTCGTAGATAAGCCTTCTCTTGTTCTCCCCTGGCGGTACATATCCTGCAACCATAAAGTTCACAATATTTGCATACCAGGGGTCGGAGGCAGTCACCTTGAGTAGGGTGTCGTCGCGTAGAAGTCATTTATCGGTAGATCCTGCATGTCAGTAAACTGCATACGCGACAAATGATCTGCCTGAATTCTCTACTCCCTTTTTATCTTTAATTTCCAAGTCAAATTCTTGGAGTAAGAGAATCCAGCGGATAAGGCGTGGTTTAGCATGTAAGATCTAAACTTGTCTATAGCAAAAACTACTGCCAAAGCTCTTTTTCAGTGGTAGCATAGTTAAGTTGAGCTCCTGTCAAAGTTTTACTAGCATACGAGATAGCATGATGATTCTTATTTTTGGTTTGTCCAAGGACAACACCAACAGCATAATCACTAGCATCACACATAATCTCGAAAGGTAGCGTCCAGTCAGGGGGTTGAATGACTGGTGCTGAGATGAGAGCATTCTTTAAAATGGTGAAAGCATATAAACACTCATCATCAAAGTCGAAGGGTACATCCTTCGCTAAAAGGCTAGTGAGGGGTCTGGCTATCTGAGAGAAATCTCTAATGAAACGCCGGTAAAATCCCGCATGGCCTAGGAAGCTACGGATTCCCTTGACATTGGTAGGAGGCGGAAGCTTTTCTATGACTTCAATTTTTACTCTATCCACCTCTATTCCCCTTTCGGACACTAAGTGTCCTAACACTATACCCTCTCGGACCATAAAATGGCACTTTTCCCAGTTTAGCACCAGGTCC
>CM014272.1:47220738-47233842 GCA_004135705.1 Alloteropsis semialata
TCCACTATATATTTGTATTTCATTCCTTCCTTTATTCGGTTCTCTTGCTTAGTATAATTCATTATTTAGCAATGTATTGTGTTACACCTCTCAGGTGCTGATGTAGTATCTTACATTTACAATTATTCAATGTGAAATTGACAATAGAAAAATATGTAAATTGTGTATGAAATAGATGTAATTTTCAATCCCTAATTGTTTTCTACAGCTTTGTTTCTTTTTTATTAGGTTTTTATCATTGTCATATTGTATTAAAATTGTTGCCTGTAGATTCTTCTTATGATTCTCTGAAGCAATCCTGCAAAGTTGTTTTGTTTTTAGTGTACCATCTACTGTCTAATTCTTACAATGCTTTATTCAGATCAGAATAGTGCGTCATGAAGGTAAATGCAATCTTTCTTGAAGGAAACTTACTTGATTTCTCATGCATACTTGATCCTATGTTGTCTTCTTCATAGTCAATTCTCTTTGTATTTTTGCAGATACCTGGTTCTAGTGAAATATCTTTCCCTCTCATCTTCTTTCCCCTTTGTCTGAGATCCAGATCTATTTCAAAAGAGGTTGACTAATATGAGGACTCATGCTATTTACCTAGTGAGTCCTATCGAGAACCAACTTGGTAGCCATGTTGATCCTTTTTTCTTCTTTCCTTTTTTGCCCCTAGTTGTTTCTATCTTTTTGTTTGTTTTTTGGTCCATGTTCCATTTTTATCCCTGGGCTCCTTTTTGTAGTACCTCTTTGATTTGCATTGGATCTATATTTCTCAACCTAGGGCCTTAGTAACTTCTTATTGGCCCATGTTTTTGGTAATTCAAACTGCCACCAGTCCTAGGCACTTAACTGCCAAATCTTCGGGGTGTGTAACCGTGCCCCCTTTTCTATCCTTGATTGGCACCTTCATTACTGCCTCTACCTCTCTCTTCCCCTCTATTTATTCTCTCACCCTGCGCCTATCTTCCTTCCTGGTTCATCCTTTTTCTTCTCCACAATAAGAACTCGAGGGAGTCTTAGGTTCTTCCTTTCTTATTTCTGAAACTGAATCTTTCTGTGCTGTGTTGCAGATCTATTTGTTCCTGCTTTAAAGATTGTTTTCATTCTTCTGTATCTGTTCATATTTTCCCTCAACTTTTTTCTAAAATATTTTCTTCTGATTTCTTCCTTCTTTCTTCAGAAATTTATAGCATGTGTGTTAGGTTCTTTCTCTTGTCTCTTTCCCCATCTTTATGTACAGTATCTTCTCCATATTGTTAATTTCTTTGTTTTCAAATTTGTAGGAGATTTCTTTCTTTGAGTACTTGTTTTCTGATCCAACGTATTAATGTTTTTCACTATATCTTGTTACTTTTTGTGTTTATTTTAGATTTCTTTTTACTCTCTGTTGTGGCCATAATACCCAGGTGCCCGATCACGAGGATTGCCGACTACCGACTCCGACCGAAGAAGACTCCGAACAAGACACGATGATCAGATCGCAGAAGGAAAGCCCGATGATAGTTAGAGTCCTACTAGATTTAAGTCTATTTTGTCTTATAAGGCACGTCTCCCTGGATATAAATAGTGGGGGTCCTGCATGTAGAGGGTATCCCCAATCTTAGCCAATCCACCCGAGAGTATTTGTTACACCATTGTAATCTATACTCGCCGAGATAATACAAGCAAACAACTGGACGTAGGATTATTACTCGATCTCGAGGGCCCGAACCAGTATAAAATCCCGAGTCTCTTTGTTCATCTACCATGATCGATCTTCGCACGAAGCGGGGTGCTTGCCGGACAAATATCTGCCGAGTACAACCTCGACAGAGGCGCGCCAGGTAGGGGCCCTTGCGTGAAGAAAGATCATGCCGATCATCAACGGAGTCTGGTTCACCGACGTGTCGAGTTCATGGATGCCCTACATGCCCAGTTCCGTCAAGTCGGAAGCCATTGGGTGTTCCACCTCCGCTTCCGATCTCTACGCTCCAAGACATCTAGTGCCTGCACGAGAGATCCGATTAGGGGAACTCGTGTTCAAGCACCAAGGCAACTACGAGCTCAAGCTGACAGGGATGCATGATCCAGATCTCACATGCACCGGTCGGGAAGTTTTCGCCACCTTCGTGGATCCGACTCCCGAAGACATTGCTGATCGCACTGCACAGTTGGATCTCGGCTACAGTGGATCAAGCAATGGGTCAGAACAGCCCGAAGACCGACGCATCCACGTGCTCACTGGGAACGAGGCAAGTGCTGCCGCCGAGTCGTCCAGCTCGCGTAGACCCCAGGGACCTCCGCATCTCAGCAACGCACCAACGCTTCAGACGGCTAAGTCCCGTACTCTGATAGCTCCATCCACGTTGACTCCCTGGAATCTCAATAATGACTTCTGGGCGGTTGAGCAAGACAACCTACAGATCCGAACCCTCTTGGAGACAATGGAAGCCATGGCCGAGGGAACCCTGATGGCCACCATTGCCAAGAAGGCTCGGGAAGTGGCAGACAAGGCCAAGGAACGACAACAGGCCGCCGCTGCTGCACCACCAGCTCCGTCCAACAGGCACGGCGAACCCCAGCCTGTTCGCTCCCAATCTGTTAGCGGACATCCTCGATATCGCCCATAGGAGGGGCGTGACATAAGGCCGCAGCTCGAACACAATCGCAGGAATCACGACGCTCAGGAAACTCTCAACTACAATCGAGATTACCAAGCTCGTGAGGGCTACTACCGGTCCCATTGAGATTCACCGCCATGTGATTCCCGAACAGGCACTGGGAGGGTGCCTCGCGTACTCCCCCGGCCTACTCAAGGTCAGGTGGCCAGATAAGTTCCATCCTACTAACATCGAGAAGTATGATGGAACGACCAACCCCTGCGAGTGGATCCAGATCTATTCCACGATCATCGATGCCACCGGGGGAGACGACTACGTCAAGGCCAACTACTTGCCGACTGCCCTGCAGGGATCAGCCCGAACATGGCTCATGAACCTGCCCGAGGCCAGCATCAAGTCTTGGAACCATCTCCGGGAGACGTTTGAAGCCAACTTCCAAGGCACCTACAAACGCCCCAGACATGAAGGAGATCTGCTCAACTGTGTGAGAAGCCTAGAGAGTCCCTCCGGGACTACATCCGCCGATTCAGCGACACCCGTAACACCATCCCATACAAGGTGGATGATTGGGTGATTGTAGCCTTTAATCAGGGCTGCAGAGACGAGCGGACGGCGGAGGAACTTGCTAAGAAGAACCCGAAGACGGTGGCCGAACTCTACGGGATCCTCGAAGAAACTGCCAAGATGGCGGACGCCCGAGCTCGAGTCCAAGGGAAGCCCGAACAGAGCAAGCCACCTGAGGAAGGCAAGAAGAAAGACAAGCATAAGAACAAGAAACGCAAGACCGAGGGGGAGGAAGTTATGGCTGTGGACAGGAAGCCCCCATACCGGCATCAGGGGAAGCCTGAAAATCTCTCGATGTACTGCCCTATTCATCGATCGACGAAGCATCACTTTGTGGACTGCACGGTGTACAAGAAGCAGAAGCAGGAAGAGGAGAGCCACAACAAGGGGGACCACACGACAAGGCCGCTCAAAACCCTCGGCAAGCGAACTATATGGATTGTGACAATGAGCCACAACTTCTCGAAGACTTGGAGATCGCCACAATATTCGGTGGTTGCTCGACCCGAACCTCCAAATCCCAGCTGAAGCTGGTCGAGAGGTAGATAGCAAGCACCAAACCCTGCAAGCAGCCGTTGAGGTGGTCTGAAGTCCCGATCACCTTCGATCAAAGGGACCACCCCGACACGCTGTACGACGGGCCACTACTACCACTGTGCATCAAGCCATGGATCGGGTCGCGCAAGGTCGGGCGAACCCTAATCGACAGTGGGAGCCCCCTCAACCTATTGTTCATCAATGCCTTTGATGAACTTGGTATCTCGAGGAGGTCATTGTCCCCGTGGAGAAGCCCTTCTATGGGGTTATACCGGGCATCCAAGCCCTGCCGTTGGGGAGGATCGATCTGCGGGTGACCCTCATGGAGGGGAAAAACATTTGATCAGAGTTCCTCACCTTCGAGGTGGCTGACATCACATCAGCTTACAACTGCATTTTGGGCAGGCCGTTCCCAAAGAAATTCATGGCGGCTGCCCACTTTGCCTACTCCATGATCAAGATCCTAGGACCATTGGGCCCACTCACCGTTTGCGGAGACCGCAAGGGTGCGGTTCAATGCGACATGAAGACCCTGGACATGATCAAGGGAGGAAAGCAGGAGCCAGCCAAGTCTGCCGAGCCTGCCAAGAAAAAGACCAAGAACCTACCGACTACCGCCGGGCAGGCTGCAGTCACTGAAACGTCCCGGGCAGCCGAAGCCCGATCAGAGGCCAAGACAAGGCAGATGCCCATGGAGGACAAAAACACCGATGACAACGCTGCAGAAAAGCAAACCGTGGTGCACCAGACCCCACTCAAAGGGACGCCACCTCAGGAAGCAGGCAAGTCACCAGCTGACGCCTCTCTGATCATGCCAACAACGAAGCGTGTCGAACCAGGCACGAAACCAGTGATCCTGGACGAATCAGACCCGACGAAGACCACCCAGTTAGGCACTAGTCTGGGTGACAAATAGGAACTTGAGCTCATTGCAAATACAGATGTGTTCGCTTGGGAGCCATCTGATATGCCCGGGATCCCCAGGGAGGTAATCGAGCACAAGCTTGGCATACGAACTGGAGTCCGACCAGTCAAGCAGAAGCAAAGAAGATATACCCCAGAGAAACGAGACGCCATCAATGAAGAAATCAACCGACTACTCAAAGCCAGCTTCGTTTGAGAAGTCCCTTTTCTAGAGTGGCTGGCAAACCCAGTCATGGTGAAAAAGCCCAATGGAATGTGGCGGATGTGCGTGGATTACACCGATCTGAATAAAGCGTGCCCGAAGGACGAGTATCCATTACCTAGGATAGATCAAATTGTAGACTCAACCTCAGGATGCGAGCTGCTTTGTTTTCTAGATGCCTTTTGGTCTGAAAAACGCAGGTTGCACTTATTAAAAATGTGTTCATATTGTTCTCGAAAGCCAAATCGGCCGCAATGTGGAAGCATACATAGATGATATCGTTGTTAAAAGTAAGTTAGGGGGCGACTTGATCGCCGACTTAACCGAAACATTCGACAACTTGCGGAAAAAACAGGATGATGCTCAACCCCACCAAATGCACCTTTGGTGTGTCATCGGGTAAGCTCATCGGTTACCTTGTTTCACAGTGAGGTATAGAGGCAAATCCACACAAGATCAAGGCAGTCGATGACATGAAGTCTCCACGCAGCCACCACGAGGTCCAGAAGCTAGCAGGAATGATGGCGTCCCTGAGTCGATTCGTGTCCAAGTCAGGTGAACAAGATATGCCATTTTACAAATTGTTACGTAAAACTGATCGCTTTGAATGGTCGACAGAGGCAGAAGAGGCGTTCCAGGCGTTCAAACAATACCTGCGGAAAATGCCCTGTTGGTCCCGCCTCAACCCAAAGAAGAGATGTTGTTATACATAGCAGCAACACCAACAGTTGTTAGCACTGTTCTGGTGGTCGAGAGACCTACAGAAAAGTCAACAATACAACACCCCGTTTACTTCGTGAGCGAGGTGCTGCATGATGCAAAGACAAGGTACCCTCAGATTCAGAAATTACTATATGCTGTGCTAATGACTTCCAGGAAACTCAAGCATTATTTTCTGAGACACAAGATCAAGATCGTGTCAACCTATCCCCTAGACACCATTTTACATAATTGGGATGTGTGGGAAGGATTGCACAATGGTTTGTGGAACTGGGGGGCTTATGACGTTGAATTCATACCCAGAACTGCTATCAAGTCGCAGGCTCTGGCAGATTTCATCGCAGAATGGACTAATCCTGAACCCGAAGAAAGTGCCCAAAATCCCGAACATTGGACCATGTTCTATGACGGAGCATTTTGTAGAGCTGGCGCGGGGGCTGGGGTGGTCCTGATTTCTCCACACAATGACATCATCAGGTATGCATTACAAATCAATTTTGTTGATCCAACCCCTACTAACAATGTTGCCGAGTATGAAGGGCTTTTAACAGGACTTCGCATAGCTGCATCTCTGGGTGTTAAGAGGCTACTCATGAAAGGGGATTCCGAGATAGCTGCAAACAGGTCACGAAGGAGTACAGTGCGCGAAGCGACGTCATGGCCAAATACTTGGAAGCATATAGGAGGATGGAAAGCAAATTTGATGGGCTTGAAGTGCGACACGTCAAAAGGGAGTACAATAGCGATGCAGACAAGCTAGCAAAAGCAGATGCTGAACGCACACAACTTCCAGGTAACGTGTTACTTGAAGTTCTTACTAAACCATCTGTGTCGATATTTGTACCAAACCAAAAAACTGCTCCTGTCAAAGGCACAGTCTCCACAACCAACAAATCCATCAAGTAGTCTATGTTGGTCGATACGGCTCAAGCCGCTGCTCTAGTTGGAAACGAGGAGAACTGGATGGACCCAATCCGGGCGTACCTCACAAACCAAGCTATACCCGATAATGATGCAACACTAGAGAAAATCCATCGTAAAGCCAAGAATTATCAATTGGTTGACGGATGACTATACAAGATAGCACGCAATGGATTGCTCCTCAAATGCATCACACGGGCCGAGGGCATTAGTTTGCTCCATGATATTCACGGAGGAATCTGTGGATCTCACGCTTCTTCCCGATATCTAGCAAGGAAAGCATTCCGACAGAGCTTCTACTGGCCTACAGCTCTTCAAGATGCAAGCGAGTTAGTTAAGAAGTGCGAGACATGCCAATTCTTCGCACGAAAATAGACTAAACCTGCGCAAGCTTTAAACACTATTCCCCTGTCATGGCCCTTTGCCACATGGGGAATAGACATCCTCGGTCCCATTCCAAAGGCCATTTGGGGTTACAGATTTCTATTCGTTGGCATCGACACATTCACAAAATGGGTCGAGGCCGAACCAGTTCAGAAAATAACAAAAGAGACAGCTGTCAAATTCCTACGGAGCATTGTCGTATGATTCGGCGTCCCGAATAGGATAATCTCTGATAATGGAACACAGTTCAAAAGTAAAAAGTTCTCTGATTTCTGCTACGACCACGGGATCAAACATGATTGGTCATCGGCACCCAAAAACAAATGGGCAAGTAGAGCGTGCTAACTGCATTGTACTCCAAGGCATCAAGAAGAGGATCTTCAACAGATTGCAAGCTTATGACAAGCGATGGATTCATGAAGTCCCTACAGTACTATGGTCGATGAGGACCACCATGAACTGAGCAACAGGCGAGACACCCTTTTCTTGGTGTATGGAGCCGAAGCAATTCTACCATTCGATATTCGATTACAAGCCCCACGCGTGGCAATGTTTTCAGAAACTGAAGAGCCTGATAGACGCACCGATGAGTTGATCCTCCTAGAGGAGGCTCGCGATGCAGCCGCCTTTAGAGTGGCCCAGTGTCAACAAAAATTGCGACAATACTATGATGCTAATGTTTGCAATAGAAACCTCTGCATTGGTGACATGGTGCTCAAATTGGACCAACGCACCAAGGACAAGACTAAGTTGTCCTCTCCATGGCAAGTGCCTTACATTGTAGTAGACATTGCAAGACCAGGAGCTTACAGGATCGTGGAGATAGATGGAGACCTACTGCCAAACACGTGGAACATGGATCAACTACGCAGATTTTACGCTTAAACCAAGGTAATCAAGTAAGTTCAAGCCTATCCAGCAAGTTTGGCAGGAATAGTCATCATCCGCGTCACGTCCGACACCAACAAAAACAAAAAGATAAGTTCTACACACTTTACTCACCCTCGCTCGGGGGTTGGGTGTTATTTTTTTATTTTGTTTCTACTCTTTGTTACCATACGGCATATACTAACAAAGAGCCATAGACTACTACGCTGAAAGTTTTTTCAGATCTATCCTACGCATCCCAAGCGCAACGCTCGGGGCTCCCCAAATGATCGGGAAATTCTTGTGGTTAGTACTTCTAGACTCTTTTCTAGCATGTTCACATGCTACAAAAGAGCCCGGGGCTACTATGGTACTACTACCTCGCAAGAATCAGGCTTTTTAAATCAAGAAAGCTAGACTGCGCTAAAATACCGAACACCATGACTACAAGGAATTACACAGTTCAGAAGGCCACTTGCGTCTCAGCAACTAAACAATTCCAAAATAGCTTATGGTAACAGGACTTTTGGCTATGGTAAAGTTATCAGTTAAAAAGTTTGACAAAAGGGTCGATCAGCTCTATGACTTACGCAAGAACATGCAAGCATATGTTTCGCAAGATAAAAGTCACATACTAAAACCATCAAGTTTTTGCCCTATTACAGGATTCCATCAACAGAGTTCAAGACGAGTCTTCCGAATCACTCAAGTGGAGGCCAAGTTTATTAACAAAGGATTCCACCAATGGGGCAAGATCATCGAACAATACCTGAGCATCACCGGCCGAGCACTTGAAGCCTTGAGAGAGCAATGCAGCATCAAGATCTGGAACATGGCTCTTCAAAGCTCCAATGGTGTGCGTTGCCGCAATGCATGCAACTTTAATGAGCCTGCTTTCTATAGACGAGCTGTGTTTCTTTGAAGCTTCAAGGCGAGCGGTGAGATCAGCAACCTCCTTGTCCCGGGCAGCAAATTGACCTTTCGGATCCGAGTTCTTCTTCTTGAGCACCTCAATGTTCTTGAAATTAGCTACAGGGTCAAAGGCAAAGTGTTAGCAACAGTTTGCGGGACAAGGACTGAAGACAGACATGATTATACAAGTCAAGTACCTTCTTTCTTGGACTGGAGAATGGCAACTTGGGCCTCTAGTCTGGTCATCGACACTTCCGCGGTAGAGGCACGAGCGTCCAGCGAACGCCACTGCTCCTCGGCTGCAGAGAGCGAAGCAATGATCGGGCCCAAGGGCGTCGGGACGGGTCTTGTAACCTCTACAGCTTTCTCCGCACCATTGGCCCAGGTCGCCGAGTCAGGCTCGGAGTTTTCTCTTTCTCCGATGGCTTGGTGAGAGGGGAAGCTGCAGGTTTGGAGGGCCTATATTTCCCGAACAAAAAAAATCAAAAGAAACTTCTCCCAGTGAGAAGCGATCAAGCGAAAACCAAACAAATCGAGGCTCTTACTCGGACGTCGAGAGAGTAACTTTAAACTTCTTCAGGGCAACAGAGTGAGATGGTGGTGAGCTAGGACGAGTTTCCTGACGAGAAATCTCCCGAACACACTTAAGTTTGGTTATACGATCGAAAGCTGCAAATAAACGCCCAAATACGATCATGCTTGGTACCTGGTCATCAGGATGAGGCGGATCACGACCGGCAGGCAGCTCTGTGGCTTCGGGCACACCAAGAGATCCTGATCCCGAGGTCATCCTCTCCGCGCTGGCGCCGCGCGAGTGCTTGCGGGTTCGAGGAATGATCACTTTGGGGCTGCTCGAGTTCTTTTTCTCCTTAGTAGGCGACTGCTCGGGCAGTCGGCGGTCGGGGTCCCGGCACCTTGATCAACGGCTGGCTCTGCCTCCTCCTCAACATTGATAACTTCGCTTTGAATGGGAGCGTCAACTGCAGGAGGGGCCTATTCGGGAAAAAGGAATCGTGACAAATGAACATTAATCAAGAAGGGATATTTTCTGAGAATAAGTTTACCTCTGGAGGAGGGTTGTCAGCGCAATAGGGAGCTGGGACGCCTGTCCAGTCCGGGATCTCGGCATTCAGCATCTTCTTTAAGCGAGCAGCCACTTCAAGGTCTGGGACAACTGTTGGTTAAGAGTCATGACACCTCAAATGACCGAATGATCTCAGAAATATTACCGAATAGTAGGAAAAAGGCTTAGCATCTGGCTTCATTCTGTTCGGGTCGTTGTCGCCCATGAAAGACTAGGCATAGCGATCATGAGTCATGAGGGGGATAAATCTCCATCGAATGAAAACCTCTGCCACATGAATTGCTGTCAAACCTGCATCATGGAGCGCCAAGATCCGATCAATATGCTTTTGCATGTCAGGGGTAACTCTCGGCAGGGCTTCGGTTTCCTCTTTGAGATAAGGCATCAAATGTTTCCCTTTAGCCACTGAGGCTTGGGGAAGGGTGATGTAGAACCAGTGGCGTTGATAACCTTTCCAGTAATGTTTTACTGGAAAGGGGATGTAAATCTCCCAGTCTCTCAAGGAAAACCCAATTGACCTGATCATGAGTTGTTCCTTGTAAAATGCAGGGGCATAAAAATATCTCCACAGGTTAAGCGAGGGCTTGATTCCTAACCAGGCTTCACACAGGAAGGCGAAGACGCGAAGCATGGTGATAGCGCTTGGCTTGATGTGCATGAGCTCTATTTGGTAGAACTTGCAGACATTGTGGAAGAAATCTAATGGATAGACCCTGAACCCGCAATGGAAGAACTCAAGGAATGCCACCAGTTCAAGGGTGTCGGGTGTCGGGTAAAGCTGACATTTCGCGTTACGGTGAGGGAAGGTGGTAGTATCCGGAAGCAGTCCAAGATTCTTCAGTTGCTGCAGTTGTTTCACCGCGGTGGTGGACTTGTCCCAGTACTTATCGGTGGTGCAGATTGTGGATCCACTGCGCAGCTCCCGTCCGGAGGCGGCGGCGCTACTCTATTCCCCTGAGGACTGGTGGAAGGAAACCATGGCGGCGAAAGAATGGCTAGATTGATTGGAGGAGCGAGAGGATGAGAGGCAGAAGGCAGATGCGGAATGGCGAGCGGTTGCAGATGCAAGTAAGGAAGACAAAGGCCTAACCGGTGATCGGGCGGCTGCGCCTGGGGGCTTTATGGTTTCGAGAGGGAGCATGAACCCTGAGAAAACTAGCCTCGATCCGCGTAATCCGCAGTCACTGTTAGGTCAAAGTATTCTTTCCTTTCTCTGCGGCGGGTGTCGTTTTGAAAATTGTGCAAGTCAAATTCAATGCATTTGGAATTGCTAGCTTACTGAGGAAGCTGGTGATTTTAAATGACCGAATATATAATGCGTTCAGAGGAAATAGCCCGATCATATATGACTGGGAACAAATTTCCCAAACGTGTTGAAACAGTTGGTTTATTCAAAGCGAGGTCTTGTTCGGGGGATTTTATTCTTTGAACAAACAAAACTACTAACACCAAAAGTTTCAAATACAGAAAGGGACTATTGTTGCATCTTCCAAGTGAAACTACTTCATTAGTTCAAAAGGTGTACATTTCACAGGAGATCGATAACTATCCTAAAACTAAAAATTCAAAATAATGATCCTGGCTCTGACTGACATCATCGGCTAGGATCAGGGAGGTGCAACACCATTTGATGGAGCCTCCTCCACGTTCTCCTCCTAGAATCCCGATCAGCTCGTGGTTCAGGGAGACGAAGAGGCGCCGGGCGAGTTCCTCGTCGCCGCTGGTGTCGACCGGAGCTGAAGATGAAGATGCGCCTGTGCGCGAGGACTCCGGCCCCAGTCGAGCTCCACCGGCCCTTTGCTTCGGCTCATCATTGGAGGAGATGGAGATGGGGGATGCCGGGGTTGGAGATGGCGATGGAGTTCTTTTCCCGGCGGCGATGCTTGACGCGGCGGCCTCGGGAGCCGGGGATGCTGTCGCCAGAGCTTCTCCTTCCGGCTCAGCCTCGATTCTTTCATCCCCGTACTAGGGAGAGCTAGGAAGGGAGCCTGAGGGGGAGCAGAGGGTGGCGCATTCACCGGAGGATCCTCTAGCGTGTCGGATGGTGGTTCAGCGGAGCTACGAGGGGAGTCTCCGAAAAGGAGGTGAGGCAGCTTGAACTTACGGCTGAGTCTTTTCTTTCCCATGGTATGGGGAAGGGGATGGCTTAGTGGGAAAGGTTCAAGTGCAGATCTATCCAAGGGATTCGATATTTAAAGACCCTAGGGCGACGCTTCACACGTGGATCGAGGAACCAGAATAGTGTCATGATTTACGTCGCGTGTGCTGCTAGAGTTTCGGGAGACGTGCGTAGTGGATTTTAAATGCACGGGGCAGGCTTCATCAACCCTTGGCATTTCAGTTTCCAAGATGGAATATTATTTATTTGCTATGATTATGGCTAGTATTTTTCTCTGACCTTATCATTCAGATGCAGGTTTCTCCATTCAGAGTTTGGGATCTTTTTCCATCTCTCACATGAAAGTGATTGTCGAGATATTTGCATATCCTAAAAATCACCTAAAGAGTTAAAAGACCCGAAGGCTATTCAAGGAACAACCTTTTCTGAACAAGATAAGCTCAGGGGCTACTGTTGTGGCCATAATACCCGGGTGCCCGATCACGAGGATTGCCCACTACCGACTCCGACCGAAGAAGACTCCGAACAAGACATGACGACCAGATCGCAGAAGGAAAGCCCGATGATAGTTAGAGTCCTACTAGGTTTAGGTCTGTTTTGTCTTGTAAGGCACGTCTCCCTGGATATAAATAGTGGGGGTCCTGCACAGAGAGGGTATCCCCAATCTTAGCCAATCCACCCGAGAGTATTTGTTACACCATTGTAATTTGTACTCGCGGAGATAATACAAGCAAACAACTGGATATAGGGTTATTACTCGATCTCAAGGGCCCGAACCAGTATAAAATCCCGAGTCTCTTTGTTCATCTACCGTGATCAATCTTCGCACGAAGTGGGGTGCTTGCCGGACAAATATCTGCCGAGTACAGCCTCGACACTCTCCTTCATTATTCTCTTAAGGATTGTATCTTTTGCATATATCTTTGTACTGTATCAACAAGTTTTTGTTTCATAATGTTTACGTTTTTTATTTTTGTTCAATATATCTTTCATAATATAGCTAGTTTAAATTCATTTTTTTATTTTGTTTTATATATTATTCATTTTTTAATATTCATTATGCAGTATTGCATTTGTTATAATTTTTTCTTGTGCATCTTCTTTCCTTTTAGTTTTTTGGTATCTATATTGTTCTTAATTTTTTTACACTACCTAGATCTATATATATGATCTGTTCTTAGCTATTCATGTTCACTTTTTCGGTTGCATATTTTCAATTTTTTGTTTTTTCTTATATCTAAGGGTTTTTTTTCTAGAATGTTGGTCCATCATGTTCACT
>CM014272.1:47245835-47257238 GCA_004135705.1 Alloteropsis semialata
CAAGCTATACCTGACATTGATGCAACACTGGATAAAATCCATCGTAAAGCCAAGAATTATCAATTGGTTGACGGACGACTATACAAGATAGCACGCAATGGATTGCTCCTCAAATGCATCACACGGGCCGAGGGCATTAGTTTGCTCCATGATATTCATGGAGGAATCTGTGGATCTCACGCTTCTCCCCGATATCTAGCAGGGAAAGCATTCCGACAGAGCTTTTACTGGCCTACAGCTCTTCAAGATGCAAGCGAGTTAGTTAAGAAGTGCGAGGCATGCCAATTCTTCGCACGGAAACAGACTAAACCTGCGCAAGCTTTAAACACTATTCCCCTGTCATGGGCCATTGCCACATGGGGAATAGACATCCTCGGTCCCATTCCAAAGGCCATCGGGGGTTACATATTTCTATTCGTCGGCATCGACACATTCACAAAATGGGTCGAGGCCGAACCAGTTCAGAAAATAACAAAAGAGACAGCTTCAAATTCCTACGGAGCATTGTCGTATGATTCGGCGTCCCGAACAGGATAATCTCTGATAATGGAACACAGTTCAAAAGTAAAAAGTTCTCTGATTTCTGCTACGACCACGGGATCAAACATGATTGTTCATCCGCACCCAAAAACAAATGGGCAAGTAGAGCGTGCTAACGGCATTGTACTCCAAGGCATCAAGAAGAGGATCTTCAACAGATTGCAAGCTTATGACAAGCGATGGATTCATGAAGTCCCTACAGTACTATGGTCGATGAGGACCACCATGAACTGAGCAACAGGCGAGACACCCTTTTTCTTGGTGTATGGGGCCGAAGCAATTCTACCATTCGATATCCGATTACAAGCCCCACGCGTGGCAATGTTTTTAGAAACTGAAGAGCCTGATAGACGCACCGATGAGTTGCTCCTCCTAGAGGAGGCTCGCGATGCAACCGCCTTTAGAAAGGCCCAGTATCAACAAAAATTGTGACAATACTATGATGCTAATGTTCGCAATAGAAGCCTCTGCATTGTTGACATGGCGCTCAAATTGGACCAACGCACCAAGGACAAGACTAAGTTGTCCTCTCCATGGCAAGGGCCTTACATTGTAGTAGACATTGCAAGACCAGGAGCTTACAGGATCGTGGAGATAGATGGAGACCTACTGCCAAACACGTGGAACATGGATCAACTACGCAGATTCTACGCTTAAACCAAGGTAATCAAGCAAGTTCAAGCCTATTCAGCAAGTTTGGCAGGAATAGTCATCATCCGCGTCACGTCCGACACCAACAAAAACAAAAAGATAAGTTCTACACACTTTACTCACCCTCGCTCGGGGGTTGGGTGTTATTTTTTTATTTTGTTTCTACTCTTTGTTACCATACGGCATATACTAACAAAGAGCCATAGACTACTACGCTGAAAGTTTTTTCAGATCTATCCTACGCTTCCCAAGCGCAACGCTCAGGGGCTCCCCAAATGATTGGAAAATTCTTGTGGTTAGCACTTCTAGATTCTTTTCTAGCATGTTCACATGCTACAAAAGAGCCTGGGGGCTACAATGGTACTACTACCTCACAAGAATCGGGCTTTTTAAATCAAGAAAGCTAGACTGCGCTAAAATACCGAACACCATGACTACAAGGAATTACACAGTTCAGAAGGCCACTTGCGTCTCAGCAACTAAACAATTCCAAAATAGCTTATGGTAACAGGACTTTTGGCTATGGTAAAGCTATCAGTTAAAAAGTTTGACAAAAGGGTCGATCAGCTCTATGACTTATGCAAGAACATGCAAGCATATGTTTCGCAAGATAAAAGTCACATACTAAAACCATCAAGTTTTTGCCCTATTACAGGATTCCATCAACAGAGTTCAAGACAAGTCTTCCGAATCACTCAAGTGGAGGCCAAGTTTCTTAACAAAGGATTCCACCAATGGGGCAAGATCATCGAACAATACCTGAGCGTCACCGGCCAAGCACTTGAAGCCTTGAGAGAGCAATGCAGCGTCAAGATCTGGAACATGGCTCTTCAAAGCTCCAATGGTGTGCGTTGCCGCAATGCATGCACCTTTCATGAGCCTGCTTTCTATAGACGAGCTGAGTTTCTCTGAAGCTTCAAGGCGAGCGGTGAGATCAGCAACCTCCTTGTCCCGGGCAGCAAATTGACCTTCCGGATCCGAGTTCTTCTTCTTGAGCACCTCAATGTTCTTGAAATTAGCTACAGGGTCAAAGGCAAAGTGCTAGCAACAGTTAGCGGGACAAGGACTGAAGACAGACATGATTATACAAGTCAAGTACCTTCTTTCTTGGACTGGAGAATGGCAACTTGGGCCTCTAGTCTGGTCATCGATGCTTCCGCAGTAGAGGCACGAGCGTCCAGCGAACGCCACTGCTCCTCGGCTGCAGAGAGCGAAGCAATGATCGGGCCCAAGGGCGTCGGGACGGGTCTTGTAACCTCTACAGCTTTCTCCGCACCATTGGCCCAGGTCGCCGAGTCAGGCTCGGGAGTTTTCTCTTTCTCTGATGGCTTGGTGAGAGGGGAAGCTGCAGGTTTGGAGGGCCTATATTTCCCAAACAAAAAAAATCAAAAGAAACTTCTCCCAGTGAGAAGCGATCAAGCGAAAACCAAACAAATCGAGGCCCTTACTCGGACGTCGGGAGAGTAACTTTAAACTTCTTCAGGGCAATAGAGTGAGGCTTTGATGGTGGTGGGGTAAGACGAGTTTCCTGACAAGAAATCTCCCGAACACACTTAAGTTTGGTTATATGATCGAAAACTGCAAATAGACGCCCGAATACGATCATGCTTGGTACCTGGTCATCAGGACGAGAAGGATCACGACCGGCAGGCAGCTCTGTGGCATCGGGCACACCAAGAGATCCCGATCCCGGGGTCATCCTCTCCGCGCTGGCACCGTGCGAGCGCTTGTGGGTTCGAGGAATGATCACTTTGGGGCTGCTCAAGTTCTTTTTCTCCTTGGTAGGTGACTGCTCGGGCAGTTCGGCGGTCAGGGTCCCGACACCTTGATCAACGGCTGGCTCTACCTCCTCCTCAACATTGATAACTTCGCTTTGAACGGGAGCGTCAACGGCAGGAGGGGCCTGTTCGGGAAAAAGGAATCATGACAAATGAACATTAATCAAGAAGGGATATTTTCTGAGAACAAGTTTACCTTTGGAGGAGGGTTGTCAGCGCAATAGGGAGCTGGGACACGTGTCCAGTCCGGGATCTCGGCATTCAGCATCTTCTTTAAGCGAGCAGCCACTTCAAGGTCTGGGACAACTGTTGGTTAAGAGTCATGACACCTCAAATGACCGAACGATCTCAGAAATATTACCGAACAGAAAGAAAAAGGCTTAGCATCTGGCTTCATCCTGTTCGGGTCGTTGTCGCCCATGAAAGACCAGTCATAGCGATCATGAGTCATGAGGGGGATAAATCTCCATCGAATGAAAACCTCTGCCACATGAATTGTTGTCAAACCTGCATCATGGAGCGCCAAGATCCGATCAATATGCTTTTGCATGTCAGAGGTAACTCTCGGTAGGGCTTCGGTTTCCTCTTTGAGATAAGCATCAAATGTTTCCCTTTAGCCACTGAGGCTTGGGGAAGGGTGATGTAGAACCAGTGGCGTTGATAACCTTTCCAGGAATCTTTTACTAGAAAGGGGATGTAAATCTCCCGGTCTCTCAAGGAAAACCCAATTGACCTGATCATGAGCTGTTCCTTGTAAAATGTAGGGGCATAAAAATATCTCCACAGGTTAAGCGAGGGCTTGATTCCTAACCAGGCTTCACACAGGAAGGCGAAGACGCGAAGCATGGTGATAGCGCCTAGCTTGATGTGCACGAGCTCCATTTGGTAGAACTTGCAGACGTTGTGGAAGAAATCTAACGGATAGACCCCAAACCCGCAATGGAAGAACTCAAGGAATGCCGCCAGTTCAAGGGTGTCGGGTAAAGCTGACCTTTCGCGTTACGGTGAGGGAAGGTGGTAGTATCCGGAAGCAGTCCAAGATTCTCCAGTTGCTGCAGTTGTTTTGCCGTGGTGGTGGACTTGTCCCAGTACTTATTGGTGGTGCAGATTGTGGATCCACTGCGCAGCTCCTGTCGGTGACGCTGCTCTGTTCCCCCGATGATTCACCCACGGATGAGGACTGGTGGAAGGAAACCATGGCGGCGAAAGAATGGCTAGATTGATTGGAGGAGCGAGAGGATGAGAAGCAGAAGGCAGATGCGGAATGGTGAGCGGCTGCAGATGCGAGTAAGGAAGACGAAGGCCTAACCGGTGATCGGGCGGCTGCACCTGGAGGCTTTATGGTTTCGAGAGGGAGCACGAACCCCGAGAAAACTAGCCTCGATCCGCGTAATCCACAGTCGCTGTTAGGTCAAAGTATTCTTTCCTTTCTCTGCGGCGGGTGTCGTTTTGAAAACTGTGCAAGTCAAATTCAATGCATTTGGAATTGCTAGCTTACTGAGGAAGCTGATGATTTTAAATGACCGAATATATAATGCGTTCAGAGGAAATGGCCCGATCATATATGACTGGGAACAAATTTCCTGAACGCGTTGAAACAATTGGTTTATTCAAAGCGAGGTCTTGTTCGGGGGATTTTATTCTTTGAACAAACAATCTCACAAAATTACTAACACCAAAAGTTTTGAATACAGAAAGGGACTATTGTTGCATCTTCCAAGTGAAATTACAACATTAGTTCAAAAGGAGTACATTTCACAGGAGATCGATAACTATCCTAAAACTAAAAATTCAAAATAATGATCCTGGCTCTGACTAACGTCATCTGCTAGGATCAGGGCGGTGCAGCACCATTCGATGGAGCCTCCTCCGCGTTCTCCTCCTGAAATCCCGATCAGCTCGCGGTTCAGGGAGACGAAGAGGCGCCAGGCGAGTTCCTCATCGCCGCTGGTGTCGACCGGAGCTGAAGATGAAGATGCGCCTGTGCGCGAGGACTCCGGCCCTAGTTGAGCTCCACCGGCCCTTTGCTTTGGCTCATTGTCGGAGGAGATGGAGATGGGGGATGCCGGGGTTGGAGATGGCGACGGAGGTCTTTTCCCGGCGGCGATGCTTGACGCGGCGGCCTCGGGAGCCGGGGATGCTGTCGCCGGAGCTTCTCCTTCCGGCTCGGCCTCGATTCTTTCATCCCCGTACTAGGGGAGAGCTAGGAAGGGAGCCTGAGGGGGAGCAGAGGGCGGCGCATTCACCGGAGGATCCTCTGGCGTGTCGGATGGTGGTTCAGCGGAGCTACGAGGGGAGTCTCCGAAAAGGAGGTGAGGCAACTTGAACTTACGGCTGAGTCTTTTCTTTCCCATGGTATGGGGAAGGGGATGGCTTAGTGGGAAAGGTTCAAGTGCAAATCTATCCAAGGGATTCGATATTTAAAGACCCTAGGGCGATGCTTCACACGTGGATCGAGGAACCAGAACAGTGCCATGATTTACGTCGCGTGTGCTGCTAGAGTTTCGGGAGATGTGCGTAGTGGATTTTAAATGCACGGGGCAGGCTTCATCAACCCTTGGCGTTTCAGTTTCCAAGATGGAACATTATTTATTTGCTATGATTATGGCTAGTATTTTTCTCTGACCTTATCATTCAGATGCAGGTTTCTCCATTCAGAGTTCGGGATCTTTTTCCATCTCTCACATGAAAGTGATTGTCGAGATATTTGCATATCCTAAAAATCACCTAAAGAGTTAAAAGACCCGAAGGCTATTCAAGGAACAACCTTTTCTGAACAAGATAAGCTCAGGGGCTACTGTTGTGGCCATAATACCCGGGTGCCCGATCACGAGGATTGCCCACTACCGACTCCGACCGAAGAAGACTCCGAACAAGACATGACGACCAGATCGCAGAAGGAAAGCCCGATGATAGTTAGAGTCCTACTAGGTTTAGGTCTGTTTTGTCTTGTAAGGCACGTCTCCCTGGATATAAATAGTGGGGGGTCCTGCACAGAGAGGGTATCCCCAATCTTAGCCAATCCACCCGAGAGTATTTGTTACACCATTGTAATCTGTGCTCGCCGAGATAATACAAGCAAACAACTGGACGTAGGGTTATTACTCAATCTCAAGGGCCCGAACCAGTATAAAATCCCGAGTCTCTTTGTTCATCTACCGTGATCAATCTTCGCACGAAGCGGGGTGCTTGCCAGACAAATATCTGCCGAGTACAGCCTCGACACTCTCCTTCATTTTTCTCTCAAGGATTGTATCTTTTGCATATATCTTTGTACTGTATCAACAAGTTTTTATTTCATAATGTTTATGTTTTTTATTTTTGTTCAATATATCTTTCATAATATATCTAGTTTAAATTCATTTTTTTATTTTGTTTTATATATTATTCATTTTTTAATATTCATTATGCAGTATTGCATTTGTTATAATTTTTTCTTGTGCATCTTCTTTCCTTTTAGTTTTTTGGTATCTATATTGTTCTTAATTTTTTTACACTACCTAGATCTATATATATGATCTGTTCTTAGCTATTCATGTTCACTTTTTCGGTTGCATATTTTCAAATTTATGTTTTTTCTTATATCTAAGGGTTTTTTTCTAGAATGTTGGTCCATCATGTTCACTTTGGAAGATTATCTTGGTTTGATTGCTAGACCCAACAAGACCCTTGTTTGTGTTCCTGCTGAAAACTTGGGTCCAGACCCCTTGTATAAAATTTCCCATGTTGCAAATTCTATATTGGGTCATTTCAAATTTGTTGTTGTCCAGAATGAACCCGACGGTGAATTCTTTCTGAATTGTACCTCTGAAGTTGATGCTGATTTGTTGGATGTCAAAGTGAAAGTTTTTATGTGTGATGTTATTGGATTTAGGAAGGTGGCTCAAATATTTCCTCATGGCAGAGATATTAAAGATGTTAATGATAGAGCTCCTGTTACTGAGCCATCTACTACTAGGTTAGATTCTTTTTTCCCCTTTTACTTATTTATTATTAATGTTTGTATCTTCTTTTTCCATATTTTTTTTGTTTTATGCTACTTGAATAAATATTTATTCATTCTATTATTCCTGCAGTGATACACTTGACATTAATGCTAAGTTTGTATCACACCCGGATTTACAAAGGATCTACTATATGTGTACCCAGAAAGTCTAAAACACACATATAGCTCCAGAATAAGGTAAATCAAAGTAAACTAGTGCTCGAATTACAAAAACAAACTATTACAAAAGACTAGAATCTAAAACAAACCACAGCGGAATTCTATGTACTATCTCTCACGATGAAGCCTCCATGCCACAGGGACGCAGGCTGGTGAACCATAACCTACAGCTCTTGAAAATCTTCGAGTGTTGCTCATCTGAGTACCCATTCGGGATTTTGTTGAATTATAGCAAGTGTAAGTAAACCATCTTACTTAACAAGTATAACATAAGGTATGAAATCTTGAAAAGGCTTGACACGGTTTGACTGCGATTAGCACTTTTAGTTGTTCAATTTTAGCATTAACCAAATTACTATAATATGATAAGATCCCAGTTGTAACCCACATTAATTAATAGAGAAGTATATCATAACCATCACCATCATCATTAATCACCATTCCAAAACAAGAACCAGTATCAAAAAGGATCCAGGCCGCTCTTGACCGTGAGCACGGCTAATATATCAGTTTTACACTCTACAGAGGTTGTACACTTTCACCACCGGTCGTGATTCCCATTTGTCAGGGTTAGCCAGACCCGTTTTACACTTCCTTAGGTGTGTGGTTGGGTTTCACTACGAGACCTTTGAAAAGTCCCCCTAATAAGTTAGTGGCCGCTATGGTTTCAACATAGGCGCATGAATCCCTCACCCTCCAGTCAATCCCACATGTAAACATGATCCCATGCCAGAGGCGAGCCGAGATCCACACTTAAACCAGAGCCCCACTTGCGCCTTTCGGTAACCACTAACTAGCTAGAGTTGTTCATTTTACTTAGTCAAGACCAGAGCCATGTAGCTTCGTTGGTTGTACGGTTTTCCTGAGTTGCCACTTTAAGAACCGGACCTTAAGGAGAGACGCTTAGAGCAATCCATATCACATGCTCAAGCTCCCTAACCATGTTGCTAAAAAGTACATTTTATTCACAATTCCATAAATCATTAATCAAAGTTAACATTTATCATCATGAGATCATCGGTTCATAAGTGAAGCTTGCAAGCCTAGCAATATTCTACTCATAAATGCATAAACCCATGTGTACAAGGTAAACAGGATAAAGTAAAACTAGGTAAAGTCCTTAGGGTTCATCAAATTGGACACATGCATATATGAATATGATAATTAAGGATTATTGGGTTGCAAGGAGTTTCTCGTGTTACACTTGCCTTCCTCAAAGTATTGTTGTTAACTCCAATCTTCAGAACCTTGCTCTACTTCAACGTCGAACAGCTCACCGACTGGCACGATCAACACCAGCACACAAAATACATCTAATAAAGCAATACACCAATCAGCAAAATAACTTTGAAAAGCGCGCTACTAGAGAACACTGGCTACAACAAACTCGAAAGCGCAAGAAACTCTAAGGACGGAGCTAGGGTTTGAAAGGGCACGTCTATTGAAGCACTAGACCCGTGAAAGAAACAAAAGACTATATGCTGCTTTTATTTTAATTAAACAAATAATATGCAGAAGATATTTAAAAAAAATATCCAAAGTTAGAATTAGTCAGATTATTTTAGAATTTCGAAAGCGAAGTAAATCCTAGTCAAGTTTTACTTATATATATTGCATAGGAATTAAGCAATTTTACTATTAAACTTACAAATAAAGAATATATGAGCATCTAATCGAATTATAAGGTATGCCATGTTGAACTTATACATACTTTATTTAGAAGACACATTTATGTTGACATTAATCACATTAACATTATTTATAAAAGCCGGTGTATAACCTTATTCAACTTTTAATTAAAAAACACATGTTTAATAGTTATTAATCAAATTAATACTAAATTAATTTTTAGAAACAAGTGTTATGGAAACCAACACCACTAACGCGTAGTTTATGTTATTACGAAGCTAATGCAACAGATGTCTCGAAACGGTACTAAAACGAGAGACGATAAATGTTTTAGGGCTGAACCTAAATGTCTATATATTTCAAGCGCTAACTGATAACTTTTGCAAGACACTATAAATATAGCTCGCAAAAGAAGGCAGAGGCTAAGGTTTGTTTTGATAAAAGAGATTGAGAATGAATTTGATAACACCATTACGTGAAGGGAAAACTGAATTTTAATGTGCATGACATGGACACATGACATCATTACATGCATGGCCGATGGCTTGCCTGCCGGCGATTGATTAGTCTGCTCGTCATGCAGGAGCCAAGCTACTATTACTAAGCGTGCCTAGCGTAGGGGTGATGGTCAGCAGCTACTGGCAGGGATTGCATGGCCAGGGCAGAAGAGTTGGAAGTACGCACTGTGTGGCTGATTTGATTTGTTTATGTATGAGAGTGGGCACCTAATGCTAATTTTACATGGCTTGCAGAACGTGAAGTTAGAGATACTTGACGTGCCCAGTTTGCTCGTGTAAGTGCAACATCTATCGAATTATTCTAGGATTTAGATTGAGCCACATTGCCCTTCTTTGTTTAGATAATTCACCAATTTATCAAGTTATTCTAGGCTTTAGATTGAGGCGTGTCGCCCTTCTTCGTTTAGATCGCCCACCCTTTATTGTGGCTTGTCGTTTGGTCTTATCGGCTTACCTCAGTTTAAAGATCTATTTGTTCGGTTTAATTAAGATATCTTGTAATAGATCTATTCATATTCTTGCCCATATAGCTGATTTAGATTCAATTCTCAAGTCACAACAGATTAAATCTAAGCAAGTTCTTTGAGACATATAGATCTATCGGAGTAAATAGGCTAAATCGGTGCCCTGCTACCAACGTTATCTCGATTCGGTCCGATCCGATTGTTAGTGACATTGATTTTAGTTTACTTAAGCCTTTAGATTCATATTTATTAAAGAGCATGATTAGATTTGATCTGTCTCTGATTCGGCTTTTATAGTCGATGACTTCTTTTTATTCATGTTATATCATCACGAATCGGACTCAAGGCCGATGGTTCATGCTCGCATCAGACTTCTCTTTATGATGATCTGATCGCTGGAACGAATCGGGGCTTTGGCCGATGAGTTCCTTTTAGTTTACTGATTAAACTATCTTGTCAATTTCAGGTCAAATTAACTGGCATGCCACGAACCTCAAGATTGTGGACCTGCACTGAAGTGAAGCAAATCTTTCAAGCCACAGTGTTGATACTCAAAAGATCATCACCTGATTTTTTGGCGTTAACAATATCGTGGGGCACAGTCATATTCGCTGGCTCTCGTCATGCTCAAGCACCACGCTCATCCATGAGAGAACTACTCTAGCCCTCCCAGGAAACATGGAACTAGAGCAACCCCAAAGGAACAACAAACCGATGTCATAGCTTAGATCTACTAGCCTATGCATAATAAATATATAACTCATCGTAAGGCATGAATATGAAATAAACACTATAGAGATAGCATTTAGATCAAACTTCACTTATATAAATACCGACAAAGTATACAAAAGACCATACCGAAGGCCGAAGGTTACATCCCACAACGGCCCAAGGATGACTCTGAATACTATAGCACTAAGCTGAGCCTGAGCTCCACTAGCCTAAGGATTACAAGTGTACTACTAGAGAGAGAGAGAGAGGCTCTTGAGTGTTGGGTTAATAGCCGAAGCCAATAGTCCCAAACAACAGCTGAAACGGGACAACTGAGACAAGCAACAATGAATTACTTATCTACAGTATCCTGGAATCAACAACCTTTACATGAAGGGGAGGGGTCCCCTTTTATAGGGAGACCAAGGGTCTTTACATTCCCATTGTACCCCTGAGATCAGGCATCATCCTCTAGACTATACAATACAAATAGCCTATGGACACTTTGGTACATTTACTCCTTCCAATGTGAATGCGTAGACTTGTGATTCCGTGTTTGACTTGGCTTGGACTTGGTCTCCTTGGACTCGGTCCACGTTTGCTTCGCCCGCCTCCAAAGGCTCTGTAGCTCCTGGAATTGGCTTCTGCTGAGTCGTGATGACCTTAAGCCGCTTTCCAGCGTCCAGGAAGCCGATGGCTCCTGCAAGAACCTGCAGTTTAGAGTGAACCGAAGCTTGCCATTAACTTATTCGTAGCTTTTGACATTCAATAGTATCAATATTTCACCGAATTGGCTTCTAACTTGATTCCGATAACATCACATTGGCTTCCTGCTGCACGATCACCGAAGCCGATTGGCTTCCGCATATAGCGAGATGTGATTACCGAAGCCGATTGGCTTTTGTATTCAGCAAGACGCGACGAGCGAAGCCAATTGGGTTTCGTTT
>CM014272.1:47258238-47278677 GCA_004135705.1 Alloteropsis semialata
TGTGTTGGGCCTAATTAACAAGGTTCTTAATTATTGTGTTGGGCCTAGAGAACATACTTACTGTATAGGAACACTTGTGTAGGCCCAGTGTTCTCGCTCATGAGCTGTGGAATATTTGTGGTTAGCCTTTGTTTCATATTTCTTTTATTCAAAGTCCATTTGTGTGCCTATTGTATTTTTTCTTTCTTTCTAATTCATGCTATTTATATGCCTATTTATATTTATTTTTAGCTCTAGTTTATGTATTAACTTATTTAGCTCATGATATTTGTATACAATTAAATATCATTGATGTACGCTTTTATTTTATTATTATATATTGCAAAAATGTATTATTTGGAGTGAATTTTGAATTTTTTATGACATGACTTTTTAGCTTGTAAAAAGTTATTTATTTTTCATCATTTTTATATAAATATGTTTTGAATTGTTTCTATGTCATAGGTTCACTATTTCCTTAGAGCATCTCTAGCAATAGCCCCTACTTGTCTGAGTAGGGGCTGGCCCTACTTTCTAGGGCTCTCGATTTAACCCGCAACTCCAGCAACAGCCCCAACTTTGAAGCCACTACTTTTTCCCTGGTTGTGGGACCCGCTTCTCAGTTGGTATAAGTTTTTTATTTTTCTTTTTTTTGTCCACCCCTCCCACTTTCTCTTGTCACCCCTCGTACTCTTTTATCTCCCATTCTGCCGCCTCCTCTTCCTCCCTCTCCGTCGCCTTCCCTTCGCCCTCTCCCCGCACCCTCTCTTCCAGGTGGCGCAGACACCCGAGCTTGCGGCGGTGGCGGCGGATCCAGTCCCGCCTCGCCACCCCATGTCAGTCACCACTCCCTGGATTGCGGCCCCTGCCTGCCCCAGCTGGCGGCGGATCCACGCGCGCTCGCACCGGCGGTGTTGGATCCGCGACGCACGGGCCAGGGTGGCCGCAGGTGGCGCATGGGACAGGGTCACGGGGAGGCCGTGGGCGGCGCATGGGCCAGAGAGGCCATGGGCAGTGGCCATGATGTCAGGGCTGTGGTGGGGAGGCTGAGCTCGGAGCGAGGAGACCAAGCACGGAGTAGGCTGAGCTCAGGGCGGCAAGGTCGATCCTGGCGATCTCGCTTCGGATTAGGTGGAGCAGCGCTCGGCCTACGCTTGCATCGAATCGACTCGATCCATCCATGGGCGGCCATGGAGTCATTCCCATGGGTGGCGGGAGCACCGATGACACGTCCGAGGCCATCCTCGCCGCTGGTACGCGAGCTTTGGGCTAGCGTGGTGCGGTGGAGTAGGAGGTCCGAGCGCGTGTGGGGAGAAAAACCACCGCAACGACTGAGTAAGGGCTCCCTACCAGTCCGTGGGAGAAGGGGCCAAGAGGGGAGAAGTAGCTAGGGGGCTCCCTAGAGTAAGGGGGTCTAGTAGGGTCCCTGTTGGAGTGACTTTTTTGGCTTTAGCTCCTATTTTTTGTGTAGGTGTTGAGTAGAAGCCTTGCTGAAGATGCTCTTAGGAATTTAATGCTCCTCCATATGTTATTAAATGTTCCCATGATATGTTTTGAAAGGTTCAATTATATATCCCATTGTTCCTAGGCTCCTAGCTAGTCTGTGTCGAGGATAGACCCCCAGGGGTATGCAGAAGACGGATTGGCCCAACCGGCAAGGGACGGCCCAATCCGGGTGCTATCGAGCCGCCTTGTCAGACTGGATGGCCCACCAGTCGGACGAGCCGGGTTGGGTACGACAGCGCGCAGGACAAGGAAGGAGACGGCGTGCTGCGCAAGAAGATCGGGGATCAAGATAAACTAGTCAGAATTCTAGGGAAAGATATCTGTAATCGTTATAGGATCGAATCCTTGTATTCCGGGTAGGTTACGATCTCTAGCCGACTTGTAACTCAAGGCAACCGGACTATATAAGGTGCCTTGGGACCCCCCTCCAGAACAGGAGATGAACACGATCAACAACAGCCAATCCACACCTCGAGACTAGAATGGAGATCCTTCAGGAACTTCATACACAACAATACAAACACCCAACACAGGACGTAGGGTATTACGTCATCTTGACGGCCCGAACCTGTTCAATCCTCGCGTCTTGTGTTACCATCGACTTGTGATCCTCGATCTGTCTCTCAACAAATCAACCACGTAGGCTACCCTGTGTGGACTACCGGACCCATAAATCCGACAGTTGGCGCGCCAGGTAGGGGCTGATCGACGAGATCAATCTACAAGCTCGATGGCATCCACTTCCGCCGTCATCACGCCGGCATCTGCCAAGATCTCCATCGCTGAAGGGGCCATGTTCTTCTTCGGATCCATGGTCTTCACCGCCGGACCCAAGGGAGAGCTCTCCTTCAGCCGCGACGCCACCCCGGAGGAGACCGCGCCATGACTCACGCTACTCCGGATGGGGTCGTCACCATCACCACTCCACCATCAACGGTCGCCAATGACTCGATGATCACGACGGTTGACGCCGCCCTCCAGGTTTCCGAGGGGAACCCTCCTTCGCCTACATCGCCGACTGCTTCGTCTACTCCACCTCCACCACGCAGGGCTCACGAGACACCCGAGGGACGGAGGCGGCGATGGGCTGCGCGCCAACACGAGTTCGAGCAGACATGGACCAAGCCATTGCCTCCATCGGCGAGTGCATTGAACTGGCTGAGTCCGCCAGCCAGGACGTCACCGCCCCGACACGATTCCCGTTTGGGCTCAGGAGCAGCAGGGTCGTGTACCAGGAAGCACTCGGCGAACGGCCGAGCACCGACTACTCTCCTGATGCAAGCGGGACGTCCAACTCTGTCACGATTACCCAGATCAGATCTATCCCGAGTGTCACGACAACGCGGTCCCCTCATCATCAAGATGTGCCGACTCCACCCGAAGAGGAACCGTCGCCGATTTTCCCGCAAGTCACGCATGTCCTCCCACCTAACAAGAGGATCGTGCCAGCCAAGCGGGAGACGTTCATCTCCGACATATCCGTCGATGAAGCAACAGTCCAAAGAGAGGATTAAGCGCAGTGTGACACCAGGATTAGGCGCAACGATGAGAAGAGGCAGCGCCGCGACGCGCGACGAGATCGCCGAAATCCCAGGGCCACCCGTAACCTCAACGATGATTTCATCCAGGAGATTGGCGGCATAGGCGTCTACGCCACCCCATCAGCCAACCTCGCAGCCGCGCATCACGAACCGGAAGGGATCCCAGAAACCCCAGAGCTCAACCGAATCAAGACCAGGCTGATCGCAGCTGCGGGCATGATCAACACCCAAAAGGACGCCGCCTCTTCATCCCGTCACTCCAGGTCAGCTAGCCGCCATGAAGCCGATCAAGGTGTGGTCGACCAGGCAGACCTCCACGAGCGACTCCGCAGGGACCTTGACGACCGCCACCGATGAAGGGACGAAGAAGAGCTCCGACGATGCGCCGAGTACAACTGCGAACACGGCGCCCCGGGGCTGGATCGTGACACCCGCCTGCGCCGAGAACTGGAGGCCAATGAGGCCGCGCGCCGCCGCGAGTTTGACCGCAAATACAGGCCTCCACTCGAGCAGCACAGGCCGCCACGGGCTTGCACCCCCGAGGACCTCTCCGCTGACTCGGGATGTGAGAACGCCGAGAACCTCAATGACTGTGATGGCTTACCAGCATTTACCGCCCGAGTAAGGTCCATTCGAATACCTGCTAACTTCAAACCTACAGGCATAGAAAGGTATGATGGGAAGGTGGACCCTACAATGTGGCTTCGGACGTACAGCATCGCCATCCACGTGGTGAACGGCGACCACGACTCCATGTGCGCCTACTTCCCGGTCGCCATGACCAAGGTGGGGCTAAGCTGGCTCCACAGCCTCGAGCCCGACTCCATCGACAACTGGGACACACTCTGCCGCAAGTTCAAGAGTTACTTCCAGGGCAGCTCCATCCGGCCAGGCACAGCATGGGACCTGGGAAAGGTGAAGCAGAATCGCGGGGAGAGCCTCCGCGACTACACCGACAGGTATATGGAGAACCGCAACCTGGTCCCCGGCTGCTCCGAGTCCGAGATCATCCACTACTTCCTCGACGGCCTCGCCGACTCGGTGGTCTTCAAGCGTCTCTGCGAGGACCTGCCAAAGACCTCTGGCGAGTTCTTTGAGCGGGTGAACAAGTTGGCCAACGCCAAAGAAGCCACTCGCCTCCACTACAACAAGAGAGGCACTCGGGATGACGATCGGCCGCCCCGCCGAGAAGACCGACCGAGGAAAGAGGACCCACGCCGACCAGAGCCGAGCAGGGTGGTTGACCGAAAGCGCCCGGGAGATCGCACCATCGCCGCCATGGATCGCGGAGGCCCTCGCCCACGGACCAACTTCAGCGCCGAGTTCGACAAGATGCTCCAAGGACCATGCCCCATACATAAGCAGTCCAAGCACCGTATGATCGACTGCATGGGGCTCGCCGACGCCTACAAGAAGCAAGAAGGGAAGCTGCCGCCACGCGGCGATGATAAAGGCGACAAGGAGAAAGGGGCCCCGTAGGCCCTACTTTCCCGAACGTCGACAGACAGGTGAACTTCATCCTCGGAGGACCACCGCAGGAGGATGACAAGCGCCGGGAGAAGGTGCGCGACAGGGAGATATTCTCCTGTTACGCATCGCCGATCCAACCACTCCGCTGGTCAGAGCAGCTGATCACTTTCTCCAGGGAGGACCAATGGTTTCAAATCTCCGACGTTGGCCAGTACCCCTTGGTGCTCAGCCCAATTGTGAACAACGCTCGCCTCACCAAGGTGCTCGTCGACGGCGGAAGCGGGCTCAACATCATTTTCGCCCAAACGCTGAGGGATATGGGCATCGGCCTCGACGCTTTGGCCCCTTCCCTTCACCCATTTTACGGGCTGATCCCGGGCAAGGGCTCCAAACCACTCGGGCAGATATCGCTCCCTGCCACGTTTGGCGATCAGAGTAACTTTCGAACTGAGTACCTCAACTTCTAGGTCACCGACTTCACCACCGCCTATCACGCCATACTCGGAAGGCCGGCGCTCACCAAATTCATGGTGATTCCCAACTACACATACCTGCTGATGAAGATGCCGGCACCAAACAGTGTCCTCTCCATCCGCAGCGACGTACACACCGCCAAGGGATGCGACAAGGAAGGGCTCAACCTCTGCACCGGCATTGAACGCAGCGTGCTCCAATCAGAAGTGGTCAACGACGCGAGGACATTCCAGGGAGATCCCAGCTCCATCCCCGAGTCCTCCAAAAGAAGAGCCGCGCCGACCACCATGCAGCCGGCCGAAGAAGTACGCACCGTCACGCTCGGGCTCGCCGACTCCTCCAAGACCGCCCTGATCGGTTCAGGGCTCGACGCCAAATAGGAAAGCGCGCTCGTCGCCTTCCTCCAGAGCAACGCTGACATATTTGCATGGACTCCATCAGATATGCCGGGTGTTCCGGGGGAGGTGATCGAGCACTCCTTGAAGGTCGACGCGAACGCCAAACCAGTTCGCCAAAAGCTCCGACGCTACGCGCAGGACCGCAAGGAGGCCATTAGGGTAGAAATTACAAGGCTGTTAGAGAAGTCTTTTATCTCGACTGGCTCGCTAATCCAGTCCTTGTAAGAAAAAAGAATAATGAATGGAGAATGTGTGTTGATTACACGGATCTCAACAGGCACTGCCCTAAGGACCCCTTCGTCCTACCCCGCATCGACCAAGTCGTCGACTCCACCGCCGGATGTGTACTCCTATGCTTCCTCGATTGCTACTCTGGTTACCACCAAATCGCCTTGACGGAAGAGGACGAAGAGAAGACGTCCTTTTACTCCGATCGGCGCTTACTGCTACACCAAGATGACGTTCGGCCTCCGCAATGCTGGCGCCACTTACCAGAGGGCCATAAACCTGACCCTGGGTACACAGATCGGTCGCAACGCCGAGGCCTACGTTGACGACATAGTGATTAAGACGAAGAACGAAGCCGAGTTCATCGCCGACCTCTCCGAAACGTTCAGCAACCTCCGCAGACTAAACTGGAGGCTAAAACCGACCAAGTGCGTCTTTGGCGTACCGAAAGGAAAACTACTTGGCTTCATCGTCAGCAACAGAGGCATCCAAGCCAACGCAGAAAAAATAGACACCATCCAGAGGATGAAACCGCCGACTGGGAAGAAAGAGATCCAAAAGCTGACTGGTTGCATGGCGGCCTTGAGTAGGTTCATCTCCCGGTTAGGGGATAAGGGCTTGCCGTTTTTCAAGATCCTCAAGAAGACTGACAAGTTTGAATAGAACCAGGAGGCGCAGCAAGCTTTCACCGACCTCAAGAACTACCTCTCCAACCCCCGGTACTCGCCGCCCCGCACAACGATGAGACACTGCTCCTATACATTGCAGCCACAACTAATGTGGTAAGCACTGTGATCGTCGTGGAGAGAGAAGAGGAAGGAAAGGTGCAACGGGTGCAGTGACCAGTCTACTACGTGAGCGAAGTACTAAGCGAATCTAAGGTGCATTATTCCTAGGTGCAAAAACTACTCTACGCACTGCTGATTACGTCAAGGAAACTTCGCCATTATTTTCAAGCGCATCGCATCAAGGTGGTCACGCAATTTCCACTCGGCGAAATCCTCCATAACAGGGATGTCACCGGACGAATCATCAAATGGTCCGTCGAGCTCGCCTCCTTCATCATAGATTTCGTCCCATGCACCGCCATCAGATCACAGATTCTCGCCGACTTCGTCGCTGAATGGACCGAGAGCCAGGACACAAAGGAAGACACTAGCAGCGAACACTGCAAGATGTATTTCGATGGCTCCTTAATGATCGATGGCGGGGGCACCGATGTACTTTTTATCTCGTCGAAAGGGGAACTGCTCCAGTATGTCCTTCAAATACGTTTCCCCGTCACCAACAACGCCGCCGAGTACGAAGCAATCCTCCACGGGCTCCGCATCGCCGCCTCACTCGGAATAAAGAGGCTACTGGTTTATGGCGACTCCGCCGTCGTTATAAACCAAGTCAACAAAGAATGGGATCGCCACAGCGAGCGGATGAACGCTTACTGTGAGGCAGTGCACAAGCAGGAGGGAAAATTCTACAGAATAGAATATCATCATGTTCCTCGAGAAAACAACCTTGCAGCTGACGCACTCGCCAAACTGGGGTCAACCCGCGCGGAAGTACCCGGGGGTGTGTTCGTGCAAGGCCTCCTTAAACCCTCTGTTAAGGAGTTGGGAGACGAATCGGAGCCTACCCCTGAACTCTGTGAGGTAATGACCGTTGACGTCGAAGAAAATTGGATGGCCGAGTTCATAGATTACCTCGCCCATAACAAGGTACCAGAAGATCCCATGGCACGAAAGATTCTAGAACGCTGAAGCAGGAACTATGTAGTAGTCGGCAACGCCCTATACCGATGAGCTGCCACAAGCCAAGTGTTCATCAAATGCGTCACGAAAGAAGTCGGCCTCCAGATCCTTGACGATATCCACTCAGGAGTCTGTGGAAGCCACGCCGCCGCAGGAACACTAGTCGAAAAAGCATACCGGGCCGGGGCCTACTGCCGTCTCCGATGCTAAGGAACTCGTCCGTCGCTGCCAAGGGTGCCAATTCTTCGCCAAGCAGAAACACCTCCGGCGCAAGCTCTACGCACAATCCCGCCCTCGTGGCCTTTCGCCTGTTGGGGATTGGACATGGTGGGACCGTTTAGAGCAGCTCCGGGAGGTTACACGCACATACTCGTCGCCATCGACAAATTCTCCAAATGGATAGAGTACAAAGCCATCGTCGGAACTCCAACATCAAAGCAAGCCGCCGCCTTCGTCGAAGAAATTACCCACCGGTTCGGGGTCCCAAACAGAATCATAACCGACTTGGGAACACAGTTCACCGGATCCGCCTTCTGGGATTTTTGCGAGAGCAGATGCATCGATGTATATTACGCCTCGGTCGCCCATCCCAGGTGCAACGGACAGGTGGAACGAGCCAACGCCATGATACTCCAAGGCTTAAAGGCAAGAATCTTCGACCCGTTGAAGAAGTTCGCCGGACGGTGGCACCAAGAGCTACCACAGGTCATTTGGGGACTCAGGACTCAACCGAGTCGTGTCACAGGCCACACTCCTTTCTTCCTGGTCTACGACTCTGAGGCAATCCTCCGGACCGACATCGCTTTCGGATCACCGCGCATCGACAATTGCGAGGAAGGCGAAGCGGAAGCAGCTCGCGAGGTGGACCTCGACTCCATCGAGGAACATAGAGTTAACGCCCTCATACAGCATGTGCGCTACCAGCAACAACTCCGATGCTACCATGACAAGAACATCCAGCAACAGGACTTCAACATTGGTGACCTCGTCTTACGCCGAGTGCAATCGACAGCAGGAGCTCACAAACTCTCCGCCCCATGGGAAGGACCGTTCATAGTGACCCAGGTCATATGTCCGGGTACTTTTCGACTCCAATACGAGGATGGCACCGAAGTCCCGCACCCGTGGAATATAGAGCACTTACGCCGATTCTACCCATAACAAAGCTATGTATCACCAAGTTCAATAAAGATATCCCTTTGTCATTTAATGTTTATTCTCTCATCAAAACCACTCGGCATTGCTCCATTCTGAGTAGTTCCTAACTAAATGCTGTGTAACCGGGCCTGGAACGATGCCTAAGCCTTTCTACACGTGCACGGGACCCGCTCTCGACGTTATGAACTTAGGATAAGTGAAGCGAAGGGAAAAGCACATCCAAGCAAGAGAACTACTTGGACAACCTTAAAACATGAGATAAAATATTCTCGTTTTACTCATTTCTGAATACTTGTATATACAAAATCTACTCTACCCTACTCCACCATGCAGGATCCTACTTTAGCTTGAGGGCCTCGCCGACCTTCTCCGCGATCGGACGAGTTTGAGCCAGTGCCTCCTTCATCTGCTCACTTGAAGCATCCGCCGCCACCCCATCACCGACTGGTGCAAGGTCAATCCGCGGGAAGTGCGTCCGAACACGCGCAAGAGCATCGTTCGCACACACAACCGCCGACTCCTTGACTAGGTCGGCGATCCTGGACGGTGCGGCCTGCAGGCGGGCGATGAGGGCTGTCGGCTCACCTTCTTCCGGAGCAACGGCGTTCAGCAAGTCCTTCGCCATGTCGTGGATCTCCGTCAAGGCCAAATGCGACGAAGCCAGCTCTTGCTCCAAGCCTGTTATGATTTGAGCGTTATTCTGAATAGTATATATCGCTTGAAGCATCGTCATGTCCGCACCTTTTCGGAAATCCTGCTCCCTCTTCAGCTTGCCCGCCATGATCTCCTCGGACTTCTGCAGATTGGCGTTCGCAAAACTCAAATCTTTCAACTCGCCGAGGTGATGGGTCCTCTCCATCTCCTTCTCTGAAAAAGCAGGGGAGCACTCGGCTCAAGACGAAAAGTACAAGGCAAAACTCGACGGCAAAGAAAGAGCACTCAGGAAGTTACAAGGACAAGGCCTTACCATGAAGATTTGAGCGATGCTGCACGACGGCGTCGTTCAGGCTCTTTTGGGCGACGTCACGCTGATGCTTAACCCGTTTGAGCTCCGCCTTCAGCTCCGCCTCACGCCGTCGCACCGACTGCACGTCACGGAGCTGCTCGAGGCGCGACTGCCGGAGTGTGGCTAACCTCTACACCAATTAATGAAAAGCGGGGAATTCAGGCAACCCATATTGAAGCGCGACAGATGAACAAGGCAGACGAGGAGACAAACCTCTGCGCAGCGCCGAGACTGGTCGACTGTGAGCTGTAGCTCGGCAATCACCGCCTCCTCCTCCGCCGCACTAGCATCAACCGCGGGGACCGTCATAGTTCCCGAGGCGTCCGACTGCTTTTGGAGGCCCTCCCCTTGGTCCTCTCCTTGAACAGCGGCGTCTCTGTCCGCGTGCAGGGTCGGCGCCGCGGAATCCACTACAGGATTCCCAGCGCCACCACTCGGGGAAACCCCTGCCTTTCCTCCTCCACCCCGCACGTCTTCTGTCCCTGGTGCCACCACGTTCTCCCCCGGAGCAGTCCCACTCGGCGTTTGCTCCGATCACAGTGCCATTGACCCCTAGGCCGAATTCGTCACACCGGGCGCCACGTCCGAGGGTGGCGTGCCAATGGATGTGATGGGGGGAAGGGGGAAACTCGGACCCAGCGGGGTAGCAGTCGATGACCTCGTCCCGCCGGCCGCCGTGCCATCAAGATTGGAGGATTTGCTGAAAAAAGCAGTCGGCAGTCGAAACAGGAACTCGAAAATGATGATACGCATAGCTAACCTACTAAGGAGCATGAGAACAAAGACTTACTGGGTACTCTTCACCACAACAACGCGGGGCCGCAAGATCGGAAGCTTAGGTCGCTGTTGCGCCGTGGCCGTCGTCAGGATTGGCCTAGTCCCCAGGTTGGAGGTTGGCCTGGCATCCGCGGCAGCCTGGACAACGGCTTCAGCCACCATCCGCCGTTTCTCTTCTACTGACACGCCCATGGCCCGGGCGTGCTCCTGCTCTTTGAACAAGGAGTCAGACATTGCCTCGTCCTTCTCCTCTTCCTCTTCTTCCACGACGACCGGGGAAGGTCGTCCTGGCTCGTCAACATTGGCGTCTGAACCCGCCACTGGTTGCTTGGCCAGCTGCGCAGCCGGCTTCCTTGCAGTCACCTTTCTTATGCACTTCCGCTTGGGAGGAGGCGCCGTGTGCGCCACAACTTCCCGCATGGAGGGCGCCTCATAGGACAATGCCGCCGAGTCGTCGTCAGCTGTATCGCCGACCTCGGACGCCGCCGGTTCAGAAGCACGGGCCTACGAGGCCTGACTTTTGCCACGGCTACTCGCCGCTTCCGCGGACGGGTCTCTTCTACATCTTCATCCGAAGGGCTCAGGGAGCCCTCCGTGTCGCTGGCTGCCCACTCCCGAGGAGCAGGCGGACTAACTGCCCCTCCTGTCGGGGCGTCGCCTTGATCACCCGGGGGTGTTTCCCCCAAGTACGCCTTCCTAGGCGAGTCCTCCGGAAGCGGAGAAGGTGAAAAATAATCGAAGACCCGCTCCTGCGACAGGGGAATCGCAAAATCAGACGGCCAACGGACGATTAGATCAAATTGAAAACCAGCATCAAAATGAACACGCTAAAGTACTCGGAACAAAAACTTACCGGTGGAGCAGGCCTCTTCAAGGAGAATGGGCGCGGTTGATGCTTCTTCGACACATGGCAGAGGAAGAAACCGCCTACACGTGCCTTCATCTCCTCCTTGCCCACCGTCCGGCGGGCCCCCTGGGTAGGATCCTCCCGGCCCGAGTACTCGAAGCCCGGATGCTTCCTCTCCTGGATCGGCTGAACCAGCCGCCGACTAAAATTGCAGGCGACGCCGACCGCCGTCAAGCCTTGATTCTTCAGCTCCTTGATCATCCCAAGGAGCACCTCCACCTCGCGCATCTGGTGACCCACAGGAAGTTCATTCCAACAGGTCTTGATCTCTGGACGCGCTCTGCAATGGCAGGGGATCGTTGGCGCGTGGTTCTCGATGTAGAACCACTCCGTCTTCTAGCCCTTGTTGGAGTTGTTGAGGGTGATGTCAAAGTACTGGTCCTTCCGGCCTTGGCGCAACATGAATCCGACTCCTCCCACCATCACAATCTTCTCCTCGCTTGGTTGAGGCTTCAACCAGTAGAGGTACCTCCACAGGTCGAAGTGGGGAGTAATCCCCAGGTAAGCCTCGCACAGGTGGATGAAGACGGAGATGGCCATGATCGAGTTTGGATTGAGGTGGACGGCCTTGATCCCGTAGTAGTGGAGTAGACCTCGGAAGAAGGCCCCTGCCGGCAAGCCGAACCCCGCCTCGAAGAACGGCTTGAAAAGCACTAGTTCGCCGGAGTTCTCCAACGGGAAGGCTTCCCCGGTGCTTGGGCGCCACTCCGCCACCGCTTGAGGTGGAAGGATACTCCGCTCCACCATCTCCTCCAAGATCTCCTCGGTTACCTTCTCCCGTACCCATGCGACGGCAGGGGGGAGGGGATCTTCTCTGACTTGGGGAGGTCAGCGAGCTTCCTCTTCGGCGCCATGGCTTTGGGCACGGAGACCTTTGTTCGCATCTGCGAGGCTATGCTCCCCGTGGTGGCTAAATCCGTGGAGCGGATCTAGAAGCAGAGAGAGTTTTTGGTGGCGGCGGAATGAAGAATGGAGCAAGGGGGGATCGAATCTGGAAACGGAGGATTTTTCCCGTTGACCTATTCCTCGCCTTTTATAGCACTCCACAATGCCCGATATTACCGCAGGACGGCGTGATTAACGGACGATAGTGCAACGGTAAAAAGAGCTGTTGAACGCCCTCGCGAACCGTTACGTTCGGAGCGTCGGCGGTAAAAAATTACCCCATGCACTCGGGCAAGACGAAGAAGTCGGCGTGCCACCATGGCTCGACCAGCACTCGGACTCGGGGGCTGGCACCGCATTAAAGACAGTGTGCCTCTCGGGCTCGATTGGCCCCGAACCACTCGGGAGCCAACGCTGCAAAACAAGTGGCGTGCCGCTAAGGCTCGACCAGCACTCGGACTCGGGGGCTGGCGCCGCATTAAAGACAGTGTGCCTCTCGGGCTCGATTGGCTCCGAACCGCTCGGGAGCCGACGCTGCAAAATGAGTGGCGTGCCGCCAAGGCTCGACCAGTCCTCGGACTCGGGGCTGGCGCCGCATCAAAGGCAGTGTGCCTCTCGGGCTCGATCAACCCCGAAGCGCTCGGGGGCTGACGCTGCAAACAAGTTACTGCAATCGGACGAGCGCCATCAACCCCCAACAGCTCGGGGGCTGGCGCAGTTAAGAAAAGGAACACAGAAGCTCCATTTTCGAGACAACCAAGAAGAAAGGTTCTTTTGCGGATTATACAGTTACAACGGAGCCGGTCATGCGCCGGTTACAAGAACAAAAAACTTCACCGTCACGAAGACAGCTTGGGGCACCCGCCGGTATGCCGAATGCTGCGTGCGCAGCGAGGTTTGTCCATGTGAGCTCACCGCAAGCTCTCTTGCAGCGCCACTGCAGCCTTCGACGAGGCAGCCCCTTTCGAGGTTTGAGAGCGAATGCCTTCGGATACCCCTTGGTTTGGCAGGGCGTTGCGCCCTGACAGTCCTGAACCAAAGGCAAGGCAAGGAGCCAACGGAGCAGCATCCAGACGCTGATCAACACCTCAAGTACATCGCAAGCACTCTTCTAGCACCTCGCTCTTATGACTCCATGGATTTTCCCCGATGGATGAACCCAGCAATGAGCTCCTAGCATATTCGCCACAAGGATCCTATACATACTCGTTTCTGGGTAGCGGCTCTGGCTCCCGGTAAGTATTTATAGCCCCGGGCTACCGAGGGACGAGAAACCACGCTGCACTGTGAAGCGCGTGAGCTCTGAGCCACGCGTCCTTTTTCTGCCCAAGGCGCACAGGTCATCCTTATCGCCTTTGGTTTCGCTCGACCACGGGAGTGCCCTATGCGCTCACGGGGAGGACTGTTCCTGTCGCCGGATGCCAGAGATGACGTTCCTCCGTCTATGACATCTTGGGGGTATCCGAAAGAAGAGGGAATCCTCAAAGACTCGGATCGTCCCCCGAGCTAAGTATTAAATCAATTAATTTTGTCGATTTCATAAGCTTTTATACAAGTCGCTAAAGTACTCGGGCAGCACACGCCTTGATTCGTGAAACCTCGACTCTCCCGTACGTCTACGCTCCTACGCGTGCATGCGGCCCAGTTCCCTGCGCTACGGACTATGGCTATCGGGGATCAGGTGCATAAACATAACAGGCTAATCACCCGGAGAAATTAAATGACTTAAAAGCTAGAAGCAGGATTCATTTTCATACGTTGCCGAATACCTTTTTCTCTCTAAATTGTGTTTTGCTGCACCATATACTACCTTTGCACTATGCTTTCACTGCAGGGCATGGACGACCACTCGGCGTGCGCCAGCCCTCACGCTCGGGGGCTGGCGCCGGGACGACTTCTCGGCATGCCTCAACCCTCACGCTCGGGGGCTGGCTCCGGGACGACTTCTCGGCGTGCCTCAACCCTCACGCTCGGGGGCTAGCGCTGAGATGACTTCTCGGCGTGCCTCAGCCCTTACGCTCGGGGGCTAGCGCCGGGACGACTTCTCGGCGTGCCTCAACCCTCACGCTCGGGGGCTAGCGCCGGGACGACTTCTCGGCGTGCTCAGCCCTCACGCTCGGGGGCTGGCGCCGGGACGACTCTCGGCGTGCTCAGCCCTCACGCTCGGGGGCTAGCGCCGGGACGACCACTCGGCGTGCCTCAGCCCTCACGCTCGGGGGCTGGCGCCGGAACAACCTGTTGGCACGCTTTGACCCTCATGATCGGGGGCTGGCGCCGAAATTGACGCTAGAAGAAAATGCTGAAATGCTCCTCGAATAAGCCTTGAGCCGATTCCTATGGAATCGCCTTAAGGCTCGGGGGCTACGGCCAACGGACGCACCTCGCGGCGCATCCGTTGATCGACTGGCGACCATGACGAAGATGATCAGAACAAGGCTACAAACCCTTGGACCGATTCCTCCGGAATCGCTTCAAGGCTCGGGGGCTACGGCCAACGGACGTACCTCGCGGCGCATCCATTGCAGACGGCTCTCTTTTCTCACCAGTATCACGCGGTTTTGCTTCCAACTGCAGCAAGCTCGAAGCTCAGCAGATAGCACGACCTCGCCGGGTTGTCGCTCAACCACGTACTACTCGGGGGCTTGTCGGGGATAGACCCCGGGGATATGCAGAAGGCAGATTGGCCCAACCGGCAAGGGACGGCCCAATCCAAGTGCTATCGAGCCGGCTTGTCAGACTAGATGGCCCACCAGTCGGAAGGCCCACCAGTCGGACGAGCCGGGTTGGGTACGACAGCGCGCAGGACAAGGAAGGAGACGGCGTACTGCGCAAGAAGATCGGAGATCAAGATAAACTAGTCAGAATTCTAGGGAAAGATATCTGTAATCGTTATAGGATCGAATCCTTGTATTCCGGGTAGGTTACGATCTCTAGCCGACTTGTAACTCAAGGCAACCGGACTATATAAGGTGCCTTGGGACCCCCCTCCAGTACAGGAGATGAACACGATCAACAACAGCCAATCCACACCTCGAGACTAGAACCCAACTACGGAGATCCTTCAGGAACTTCATACACAGCAATACAAACACCCAACATAGGACGTAGGGTATTACGTCATCTTGACGGCCCGAACCTGTTCAATCCTCGCGTCTTGTGTTACCATCGACTTGTGATCCTCGATCTGTCTCTCAACAAATCAACCACGTAGGCTACCCTGTGTGGACTGCCGGGCCCATAAATCCGAGAGTCTGCAGCCGATTAAATTTTTACTCTCACATCATGGGGACATTAGAACTCTAAAACATAGATATGCCCACATTGTTTTTCTAAGAATAAAAAAAACTACTAGTTGTTATGGTGAATTAGAACTCTAAAACATAGAGATAGATATGCCCACATTGTCTTCTTGTATCCATTGGACAGGACCTCACAACAATTGATCAATGTCATCGAAAGGCTCTGTAAGACTCTGTTTGGATCCACCCAACTAAACTTTAGCTGGGAGGCCTATTTGGATCCCATGGCAAAAGTTTAGCTCTGCGCTTTTAGCCTTTTTTTGTCAAAAGGATCCAAACAGGTAGGGCAATTGGGTAAAGGATAAGCTAAAAATTTTTGCCCCTCAAGAGGGGCTAAACCATGCTAAAAGTACTTCAAGACGGGCACTGGACGTCTTTTAGCCCCAGTCCCCCACTGCATGCCCTTATTATGAGGGGCAAATCAGTCATTTTAGCCCTGGTCCCCCACTGCATGCCCTTATTATGAGGGGCAAATCAGTCATTGTGTCATTAAAGTATGCACTTTTAGCCCTTGGATCCAAACAGCCAAGCAGAGCTAAAGTTTAGCCCATAAACTTTTGCCCATAGCAAATGGATCGAAACAACATGTTAGCTAGGTACTTCCAGCTAAACTTTTGTTGGGTGGATCCAAACAGGTCTAAGTGATCTTGTCACCCTCCCATGCTAGAAACCGGATTTTTTTAATGATTTTTTCTTATTCATGGAACATTTATTTCTTAGATGAAACATTAGAACAAAATTTGAATTGTTATTACATGGATCTGTCTGTGCCCTGCTTGTGTGATTTGTAGGCTTTGCTCCCTTGGGTGAGCAAAGCCTACAAATGACACAAATATGTAACAAAGACAGATTTGTGTGATTTGAACCCTTTGCTCACCCAAGTGAGCAATAGGTTCATATCACACAAAAACTGTGCAGATTCACATTTGGGTGAAACAAAGCAAGACATCACCAAAATTAGAAATTATAAACTAAATACAAAAATAAGGACAAAAAATTGAAAAAAAGGTAGGCAGAACAAAGGATATATTGTCAAACACTAGAGGAAATTGTATCACTTATCATACCAAATTTACATAAACAGATTAAACATGTTCAAATCTTAACCAACAACCATTACATAACTTAAAGTTCATCATAACAGCCACCAAACAGTACCAAAAGTATGAAGCCATGAGGAACATAGAACAGCTGCTGCCACAAATGAAACTTGAGGCAAACAAAATGAAGCAAACCTGGAACCATTAGGTCATATATTAGTGAATAAATATTGTAAAAAGCAAGTTAAACAAAAGAAAAGCATAATCAAATACTACAATAAAATGGTAAATGCATATGGACAGATTATGGAAAAATATTATTATGAATGCAAAGAACCAAAATTAAGTTTTCCTGTGGTGAAACCCGCAAAGGCAAATGGAAGAAAAAATGCAGAAGATAGAATTCCAGAAATTATCTATAGATTACAAAATTCAAATATTGGTGGAACAATCTGAACCAGGCATTAGCAGATAGAGAGGCAATATCAAAATCAGATGTAATATAGAATTCGTAATGGGATACCCCAAAATTACAGTGCAATAGTCACTGTAATTTTATATAACAATTCACTGTAAATTCAATTTAAGGTAATTAGAATTGAAAGATGAACTAAAAATATTGATGACACACATCATACTTGAACATCATTAGGAATGCAATGGGACAAAATCATTGAGCAAGCAGCAAACTCAAGGCAAAGGCAAGATACAATGAAAGGAGCAGCCACCAAAGGCAAATCAAATGTACAAACACAAAGTATAAAAATCTTCGTCTACCATAATCATAGAATACAGATACATAGTGCCAGAAACAAAAAGAAAAGCAAATGGACAAAGTATTTCAAATATTTTCTATGGAACACAAATATTCAAAATTTTTATTACCTAAGAGGAAACCCGCAAAGGCAAACTAAAATTACAAACTACCAGAATTCAAAAAAAAGATTCAATACTTGAGACTTACATATTAATTACAGTTTGAATGAAATTGTCATTACACTGTAATGAAAGATAGAAATAAAATATGAGGTCGGACCTATAAAGATTATGCAATAAAACAATAAGATAACATTTTTCAAAACTGAATGAATCAACAAAATAGACACACAACTTGAATAAAGGAAAAAGAAATTAAGATTTATCAATTTACTATTAAGGAAGCTGAGAATTACAATATTAATGACAATGTTATTATAGAGTAAAAGAAACTGACAAATAAATTTTATAGCTGAAAATAAATACATGGTGCAACTAATGACTAAACTAGTGTTATTACTAACTAAATGATTGAGGAACATAGCCATAGAATATTATAACAAAAATCTAAACTAATCATCAATAACAAAGGAAAACAACATACAAACATGAAAATGTAGACCAAGGAAAAAAACTGAAGTAAAAGCCACAAAGTCAAAGTACAAAAGAAAAGAAGTAGAATTTTCAGAAACAGTTATATGGATTGCAAATATTTTAAAAAAATTATTGTGACGAAACCCGCAAAGGCAAAATAAAATAAAATAAGAATAATAAAAAAATTCAAATAAGCAGATTTAGGCAAAATAATTATATGGAATGCAAATATTCAAAATTATTATTTCCATTTTGTGAAACCCGCAAAGGCAAATGGAAGAAACAATGCATATTACAAAATTCCAGACATTATCTGTGGATTGACAAAATACTGGTTGAACAATCTGAACCCAGCATGTGCAGGTAGAGAATTCCAAATGGGATAACCCAACATTACAGTGCAATAGTCACTATAGTTTTATATAACATTTCTCTATAGTTTCAATTGAAGGTAACTAAAATTGAATGCAACAGTAACAAAAAAATATAAGCGGTCTAACACAATGAGACCAAAAAAGGCAATGTGACAATGTCACATAATCAAGAATAGAGAACAAAACTAAATATTGTTACATGACATTAAAACTAAAATACCAGTGAAGAACTCATTGACATTTTTGGTTCATGACAAATATACAATAAAGAAAAACAAACTGTATAATGTTTTTAAAAATAAACATAAGCCATATAAAAAATAATAAATAGAAAACATTACTGAAACTTATCATACCAAGGCCAAGATCAATCTTAGTAGAGCGCATCATATCTGGCTTTAACCCTGCGCTGAGAATCTATCCAACTTTGTTCAACCTCACATTTCCATTGATGAGCAAGAGCATCACTAACAGGAAAACCATCTTGAGGATCATCCATAGAAGGTAGATATACTACCTGTTGCATCTTTGCAAATCCGATATCTGATTTTCTGAAAGATTTGACCTTCATGTCAAGCAGATCTGCATCCTCAGGACTGTTGCATTTGACAAAGATATGACCATATACAGCATCCTGGCCAACAAGGAATGTAGCGTGCCCTAGAATAGACTGCACAACATGAGATATCTTGAAAAATGCATCAGAATGTCTAGATCGAACAACAACATACAAGAGAGTATTTGTTGGACCGTTAGCCAATCCAAGAAACTTGGCGCATGTCTTGGAGGGATAAAAACAAGCATCATCAAAGATCTTGTCAACATTCAGGAATTGACTGCGGGAAACAAGAAAAATCAAGCAATTAATCAAAACATAGAAACACAAGGAAAAATAAAACAATAAATGAAATAAACTATATGAGAAAATATATATAAATAAAATAAATTGTAATAAACAAACCTTCCAGCAGCAGCATCGAAAACTGGGAAACCATCTTGAATGCAAGCCACACCATCAGGATAATCTAAAACTCAAAAAATCTTTCTGAAGCCAATGACTGCACCTTTGTAAACTTTAACCTTCATCTCCAGTAAATCAGCATCACTAGCAAAATCACACTGAACAACATAGTCGCCATAGAAAGCAGTTTGACAAATCTTGAAGTTCAAATTCCCAGTAATCGACTAGGACTTGAGTAATCTTGAAGGCAGGATCTTGACCTTCATTTTCCACTGCAGCATAAACCAGAGTTGAACAAGCACCTCCAACCAAACCAAGATACTTGGCTAGAGAACGTGCTGGGAAAATATTGCCTTCAACAAAACGGGCCTTCAGATTCAACATATTTCTACATACAGATTACATTGAACAAAAGCTACATATATAAAAAGGAAAATGAACTAAAAAATATCCTAAAATTTTCTTAACACAAATAAAATAATTTTATTTGCTTATGACATTTCAAATATATGAATTGACTGAGTTTAATGTCAAACTTCAAACCAAAAAAACAGATACAACCACTAAAACCTAGAATAACAGTATACAACCACTGTAAATAAAGTTATGAGAAACTATAAAATTAAAGTAGTGCAATGTTAAGCATTTAGAACATTGAAAAATATTAAATTGTAGCAAATCAAGAATGATAATATGAAGGAAACACTAACAATGAAACTAAGATGAAGAATGAACAAGACATAGAAACAATTCACATTTAAATGAATTAAAAATGATTAATAAAGAAATGTTAAAAAAAGTACCTCTCAAAGATCTGGAGTAGGCAAACTAATAATTCCTTTTGTATGAAAACAAGAAACATGAAGTTAACAAAATAAACTGAAAGATTAATAACAATAAGAAATACATTAACACACAACAAATTTAAACAAGTAGTAAAAGATATTACCTTCTAAATAGTCAGCTGAGTTGAAGAAGTTGAAAGAATCTGAAAAACAAATAATCTCCTCAAATAATGAAATATAGAACAAGGACTACGAAAGAAAACATAAAGACAATAACATCCAAGATGTAAAAGAGTACAGAAGTAGTAATAAAATGAACAAGTGAAAAGAATTGTCTAAACACAGTAGAGATTATTGCAGTTTGATGCAATGAATAAAAAAAAGGATTGCAAGGAATCATAAGAACCATAATACAAGTCAAGGACATGAAAAGAAAGATGAAAAAAGAAAGAAATGGCAAAAGCTTAGAAAAATGATTAGTGAAGCAAGGAAGTGAATGACTCAAAAAAATAAGAAAGGAAAAGTTTAAAAAAGAAAGCATAAAGAAAAACTATCC
>CM014272.1:47279677-47327777 GCA_004135705.1 Alloteropsis semialata
TCATCCTTTGGCCCATATCTCCTGCAATCAAATAATCTCCATGTACAAGTGGAACTACGTTATTTGAAATAAAATCCTACTGATTATTGCTAGTTTATGTTATTTAATCGCGTTGGCGTTACAATATATTCATGACTTAACAAGCGCCAACAAACTCCCCCAAGCTAAGACTTTGCTCGTCCCGAGCAAAACTTGGAGAGTTAGGAACTTAGGATCAGAATTGCTTACTTCCCATAAGAGATATTTTCAATAAGAAAGCAATTCATGACTTGATTAAGTTGGCAAAGATCAAATCATCCTTTTTACCTTATCACTCATGGGGCTTTTTAGCTTTTTCTTCATCTTGAGCGGTTGAAAGCCAGAACAACTTAGCGAGAGCGCTCTTCCCTAAACCTTTGTTCCACCATCACACCGGAGGTTTTAAAGAGACTTTTGCAAAGAAAAACACAAGACTCCTCAAGTGACTCTCAAGTCGCTCATTTGTGTTTATACCTCTACCATCACTCCTCTCAATTTCCCTCAAAAGCATAAACAAATGGGGTTCATAAATGGGAAACTATTGTTTCACATATGCATTGCTTATCTTGTTGAGTCAAATCCAGGATCAATGAAGAATTAAATCATACACTCAAATTGGAGTGTGCAAGTGTGGATATGTGGTACTGGAAGAATGAACTCCTCTTAGAGAATTTCTCTTCTTTAGAAATTTTGCTATAAAGCTTGGGTCCCTTTTTTTCATGGACTATACAGTGTCTATAATTTTCTTTTTCTCTCCTTTTTTTCATGGACTAGACTTATGTCCATATCTTTTATTCTCTTATTTGGCTTTCATAGGGAACCTAAGCCTTATGCCTAGAAATATTTTTGGAGAAGAGTCTCTTTGGAGTACTTTATTCTAGCGAACAAGTGATAAGCATGTTGCTTACTTCCAGGGTAGAAGTATTGCATATGTGGTGACGTGTACGTGACTCCAATTTTTAAGAGCATGAAGTAAATCTTACAACGATCGCAATGAACTTGACAGAACTCAAAACAAATACACATGCTCTTTGTACGTGGTTGGAATATGGGGCTCTGGTAGGATTTTCACTCTTCACTAAGGAGTCTAGACTTTTGTTCTTTTTGAAATAAAAATCTCTGGGATCAGGTTTCACCGTGGTAAAGATAAAGCAACTCTAACTTATTATCTCATAGCTCCCAACAACCTAGAATCAGATTTAGCATTTGCTACCCACAAGTTTTAAGTTTCCAAGGAAGTCATTAATTTAAGCCAACAAATTCAAGACACAAATGACTGCCTTATTGAGACTTGAATAAATTGGGAAAGTCATAGCAAATGTTCATCACTTCCAAACAAAGCTTCATTTTTTCATTTATTTCCATTTTCATCATCATTTTTTTAAGCAAGATAAAAGAAAAACAAAGAGAATGGTTCAGACAACTTACCTGTACGGGGGTCCTCCCCCAAGTTGGACTTTTCACTGCTGGCGGTAATGAGGATCGTTCGGGTCAAAACCTTGGGACCGAAGATAGGCAGTTAGGTTCTGGTTGCCCGCCTGGATGCTGTTCTGGAGGGTGTTGAAGTTCTGTGCTGACTGGTCCCACCAAGCTTGCGACTGCTGCACATGCTGGGTTAACGTATCATCAATACGGTGAGTGGTTACCTCTAGGGTTCCCATGCGGTTGGATAACCCATCCATGCTGCTGCGCCAGTCCCTTGCCGAAAAGGAACGTCGGGCGTCGAACGGAGGAGGGCCGCCACTTGAGCTAGACGACTGATGATAGCGCGGGTCTTGGGGATTCCATTGTGCGTGCGGCGCTTCATGCCATCCTGAACCTCCTGCCATGTATGGTGGAGGCGGCTACGGCTGCTCCCAGTTTGATCCTGATGGTATGTACGGCGGAGTTGGAGGCTCCCATGCTGCTTGGGCCTGCGGCACTCCGGCTTCTCCCCGTCGGGACATGCTTCTTGTCACCCTCCCTGTCACGCTTTGCCTGCCTTCCTGTTGCAACTCCAACAAAAGTGTTTTGCATCTGTACAACCAGTATTCCAGTGCTGGCAACGGAATTCTGGTTGTGCTATTATGATAAACCATAACAAGCTTTTGGTCTATGGCATGAGTAACAAGGTGACTCTGAACAAAATGAGACTCATCCAGAGTTGGGCGAGGCTGCGGAAGGAACTCGACTCGATAATTATCCAAAAGGCCCATCGACTCAAAAATGCGAGTAACAAAAGAAGTGCATTCAATGGGACCTTGCCTCTTAAAAACACCCATCCATTGATCAATCATGAAAACAACAGGAGAGACTTTTATCTTCTTAACCATTGCATATAATAATTTTAATTCATCAATGCGCACGGTTCTAAGATCATTTCGAGGAAATAGAGTCATAGCAAGCCAACGGTGCATGAAACGAAGTGTGGAATTATGAATGTGGCTAGTTCTAGGGGGAGTGCCATCTGTGATACCCGAGATATCCCGCCAAAAGGATTCCCTCACAAAATGCCTCAAAACTTTATCAACTTCTAAGCTGCAACGCTTGCTAAAACCCAGATAGGTACTAAGCTGCCTCCAAGAAACGAAATACTCTTCCCTTAAAAAGCGAAAAGTAATCCCTTCTTCACCCTTTCTCAGAGTAGCAAGAAATTGGATTGTTAACAAACGACACCCATCCTCGTTAATGCGAGCAAAATCTGACCATCCCACAGCACCCCACACGGTTTCGAAATCAGTAGCCATACCTGATTTCTCCATGAGTTCGCTTGTGAACACACGCGTGTGATCAAAAGCGCGACCCAGAAGAATTTGATACGCTTCCAGTTCGTAGCCTTCTTCGATGTCGAGTTGATCGTCGGAGATGAACGCCGGGCGAGGATCATCTTCGTTTTGGTTGCTGCTGGAGCTGTCCCCGTTGCCATCTCCATTGCCACCGCTGCCACCGCCTCCTGCGGATGTGGCGCCAGCACCGGTGTAGTAGTACTGGTCTTCGGAGATCTCCATGGAGTGTTGGCTGCTTATCCTTTCCTCAGAGCCACCGGCTGATTCCATGATCTCCGTACTAGAGGAGACCAGCTCAGTGCTTCCAGAATGTCGGCTCCGCCTTGAGCTTGACCCCTTCAACTTCTTTGCTTGCTTCACGACTCCTCTGACGATGTTCATGATTTCTGCACAGAGAATAGCAAGCAACAAATACGACACTTGGAAGACAAAAGGATTAGCGTTAGCAAGTTAGTCGTCCAAGAGTTAGTCGTTCTTGCGGGGCGTGAACGCCTCCACAAAAGTCGTTCTTATGGGTTATGACACACCACAAATAAGCATTCTTGTGGGATTTTGGTTACCTCCACAACACATTCAAGAGTTTGAGCATGAAAATAACAGCACAGTTATGCAGAAATGAAGTCCATTTTTAATTGGGTTTTCAATTTTTATTGTTTTTCAAACTTAAGAGCTAAACACTTAAGAATCTAACAGAGGGAGAGGAGAAACTCCGAGAGCAAAACGCAGCTTGGGTTGGGGCGAAGTGAGCAAGCTGCTGGCCAAGGCTTTTTATAGCCGGAGATCACCACTGATCGGCCGACCAGGTGGGGTCGGCCGACCCTCCCGCAGAGGCAAATCGGCCAAGATTTGATCACGATCACGTTGGATACCTGGCGTCTGCAGAACCGGTTGAAAACTTTGCAAAAGAGGCAGGCGTGAGTCGGGCGACATGAGCTGGTCGGCCGACCGGATTTGGGCACCCCTGAATGCCCCCTTTGGAATTTGTGATCTGTGCCTATGGTAGTGTATCATGGCAATTGAGTGCTCTGCAAAGGCCAAAGCTTTGAGTCGGCCGACATGGCCTGGTCGGCCGACCGGGGCTTAGCTAGGTTCGGGCTTAGCCTTTGTAGAGTGGCACATGGTTCAAAGGTGTAATAGTTTCTGGGTGCGTGGGCAGTGGTGGCCAGGTATCCAAGGAGGTTTTAAGTAAATGGCTCCAAAGTTTAAATTTCAAATGCAAAAATTTGTGAAAAATTTAAACATGCTTGAGAAATAAATATGCATTGTGAAATAAACATGAGATACATACCGATGTACCTACCGGTGAGGACTCGATGTTTTTCGTCCGTCGAGTGCAGACGTCTCCAAGTCATGATTTAGCTTGATGATCTGGCCTCCGCATTTGAAGATAATGCGGATGCTTTGCAGTGCCACTCTGGTTCTGTTGTCTTCACACAAGTGTTGCTGATGTTATTGCCTTCAGAGCCTTAACACTTTATGTGAATTCCTTGGGCAAGGGCAGGAGTGGCTCGCTGTTGGTGACTGGTGGTTTCTGTGGCTTCCATCCATAAATCACGTTGATTTCGGGTCCGTCATGCTTTTGGTTTGATTCTTTCTTGTTTCCTGCATGGTTAGCCAAAATCTCCCGACTGGTCTCTTGTACCACTGCAGCTAACTGGGCTGACTGGGTTTCTAGAATTTTGCTTAAGTGCAGCTGGTTTTTCATAGCAACTGACAAGGCATGGAATCTAGAACTTAGATCATTTACCTTTCTCTTAGCAGGTATAGTGTATACGCTTCCTCCTTGCTGGGATGGCCCCCAGTTATGCGTTAGAAATAAAGCCCTGCGCTGCTGCCAAGACTCCATCTTTGCCTGGTGGTTGTAGTACCACTGCAGTGCTCTATCTGTTAATGAGAATGGGAATATCCATTGCTTTGCCCTTCCTGCTAGTTGACTGCATATTGCTGAGAAATGTCGGATATGTTCTACTGCATCAGTTATGGTTGAATGGCTTGGCTTGCACCATGGTGATGTACGTTGAGTCAATCATGAGAGTTTCAGTTGCCATCTTGGTGCAAGGGTACTTCGATTTCAATTGACAGAAATTGGAGGATCACTTTTGAAAGTGCAATCATCTCATTTTGGTGGATTAATGACAATCTAATTAAAGTGTTAACGAGTTTAACGAGTTTCATTTGAGTATGAGAGCAGATTATAATTGAAGGGAAATAAATATTGATGATTGGCGACTCCTCATTTCTAAAGTGGAAACATTGACGGTTTTTGAGTTCAAGATGAAGGTTTAATTTAAATTTATTTTTGAACTTGAGTTTAGGAAAGCCGTACTATAAAGGGGGATCCAAAGTTGATGTTTTGCAGGTGTCTCAAAGCTCATTAGATCATATTCTAACCCATGGACACACTCCCCAAGTCGCCTCAATTCAATTCCAAATTCTGCTTGTAACCCAGGTCACCTGGGTTGAACCTGGCTCAGCCAGGTGAAGCCCTCTGTCTTGAATCTGCCTAAATGTCGAATTTTCCCAGGTCACCTGGGTGGCACTCAGGTCACCTGGGTTTACTCGTAAACAGCAGCAACGGCTCTATTTTTTGGGCTGAGCTATATATACCCCTTCACCTCCTCCCACTCATTTCTCTTGGCTCTCCCTCACCAAAACTGAAGCAAACCTTCCTCCTCCACCCTTTGCTCCTCTCCCTCTCCACTCTTGAGCTAATCTTGCAAGATTTGAAGTGGGGATTTGAGAGTTCTTGGTGAGAGCCTTGAGTGAGCTCCATTTCCAACCTTTGAGCTCCATTTCCATCTCTTGAGCTTTGGTGGCACCTTCAAGCATCGTCCTCGGATTTGTTACTCTTGGAGCTTGCTCCTAGACGGTTAGGCGTCGCCGTGGAGCACACAAACTTCGTGTGGTTGTGCCCCGGACGTTTGTATCACCCATCCTCTTGGAGGATTTCATAGTAAGTCACTCAATCCTCCTTTGTGGTCGATTGGGAGAGGAAAGGGTTAGTGGACAACCCGGCTCTTTGTGGGCACCTCAACGGAGACGTAGCTTCCTTTGTGGGAGTGAACTTCGGGAGTAAATCTTGTGTCAACTTGTGTTCTTGTGTTCTTCATGTTCATACTTGTGTTCATAGTTGACTATTGTGTTCTTCACTCGATCTACTTGTTTAGAGGTATTTGAGTGTAGGTGCCCCACGGATCTACAAGTATACATCCTCCCAAGTCTGTGGTAACTCATAGATTCAATTTTCGTTGGGTAGTTTTTGAATTAAATTCAAGTCAATATTTCTGACCCAGTTGAGCCAGGTCCAGGTCAGGTGATACTCAGGTCACCTGGGTTTGAGCTGGCTGAGCCAAGTCATATATATTTGTTTAATCCGCTGCTTTAGGTTGAATTTTTCAGAAACGCCTATTCACCCCCCTCTAGGCGACGTCAAGAACCTTTCAATTGGTATCAGAGCCTAATCTCTTGATTAAGGCTTAACCGCTAAGAGAAACACGATGTCGCAAGTTGAGGATGGATCCGCCGAAGCACAAGCCGCCGTCGCCGCAACCGCAGCTGCTACCACTGCCCAACTCATGAAGATTGGCCGCACAAGTCATCCCTCAACTCCATATGACTCAAGCTCTAGTGATGATGATTTTGATGTGAGCGATGTTGAGGGTGACTACACTGAAGAAGAAAAGAAGAAGAAAAGAAAGGAGAAGCTAAAGAAGAAGATTCAAGAGAAAGCCGAGAAGAAGGCTCAAAAGCTTCTCAAGAAAAAGATCAAAGAATAAAGGGAGAAAAATACTCTTGATGGGCTTCATGCGGTGTCTCATCCATATGGGGCATCTTCACAAAATACTTCTAACCCTTCTCCATTTTCATTTACTCCGTTCCAATGGGCAAAGCCCCTCACTTTGATGGGAGTGACTATGCCCGTTGGAGTGATGATATGAAAATGCATCTTTATGGTCTTAATCCCGCTCTTTGGACCATTGTGGTTGTAGGTGTGAAACAACATGATGAAGATGAACCTATCACTCCAGAGCTAGAGCATGACATGTTTCGGAATGCTCAAGCCGTTCGAGTCATTAGAAGCTCTCTTTGCACCTATGAGTACAACAAGGTTAGAGGGATTGAGAGTGCCAAGGAGATTTGGGACATACTCCAATTGTCTCATGCAAGCTCCGATGAGGTCAAGGAAGGGAAGATGGATCTACTCCAAGGAGAATTGGAGTCATTTGTCATGAAGAAGGATGAAACTCTCCGGCAAATGTATGATAGGCTCAAGTTGCTTGTGACCGACATTAGATCTCTTGGAAGCAAGGATTGGGATGATAGCAAGGTCACAAAGAAGATGCTTAGAGCTTATGCCCCCAAGAACCGGACATTGGCAACCATCATTAGAGGAAGGAAAATTACAAGAAGATGAAGCCAATCGAACTACTCAATGAGTTGAAATATCATGAGATGAATGACTTGGATATCACCAAGTCAATTGGGCAAGATGAAGTCAAAGCCATTGCTCTCAAGGCCGAACCAAGCAATAGAGTTGAATCAATTGAGAAGCCATCAAAGTCAAAGAAGAAGATTGATTCAAGTGAAGATGAGAGCACGGATGAAGAAATGGCAATGATGGTCAAGAACTTCAAGAGGTTCATGAAGAGGAGAAGTGACAAGAAAAAGAACAACTCAAGAAGATGCTATTCTTGCAAGAGAGTTGGTCACTTCATTGCCGAGTGTCCAGACAAGAAGGATGATGATGATGAGGACCACAAGGATGAGAAAAAATCCAAGAACAAGGAGAAGAGGTACAAGGAGAAGAGCAAAGAGTACAAGAAGAAGAATGGCCATGCTCATGTTGGTGAAGGTTGGGATTCAAGTGATGAGTCCGATGAGGAAGGTGTGGCATCCATTGCCATGCATGAAGCTTCACCAACACCAAGGCTCTTCAACAACCTCTCCGATGATGATGATCACCCCATGTGCTTCATGGCCAAGGGGACTAAGGTATCAAACTATTCCAATCCTCCATCATCTCCTACCTCCACATCTAGCAATGTAGAAAATGACTTAGATGAGGAGGAAGAAGCCCAATACAAAGCAAACATGATAAAAGAGTTTGGGAAAAAGGGCTATAAACAAATTAAAAAGCTTATGGAGAAATTGGAGAAAAGAAAAGAGAAACTTAGAGAACAAGAAGAATTGCTCATCCTTGCGAAGGAGAGAAACCTTGTTCTAGAAGAATCTCTAGTTGAGGAAAAGGTGAAGGTTGAAAAATTGGCAATGGACTTGTCTCTTGCCAATGATTCATATGAGCGGATGTCAAAGGAACATGCTTTGGCAAATGATGCTCTAGCTAACCTAAAGAACGTGCATAGCGAACTTCAAGAAAGGCATTCACGCCTAGAAGATACATACAAGGAACTTGAAGTTAGCTTTGGTACTCTCTGGGAAAGCACCAAAACTAGTTCCAAAACTACTCTTGACTCCAATGTCTCCACTAGCAAAGGTTGCTCAAGATGTTATAATGTTGATATAGATGCTTGTGCTACTAACCTTTCAAAGCTAGAAGAGTCAATCAAGGACAAAGATGCTCAAATCCGTAGATTGAACATGTATATTGGTAAGGACAAGCTCAAAGGTAAGAGTGAGTTTGACACTCACCCGGCTTACAAAGCCGCAAGGTATCCCACCATTCGGGATGGACTTGGCCACACAAGAGGAAACAAGACAAATGGTGAAGAGATTGTGAATGGCAAGTCACGTCCATTGTGGAAGAAGGGTGCCAACCTTGGTGAGTTGATGGACATGGCTCATGGTGTCACCAAGAAGAATGTTGCACAAGGTAAGGCCATGGTTGAGAGCTCAAACAAGGTAAACATCAAGAGCTCAACCAAGGTTAATGCAAGCAACAAGAATGTGACACATTCTCCTTCTCCCAACTACACCATTGACTACACGGTTGTATTCCAAAATGGCAAGATGGTGGTCAAGTATATTGGTGCTCACACTAGGAAGATGATGAGGAGTGTGTGGATACCTAAGATTGCTTACTCTAACCTTCAAGGACCCAAACAAGTTTGGGTACCTAAAGCTTGAGCTTAACTTGTTTTGTAGGCATATTCCTCCAGTGGGACTTCATGGTTGCTTGATAGTGGATGTTCAAATCATATGACCGGAGAGAAGAATATGTTCTCATCATTAGAAGAATATGATACACCTATTGAGAAGATCACATTTGGTGACAATAATCATGGTGATGTGGTAGGACAAGGTAAAATTGCTATCTCCAATGATTCATCACTTTCAAATGTTTATTTAGTTGATTCTTTGGGATACAATTTGTTGTCGGTATCACAACTTTGTGAGATGGGCTACAATTGTCTCTTTACTAATGAGGGTGTGTCCATCTTGAGAAGGGAGGATTCCTCTATTGCTTTTACGGGTCAACTTAAGGGAAAGCTTTATCTAGTTGATTTCACAACTACTAAAGTGGAACCGAAGACTTGTTTAGTGGCAAAATCTAGCATGGGTTGGCTTTGGCATCGCCGACTAGCTCATGTTGGCATGAGGAACTTGGCCAAACTTCAAAAGAATGAACACATCCTAGGACTAACAAATGTTGTCTTTGAGAAAGATAGGTTGTGTAGTGCATGTCAAGCCGGGAAGCAAGTTGGTGCTCCACATCCACCCAAGAATATTCTATCTAGCTCAAGACCCTTGAAGCTTGTTCATATGGATTTGTTTGGACCCATTGCCTACATTAGCATTGGGGGCAACAAATATGGTCTTGTCATTGTGGATGACTTCTCTCGTTTTACTTGGGTATTCTTTTTGAAAGAGAAGAGTGAAGCTCAAGGAATCATCAAGAAGTTTATTAGAAGAGCCCAAAATGAGTTTGAATTGAAGGTCAAGCGCATGAGAAGTGACAATGGCTCGGAGTTTAGGAATACCGGTGTTGAGGAATTTCTTGATGAAGAAGGCATCTTGCATGAGCTCTCCGCCCCCTATACACCTCAACAAAATGGCATTGTTGAGAGGAAGAATAGGACATTGATTGAAATGGCAAGAACCATGCTTGATGAGTATAACACTCCGGATATCTTTTGGGCCGAAGCAATCAACACCGCATGCCATGCCACCAACCGGCTTTATCTCCAAAAGTACTTGAACAAGACTCCATATAAGATAATCACCGGTAACAAGCCTAAGGTACATTACTTTAGAGTTTTTGGTTGCAAATGTTATATTCTTAACAAGAAGGCCAAAAGTTCTAAGTTTGCACCTAAGGTTGATGAAGGTTTTCTACTTGGTTATGGTACTAATGAACACACCTACCGTGTCTTCAACAAAACCACCGGTTGTGTTGAGGTCACGGTGGATGTGAAATTTGATGAATCAAACGGCTCTCAAGTAGAGCAAGTTGAAAATGACCTTGTAGATGAAGAAGAGCCTCCAAGTGAATCCATCTTGAAGATGGGATTAGGTGAAGTAAGGCCAAGGGAGACTCTCATGAAGGATCAAGTGCAAGCTCAAGCTCCGGATGTTGGTACTAGTGATCCATCTTCTTCAACAAGAGTTGAACCATCCACTTCTCCTCATGGTCAAGATCAAGTTCATGGTGACGATCATGGTCATGGCATTGATCAAGGGGGAGGTCAAGATGAAGCAACTCATGACATTGCTCCTCAAGCTAATGTAGAAGATGATGATGGGCCTATTCAAAGGCAATCTCAAGTATCTCATCCTAGAGTTCATCAAAGTGTCCAACGGGATCATCCCGTGGATAATATTCTTGGGAGCATCCGAAGAGGGGTAACTACTCATTCTCGTTTAGCAAATTTTTGTGCTAGTTACTCGTTTGTTTCCTCCTTGGAACCTCTCAAGGTTGAAGAAGCACTTGGTAATGCGGATTGGATAATGGCAATGCAAGAAGAATTGAATAACTTCACAAGAAATGAAGTTTGGGAATTGGTGAAGCGACCTAAGCAAAATGTGATTGGCACCAAGTGGGTATTCCGCAACAAACAAGATGAACATGGTGTTGTCACAAGAAACAAGGCAAGATTGATTGCTCAAGGGTTCACTCAAATTGAAGGTTTGGATTTTGGTGAAACTTATGCTCCCGTAGCTAGGCTTGAATCAATTCGTATATTACTTGCCTATGCTACTCACCATGATTTCAAGCTTTATCAAATGGATGTGAAAAGTGCATTCTTGAATGGGCCTCTCTCCGAGTTGGTATATGTGGAGCAACCACTGGGTTTTGAAGACCCCAAGCATCCCGACTATGTGTACAAGCTCCATAAGGCGCTCTATGAGCTCAAGCAAGCTCCTAGAGCATGGTATGAATGCCTTAGGGAATTTCTTCTCAAGAACGGTTTTGTGATGGGTAAAGCCAATTCTACTCTCTTTACTCAAAAAGTAGACAATGATCTATTTGTTTGTCAAATATATGTTGATGATATTATCTTTGGTTCTACTAATGAAAAGTTTTGCGAGGAATTTAGTAAGATCATGACCAAGAGGTTTGAAATGTCCATGATGGGTGAATTGAAATTCTTTCTTGGATTTCAAATCAAGCAATTGAAGGAAGGGACTTTCATATGTCAAACAAAGTATGTGAATGATATGCTCAAGAAGTTTGACATGGCCGATGCAAAACCTATCAAGACACCCATGGCCGTTAATGGACATCTTGATCTCAATGAAGAAGGGAAATCCGTTGACCAAAAGGTATATCGCTCCATGATTGGCTCCCTCCTTTACCTTTGTGCATCTAGGCCGGATATTATGCTTAGTGTGTGCATGTGTGCAAGATTTCAAGCTAATCCTAAAGAATGTCATTTAATTGCCATTAAGAGAATTTTGAGATATTTGGTGCATACTCCACACCTTGGCTTATGGTATCCCAAGGGCTCCACTTTTGATTTACTTGGCTATTCCGATTCGGATTATGCCGGTTGCAAAGTAGATCGAAAGAGTACCACCGGGACTTGTCAATTTCTTGGCCGGTCTTTGGTGTCTTGGAGTTCTAAGAAACAAAATTCCGTTGCCCTATCCACCGCCGAGGCCGAGTACGTTGCAGCCGGTGCTTGTTGTGCTCAACTACTTTAGATGAGGCAAACCTTTAGTGACTTTGGTTGTGAGTACAAAAATATCCCTCTCTTGTGTGACAATGAGAGTGCCATAAAACTAGCCAACAACCCAGTCCAACACTCAAGAACCAAGCATATTGACATAAGACATCATTTTTGAGAGACCATGAAGCCAAAGGAGATATCGCTTTAAGTCATGTGAGTACCGAAAAATAACTAGCCGATATCTTCACCAAGCCTCTTGATGAGCAAAGGTTTTGTGCTTTGAGGAATGAGCTAAATATCTTGGATTCTCGTAACTTGGCTTGAAATCTTGCATACACCTTGATTGTTCTAAAGTTATAGCTTTTGTAGACAGGTGATTGCGAAAATGGCTTGTTGTGTGTGAATTGTAAAACATTTGGATTCTTGGATCTTTGGATCAACATTTGTCACAAATGGTCATTGTTATGTATTGTTGCTTGTGGCTGACCATTTTGTGGCAAATTGTCTTATATGTCCCTATATAAATTCTCTCAAAATCTTGATCACAATCTATCCCAAAGTTTCTTCCCTATCCTGTGTTTTTCTCTCAATCCCTGGTCACCCGAGTGGCACCCAGCTGAGCCAGGTAAAGCTCTCTGTCTCGGAATTATTTCCGCCCGGCTCACCTGAGTGGCACCTGGCTGAGCCAGGTAAAGCTCTCTGTCCCAAATCGCGAATTCTCTAGGTCACCTGGGTGGGGGTTAGGTGAGCTGGTAAAAAAAAACCGACTCCTTTGACTCCTGTTGACCGGTTTTTCTTCTCCTGGGGGGGTAAAAACAAAATCTACCTTATCCTTTCACCTTTTACCCCTCATCCTCTTTCACCGTGACCCCCATCCACCCGCTCCTGGTCCATCTCATCTCCGGCCGCCGCTTGCTCCTGGCCGGCGCCGCCGGCGGTCTCCGTCGGCACCCTCTCTCCTCGCTGCCTGGGGGGGCGCCCGTCGTCGTGCCTGGGGTCGCTCGTCTCCGCCTGGCCCTGCCCCGCCCGGCTCCCCCTGGCCCCTGTGCCGCCCGCGCCGCCGCCTTGCGGGTGCGCACTGGGCGGGGTTGCCTACGGGGGTCTCGGCCCTTCTCGGTGCGGTTGGGGGGCAGGTGCCCTTTGGCCCTTCGGCCCCCGCCTTTCCCCTGAGCCTCCCTTTCTCCTTGTTGCTGGGCCGCGGCCGCCGTGCCTCGGGCACGTGTGTGTGCGCGTGGCTCTGGTAGCAGGGAAGGGCGCGGGCTAACTGGGGTCGGGGCGGCCTGTGCCGTGGGATCCCTGGCCGGTGTGCTGTGTCTTCTTTGGATTGAAGTTTCTGTGCTCTTGCAGGATCTGTTCTTGAGGTATACCTACTGTTTTTGCCCGATCTCTCTCTGTGGTGTCTTGAAGTATAATTCCTTTTGGGAATCATCTTTGTTTACTTCAAGCTGCTAGGATCTTCAAGCATTTTCAGTTTCATGGACTACATTGCTCAGAATCAAAAATTCCTATGTCCTTATGTTCTGTTGAACTGTGACTGAAACTGAACTTTCAATCTTTTCTTCCATCCTATCTGTGTATCTTATACCACTCCTTTGTCCTCTACAGCATCTATGGCTCGTGGTCCTGCTTTTGGTCGGAATGTTCCAGTGGTTGAGCAAGAAGAGTTTGAGGAGGACACTGAAAGTGAAGAGATTATTCCAGCACGTCGTCCTCGCCGTGCCCCTGCCAGAAAATCTACCACCTCCAGAAAATCTACTGACTCCAAGGGAAAAGGGGTGGCAGAGGGGACATCTTCTCAAGGTCACCGTGCAACTCATAAGCGTGCTGCTCAACGAGGCCGTCGTCCTGCCTTAACAGTGATGAAGATATTGCCGAGCCTCCTTTTGATGCTGACTTGGTCACTCCATCTCCTATGACGCGTGCTCATCAAGTTGGTCATCCTTCTCTCACCTGTCCAAAAGAATTTAATTACTGTTCTACTGGTGGAGCAAAGAAGCTAAAGGCTCTCAGGAACAAGGATCCCACTGAACATGAATCTGAAGTCTTTGTAGCTGATCCTCGCTTTCACAATATCACCCATATTGACTATTACAACTCAGTCATTATTGCAAAGAAAAATCCTGTCACTCAACACAAGTGGATTGATTGGGATGCCTGTAGGGCTGTGGGTGATCCGGAACTTAATAGAGCACTTGATCGGTTGGAGGAATGGAAATTGAAAGATATTATGACTTTTGAGTATCCATGGTGTGAGGAGGTAATTGCCCAGTTCTATACCACCCTTTGGATTGATGAGGACAATGTATATCCCTATCTCCATTTCATGATTGGGGGGGCTTGGTTCAAATGCAGCTATCTTCGTTTTGCCCGCATTCTAGGCTTTAAAGATGATGATCTTGATAACACCATCACCGTGCATTCTCAAGCTGTTCCTAGGTATGAAGAAGTAGAATACATGCATCTTCCTGGCACTGGATATGATGATTTTTGGAAATCTGCTCATATGCACACCTTCTATCGCTATCTTCACCAGCTTTTGATAGTGACAGTAATGCCCAAGAGTGGAAATGATACTGGTGTGCAATCCACAACCAAGGTTCTTCTTCACATGGTAAGAACACATAACAGTGGTGATGACTTGAATGTCTTTGATATGGTTTGGAATGAGATTCTTCAAACTTCTTGGACACCTAGTAGGAGTTGCACTCATGCTCCATTTATCATGAAGATGATTGAGGTGGTGACAAAGAAGTGGTATGCTAAAAATCTTTATCATCTCAGCTATACTCCTAATTGGATTGATCCCGCAAATCCTGCTCGCCGCTCTCGTAAGGCTTCTTCTAATATTTCTAGTCCTTCACCGATGCCTTCTCCACCACTTCACCCTTCCTCTTCATGGGCTGCTGCTGCTAGTAGGCCTTTTCATCCTAAGGGGCATGATAATTATGGGTTGGGTGCTTTTATCAAGAAGGGATTCAATGCTCTCTTTGGTTGTGTCAAAAATGTTCATAAAGATGTGTACCAACAAAATGAGAGAATAAGGAAACAGCTACATGGTATGCAAGGCCGCCAAAATCAGCTATATGAAGCCGCTAACCTTCAGCCGCCCCTTCCACCTTTACCTCCTTATAAGCCCCTCCCTCCTCCCATGTACAACACCGATGATATCTTTGCTTGGCATGACCAGCACATGGGTTTCTCTGCTGCTCCTGAGGGTGCTGGTGCTGCTGTTGGTGGGCATGAGACTGATCTTGGTGCTGGGACTTCAGTTGGTGAGCATGGGGCTGCTATGGACTTAGATGATCAGCAGCTGTTTGGGTGTGAGTATGCTCCTGGTTACCCCACGGGTCTTGGGATTCATGGACTGGATGATGGCTGCTCTTCACTTTGACGACACTTGGGCTTCATGGATGTCTTTCTCTCTTTTTGGCGCTTGATGCCAAAGGGGGAGAAATTGGTGTTTGGTTACATGTCGTTGGCTTTATCCCTTATCTATCTATCTCTCTTGCTTATGTATGGGACATGTAAGACTTAATTTGTGATGTGTGTGATGAACTATGTGAATGTGTGTGGCTGAGATGTGAACTTGTATCTAAATTCATGACTAGCTAGGGTAACGAACTCTCTATTATAAATGTCTATTTGTGATACTATGTGATATTGTTATGTCATGATATATATGTGTTGCCTTTGATATTGCGATGAGCATGTGTTGATGATGAGATGATGTATTGTTCTTTTACTTTGTTGTGTGATATATCATGTCATATGTATCTTTGTTCACCTTGATATTACTTATGTGCTATGCTTATGGATATATGTATATGTATGTGCTCTCATGTTGCTGTCTCAAAATTGTGCAATTGGCATATGAGGCCAATATTCATGAATTTCATTCATATGCACACATTTAGGGGGAGCTACGCACATGTACATAATTCTTAACTCGTTGTTCTTTAATGCAAAATTTATCCACTTTAATTGGGTTGTCATCAATCACCAAAAAGGGGGAGATTGAAAGTGCATTCATCTCATTTTGGTGGATTAATGACAATCTAATTAAAGTGTTAACGAGTTTCATTTGAGTATGAGAGCAGATTATAATTGAAGGGAAATGAATATTGATGATTGGCGACTCCCCATTTCTAAAGTGGAAACATTGACGGTTTTTGAGTTCAAGATGAAGGTTTAATTTAAATTTATTTTTTGAACTTGAGTTTAGGAAAGCCGTACTATAAAGGAGGATCCAAAGTTGATGTTTTGCAGGTGTCTCAAAGCTCATTAGATCATATTCTAACCCATGGACACACTCCCCAAGTCGCCTCAATTCAATTCCAAATTCTGCTTGTAACCCAGGTCACCTGGGTTGAACCTGGCTCAGCCAGGTGAAGCCCTCTGTCTTGAATCTGCCTAAATGTCGAATTTTCCCAGGTCACCTGGGTGGCACTCAAGTCACCTGGGTTTACTCGTAAACAGCAGTAACGGCTCTATTTTTTGGGCTGACCTATATATACCCCTTCACCTCCTCCCACTCATTTCTCTTGGCTCTCCCTCACCAAAACTGAAGCAAACCTTCCTCCTCCACCCTTTGCTCCTCTCCCTCTCCACTCTTGAGCTAATCTTGCAAGATTTGAAGTGGGGATTTGAGAGTTCTTGGTGAGAGCCTTGAGTGAGCTCCATTTCCAACCTTTGAGCTCCATTTCCATCTCTTGAGCTTTGATGGCACCTTCAAGCATCGTCCTCAGATTTGTTACTCTTGGAGCTTGCTCCTAGACGGTTAGGCGTCGCCGTGGAGCACACAAACTTCGTGTGGTTGTGCCCCGGACGTTTGTATCGCCCATCCTCTTGGAGGATTTCATAGTAAGTCACTCAATCCTCCTTTGTGGTCGATTGGGAGAGGAAAGGGTTAGTGGACAACCCGGCTCTTTGTGGGCACCTCAACGGAGACGTAGCTTCCTTTGTGGGAGTGAACTTCGGGAGTAAATCTTGTGTCAACTTGTGTTCTTGTGTTCTTCATGTTCATACTTGTGTTCATAGTTGACTATTGTGTTCTTCACTCGATCTACTTATTTAGAGGTATTTGAGTGTAGGTGCCCCACGGATCTACAAGTATACATCCTCCCAAGTCTGTGGTAATTCATAGATTCAATTTTCGTTGGGTAGTTTTTGAATTAAATTCAAGTCAATGTTTCTGACCCAGTTGAGCCAGGTCCAGGTCAGGTGATACTCAGGTCACCTGGGTTTGAGCTGGCTGAGCCAGGTCATATATATTTGTTTAATCCGCTGCTTTAGGTTGAATTTTTCAGAAACGCCTATTCACCCCTCCCCTCTAGGCGACGTCAAGAACCTTTCAACTTTGAGTTCTTCAGCGAATCGATGATATACCTTCTGTTCCACTCAAAGAGAAACAAGATAAGGGTAAACCTGTCTAGAGATGGTGATTAATTGTGACATAAGTTAATACAGAGGTTAACATATTCTTTGACCAATGCTTTGCCCGGCAACGGCGCCAGAAATGCTTGTTGGCATTTCTTAGCATCACCACTACTGGAGTGATGGTACTAGAGATGCCTTAATATAAATCTTAGCGTTTTACAAGTTCTGCAAGCGCACAGAAGTACATTGTAGTATTTCACCCGGGAGTATTCCAGAGTATCGTATTTATTTCCTCAGGGAAAGCGTATGGCAAAGTAATATATTTTCCAATGTATCAACTATATCATAATTAATATACCAGGACTAGGCCAGGGGATAATATGATATGAAAGATTGAGTATGTTGACACACAGAAGATTTCACTGCTCATTATATAAGTCTAGTTAGTATGAAGGTCCTAAGAGAGAACTAGGGATTCTATATACTTCTAACAAATGGGTTACATTCATTACAAGTGTATCCTATACAAGCTTAGTAAGTGATACATGCTAGAGGACAAATCGAGGAGTCGTGGGATCCCCTCATCCAAGGGTACTGTCACGATGTTTATCACTAAGGCCTGCAAATGCCCAAACCCGAACGGCAAGGATTACAAAGGACGGACAGGGTTGTCACCACCTGCCGCCTACCTCTGAATACGTGGAGTAGGGTATCCCCAACGGTATTCCATAACCCAAACACCATGTTTGTAATATGAAATACATCTTTACCAATTGTACGGAAAGGTAAAGAACAATCATAGAGATTCATTGGGCCATTGCCATAACATGCACCAGCAAAACTAAGGTGTAAGACATACAGCTCATATGATGAACACACAAGACTATAAGTCAAGTAACATAAGCAAGAGAGTAATTCCATTAAGGCTCTAAGTCTTACAAATAAGCAAAGGATACAAGATAGCTGAGCTCTAGGCTTACCAAGACTCCTTCGAAAACCCGTAGAAGCTCAACTCCTAAAACTACTTCTACTAACTAAGACTATGACTTGTAGCAATTGGAGCTCTTTCTTCTGGTGTGTGTTGTACAGGAGGCGTTGGCACCTATTTATAGCACTTGGAGGCGGTTCAGGGCCGGTACAAGGTGGTTGAGGGCGAGTGGGCCCACCCCCACGTCGGCCGATGTGGAGACGTCGCCCGACCGTCAGATGAACCGACTGAACTCATCCACGGTGTAGCTTTGGTTCTGAAGACGGTGTGGATACACTCGAGAAAGGAAGACCGCAACGGCCGCAAGACTGGGTCGGCCGACCAGGCCAGGTCGGCCGACCTGGTCCAGGCACGGTTCTCCTTGCTCTTCTTCTGAGTCGCTGGAATGTGGACCCTGGTACTCGTGGAAGATGGGTATGGATCCTCGGAGTAACTGTTGGTTCTCATGTGGGCCCATCAATCCATGTGCTCCTCCTTATCCTTCTTGTCATCCCTTGGATATAACCGTCATTGATTCAACGCTCTGGATGACAAGAACTTGTGCTTCTTCTGCATGGCCAAACATGGGCTTGGTTGGACATTAGGCCAGGTCGGCCGACCTGAGTAGGTCGGGCGACCTGGGCCTGGCCCTGTTTTCCTTCATCCTTTGGCCCATATCTCCTGCAATCAAATAATCTCCATGTACAAGTGGAACTACGTTATTTGAAATAAAATCCTACTGATTATTGCTAGTTTATGTTATTTAATCGCGTTGGCGTTACAATATATTCATGACTTAACAAGTGCCAACACTTGTGCTGATTGGGGGTGTTCATCCTGGTGTACTTGTGATGATTGGGGGTGGTTTTCCTCCTGTTGTACTTGTGCTGATTGGTGGTGTTCCTCCAGCTGTACTTGTGGTGATGGGTGTTGGGCCTCCTGTTGTACCTGTGGAGTTGACGGGTTGGAGATAGTGGTGGCCACAATTGGTTGCTGTGGCACATGCTCTTGTGTGTTCTTAGCATGAACTTGTGCCGGTGTCAGCATCCTCTGGGAGCAAGGTGTGAGTGAGGGAGGATCTTCAGGTGGCGGAGGTTCCAGTATGATATCTCGTTTATGCCACGGTGCATTCTTTCCTATGGCTTGTCCCAAGGTTTCAATGCCGTCATCAAGGGATAAGTCTAAGAAGTGATCATCATGTCTTGGATCCGTAATTGTGAGCACTCTTACCCATGTATATAATGGCGGGATAGGCTATCCCCCTAACTCGGGATTATTGCTCACCACCAACGCCACACCTTTGGCAGCCTCCTTTGTCTTCCCACTTCTGCCTATCGGAATGTGCAACGAGCAAGGAGTGTCAACAGTTATAGCATCTACCAGGTATGGTTGTGCTGACGTAGAGGCAACACTACTCTGACAAAGGCTTGAGGCAGCGGGCGGCGGTAGCGGCAGCGGCATCATTGAGTTATTATTTAATGATGGTTGGCTCATCATTTGTCGTTGCTGGTGCTCCGCAAATGCCACCATGAAATATTCATTAAATCTTGCTTGCAATGCTTTCTCCACCGCTTCTTTAATTTGATCCTTGTACCGATCGTGTCGCCTGTACCTCTGCCTATCATTACTGAACCCGTCTTTAAAGGTCAAGTGTTTTCACAAGACTCTGATCCAGCCTCCATGCTCTTTCGTGCCAAGGGATTCGCTGAGCATATCATTGTCCCTATTCGGAACATACTCGCCTTTCCTCTGTGCTTCGGCAAGTGCTAGAATCTTCGCTCCCACTACCTCGGTCTCAGGTTGTGGGAAGACCAATTTCTCCCCCTCCGGGCGTCCTTCCCTCCCTTTAATCCACTGGAAGGCACGCTCGTCCATGCCTACAAAAGGGTCCGGTTGCCCAGCGGCTATTGCGTCCTCTCTTTCCTTTGCCCACAACTCCGCCTTACCAATGTAATCACCCGGCCCAAGGCGAACTCGATGAATGTTTCTCAATGCTAGTTCTCTTTGCTTCTGACTTAGGGCTATAGCATCCAGAGAGGTCTTTTGCCTTATGAACTCGGCCCACTGTGCATCTGTTATATTGTAACCCTCAGGCTTCGGCTTGCCATCCTGGACTAACTTGTTCAGTTCACCCTTCCAGCGGCGAAAACATTCGCCCAAATTCATCAGGGTGCGCGCACATACTTTTTCCATGTCGGTGTTGTGAGAAAACTTGAATGATTTAGCAATGAGCTGCCACATGTCCACTTTCTTCCCTTCAGGCACCTTTGACCAATCTTGGATCGTTGGATCCACATGCACCTTTGTTCTGATTATTGCTCCAAGGGCGTTACGGAACTTTGCATGAACTTTTGGAGGGTTCTTAACCTCTCCTGATGGGCTCAGTTCTTCAACCATCCAGGTGCCTGTGGGGTATTTGTTTCTGCCTCGTTGCCCCCTTTTTTTTAGGTTCACTGGTTGTGGCGGTGCATTCAGCCTCTGGCGCAGATGACTCCAACTCAATTTCTTCTACTTGTGGGGGGCTTACTCCACGTCGGCGGCATCTCCTTTTCCTTACCGGAGAACGAGGCACCTAACACGATCATAAGAGTCGTCAGTACATATCATTTCATCTATTCAATCAAAATGTACATGAAAGCGGATCAGTAGGGATCGCCGTTACCTCACTAGCCGGATCGAAATCCGGGTCAAGCTCTGTCTCCGTACGACCTACACGAGGTTCAGTGGGGTGTGGATTAAGAGGGTCCATCCACACGCCGCCTACCCACGCGCCTTGTCCTATTTGAGGTCCGTCTCCATCTTCGGCATCTTCCCAGTTCTCCTCATCCCCGGAATCTTCTTCTTCATGGTCATCCTCAAAGACATCATCACCGTCCCACTGGGTCTGGGACCCAATCACTTCCAAGTCGAACCCATTCTCATGATCATCATGATTGGATGACGATGGCTCATCCATCCTCTAGATGAAATCACATGTGACAATGAAAAATACAAAATATGTTAAACTAAAACCGTCAATGTAAACACATTTATTGATTGAAAAAATGTTCTTTGCATACACATGTGTATCATATATATACATCAAGCACTTGCTAAGCATTTCATTGAGCACTTAGTTGCATGATGGAGGACCTCCTCTCACCTTCGACTGGAGCGGCACAGGGGGTGGCGAGCGGTCGTGGACGGCGGCCGGCCGTGCTGGCGTGGGGAGGGGAGGTGTGGCCGCAGTAGGAGCAGGGACGTGCCCGGCCCGGCGGGCGAAAGGCGGAGGATGCCAACTCGGGGGACGCCCGGGGGACGGCGGGGTGGAGGCCGCGCCGGCGTAGAGGCCGCTCCGGCGGCGGTGGTGGATGTTGCGGGAGGGGGAGGCGGCCGGAGCGCGGAGAGGCAGTGGCGCGCGCGAGGCGGAGGGTCGCAGGGGTGCGGAGGGCCGGCCGGAGGAGCGCGGCGGGGGACGACGGCGCCGCGGCCGGAGGAGCGCGGCGGGGGACGACGGCGGCGCGGCCGGAGCGCGGGAAGGCACGAAAAATTTCGGCAGCCTGTCTGAAAATTTAGGCCAACTCCCCAGTCTATAGAGGAGTCCATTACCAGGGGCGGGTGACCGTCACCCGCCCCTGGAAATGGCCAACAAGAAGCAGTGCGCTTTTTGATCTCACCACCAGACGACCGCAGGATCATCCGCTCGACACTATATTACCACCACCGGATCAAACTGTGCGCGGCCTGACTATAACTGCTGCTTGTGACCATAGATGCATGTGTGTCAAAATTGTAAGATACATTGTACTATAAGTTGTGTCTCAAGGTTTGTAAGATAAGTCTGAAGATTTGTAAGATAAGATCATTATTGTAATGTTGATATGGATGCATTCCAACAGGCTCATTTCATACATTCCAACACAACTTGACACGGCACATTCATCCGCGCTTGGACTGAATATTACGGCCAAGCTATTTGGCTTCAAAAAACTGTACATCGTCTGTGTATCTTGATGCGGAACAACCACCGGATGCATAGCAATTAGAGCGGTGCTGTCCACAGTAGAATCAAGGGATGAAACTGCGTCTGCGCGTGGGAAACCCAGAGCGGACATGATGAATGAACGTTCGAGCGGTGCTCTTCACAGCTGCATCAACGTATGAAACTGTGGCTGCACGTGGGTATAGGGTGAAACCACCAACGGACAGGATGAATGGGCTTTCGTATGGTGATGCTTTTCTGTAGGGTCACAGTATAACACTGTGAGTTAGGAAACTTAAGCATTCGAAATTCACACTCCCCATAATGCCCTGTTTCGAATCATACTTGCAACATCATACATATTTAAGCGAGATAGCACGAAACTCAAGTTCATAGTTATATTTACAAAGTTCATAGTTATATTTACAAAGTTCGACGACCAGAGAACGCCAGGGGCATGTCTCACATCTTGCTGACGGCGTAACTCACACCGCTGCTGAAGTTCCGCGTCCAGAGGTCGAACTCATGACGGATGCGGCACTGCGGGCTGCAGTACAGGATGATATGCGTCCCATCCGTCCAGCGCCTGCAGTGCGACCATGTGCAGACGTGAGGATCCTGTGGGATCAGGTCCATGTCGTCGTCGCGGTGAAGAAGACACAACTCGAACGCAAGGCAGTGGAGGTCCTGCCTGGCATTGTAGCGCAGCCGCACCAGGCCGCGGTTCTCCCACCGGCCATGCGGGGGCGACGGGCCGCCGCTGATGCGATGGAGCACCGCCAGTGCATCAGGGTCCGCGGGGTTCCTACGGTACTGCAGCATCGCCAAGAAGTAAGCCGCACAATATTCCCCAATGCCAGCGGCCTTCTTGACTTGCTGCATTCCGTCGCTCCGCCGGCGGCGCAACAAAGGCTCCAACCCATCGTAGTATATGGCCCCCGGATTTTCGGCATCGAGGATCTGCTGCAGGATGGGTGACCTGACATAGGTGGGCAAACGCCGGTAGGTCTCGTGAAGCATACGAAACGACAAGCGCTGCAGTACCTCGGGGGAGTGGCAGATGCCGCGGAAGGTGTGGCAGACCCGACGAAGGGTGATGTATCCCCGCCATCAAAGATGTAGCGACGGATGATATGGGCAATCAGCTCTTCCGGCAGGTCCATCAGGGCGAAGAACGTCGCAAGAACCGGCGCCTCCAGTCTTCTCCGCGACGACGATGAGGCCCCGGCGCGATTGATCTCCTCCATCGCCGGGTGGCAATGCTTGGCCGGAGGTGGGCGGAGGCAGCGGGGCGAGCGCGAGCGGCGAGGCGGGGCGAGCCAAGAAAAAACCCTCGCCGGCCGGAGAGCGAGGTGGGCACCGAGTCAGCGGGGGCGAGCCAAGAAATCCCCCGCGCGTCGGAGGTGGGCGGCCGGAGGCGGCGGGGCGAGCGCGAGCGGCGTGCGAGCGGCGGGGCGAGCGCGAGAATGCAAGCGGGCGGGGGCGGTTCGCCGGAGTTGGGCGGAGGGAGGCGGGTGAGCGCGAGGGCCTGAAATTAGTACTACTAGAATGGCAACTGTAGCTTGAAATTAAAACCGCCGCAGATATTGGGGTAAGTATTGGGAAGAGCAACCGTCTGCTCGGGGGCGCCGACGGTTTATAAATATTTCTTTATGTCTCCAAATTGATTTTTTTATGTCTCCAAATTGATTTAGTATGAAAATATATTTCGTCCTTATCTGATGATACAGAGGTACATATTCATCCGGTCATGAGCAGTCGACACCCACAGGATTAATCTGTGGCCGCGCGTGAAGTTCTGTGAAAAAATCCTTTACTACCGGATGAAAGGCCGTTCGAAAGATTAGATCCAGGGATGCCATACCGTATAAAAGGGTGGACCGAGTCAAATGCTGACAATGATTGAGAAACTTAAACAAACTACGCCAAAACCATTCAGAGGTTAGCACACTTACAGACCTAAACCAACCCATTCACTAGTTTACCAAAACCAATCTAAACCGTTTGGCTTTTTCCACCCAAAACAAACAAAACTCGTTCAAGTATTCATCGTCGTACTTAGTCATTTCCAACAAATTTTAGTCAATATTGATAAAATTTCCTTGTGTGAACGCAAGGTTTTAATTCTAGGGTCCGGCATTCGACGTGGGGCCCACGTGTAGGTCTAGTAAAGATAACTTGCACAAAGTAGCTCATGGTTGGACTTAGGCCATCCCCAAAGCTCCTACTAGGATGGTTTCCATAGCATTAATGAAGGTGCCATGTAAGCAATTTGGTGATGTGGCAAGTGAGTTAAAGAGGTGAGAGAAAGAAATGGTTTCTCATGCAAGGAACCATGTCTACACCAACAAGTGAGGGATAATTTTGCTATAAGTTTTAGCTGTGAACCAACTTTGATGCATGAAGACCATGAAAACCCAATCCAAACCGGTGCGAACCTATCTTGGCTATAAACTAAACTAATTCAAACTATTTACCTCGACCAACCAATTCCCCCCCAAACCAAACTCAACCATATCACGGCGTCAAACCGCGTCAAACCTGAGTCGCCCGAAGCAACACGGTGTCATCATCCGGTGGCCCCGCAGAGGACGAAAACGTGGAGCCAATTCCTGAAACAAGTAAGACCGGATGAATGTCTATTCGTCCGGTGACTGCCACTGGGATGTCACCGTATAATACTGTCGACCTCCAACGGTCATGTTCCTCTCCGGCCCATCTTACTAAACATACGGGATGAAAGAGCATCCATCTGCTCAACTTAAATTTAACAGAACCGGATAAATGTGTTGCCGCACGGACCGTTACTGGTGGACCCCGCGCGTCGGTCATTCTTTCTTCCTCGGTCTCCCCCGCGCCCGCGCCCATACGCCGTCGCCGCTCTCTCTCGCCTCACCGCCCTCCGGCCGTCTCAAGCCAAGCACCGCTGCCCGCTGCTATGCTACTCCATCCCGTCCTTGCTCCGCACCTCCTCGACGCCGCCGCACCGCTGCCTCACGCGTATTTCGCGCGCAGGCGCGCGGAACCATAGCCTAGGGTTTCCGCCGCCGCCGGCCTTCGATTCGCCGGCCACCGCCGGTCTGCGCCGCCGTCCCCCGGCCGTGCGCGACGCCAGCAACCCCCTCCGTCTCCCTCGTCGACTTCATCTGCAATGTGATTCAATTTGAATGGAATTTGTTAAAATGTGAATGGAATTCGTTAAAATTTCACTATTTAGAGCACAATATTTCGAGTTTAGGAGCATATATTCATGAATTAAGGTTATGTTTCACGGGAATATCACATAATGTTCACTTGTTTAGGTCGAATTGCACTATTCAGAGGGTTTAGTGTTTGATGTTTAGGATGTTTTGTTCAATAAGTAGGGTTGTTTTTCTCATGAATATCATGTCATCAACCCAATGCTCACTTGTTTAGGTCAAAATCGAGCTTGTTGAGCCGTAGTTCATGGTCGTCGCCTATGTTAGGTGTTTTCGGTTCACTTCCACCTCTTGTCGAGCACCTAAGGACACTCCTAGCATTCTATGTTTTTGTCCTCGAGCATGTCATCTATTAAATGTAAATTTCACCGGCCCTTAATCAAGCTCATATTTCGCTTACAGGCGTATCTTTTGCCAAGATACTTTGTTTACTATATTATTTATATATCTTATCTTTGCCATTTTGTAATCTTCTACCATATGATCTCTTGCAGATGGCCGGGGACAAGAGAAAAGGAAAGGCCATTGAGGTTTCAAAGAGGAAGAAGAGTCGAGCGCAGAAGGACACTCCACGGCAGGGGATCAGGATTCGAGAGCGACAGCCAGGTCAAGGACAGCCAGAGGAAGCAGCCACAAATACAGTACAGATGGAGCAGCCGTCTACATTGCGTCACTCAGGACGGCACCATAGCACAGAGACACGGACACCGACACAGGGACCACCACCTCGGCACTCGGGTCCGCGTGTTCGTGGTGGTGGCATTCGGAGGCCACGCAGTCGCAGTGCAGGGGAGGGGGTTCACGGCACCAGGACGTGGTGCAGCAGGAAGAGGAGGAGTAGCAGGAGGATGAGCAGCTGGAGGAGGCACAGACGGACTCAGACCCTGGCATGGAGATCTCAGCTGCACGCCGGATCAGACGTGCACAGACACCACCGGAGCCAGGAGAGTTGCTTCTTGACTTGACGCGGATTTCTGCCAAGAGGGTCAAGAAGTACAGGGCTGTTCAAATCCTTGACTGGTTCTCTGAGCGTAGACAGGCGTACACCGACCCTAGGTTCCTAACACGGTTACAGGAGAGCTTCTATACCTCGTACATCAGGGGACGGTTTCTGATCGCCGAGCACAAGATGCTGGATTGGACTTCACTGAGAAGGGCTGCAGGGGGAGTACCTATATGGCCCCACTTTGCGTACATGCCAGGGGTCGAGGCCTTGGTCACTGACTACAGGCTTTGGGTAGAGGAGTGGGTGAGAGTCTTCTTTGCCACACTCTACATTGACATGCACCGGACCTTCATTCAGTTCATGTTCAACAACGAGGTTTGGCGGCTGTCCAGGGAATCGATTGCAGCTACCTTTGGTCTACAGCTTGGAGGTACGATATTGCACCATGTCACTTATGGTGAGGAAAGTAGTCCTCCCCGCCGTCCTCGTTCTACAACGTACCCTACAGACGAGCAGATGGCTCCACTGTTTCGTCAGCCGTTCGTTCCTGGCAGCCCGAGGACTCCCGACCAGCTGACAGACGAGGCGTACACTGTTCACATGGCCTTACGGAGGTCACTTTTGCCCAGGAAAGGGAACGCCGAGATGATCACCGCCTTGCAGCAGTGGCTCCTTCTTCACATCATTATATGTGAGTGGGAGGATGTTATTTTTGATGCGATGTCAGCGCAGCGACAACAGCCATATGCTCACCTGATTAGCTATTTGATCGCCTCCCTGGGGAATGGAAGTTGGAAGAATGACCTTTACAGTGCCAGGGGTCAGTTTGGCACATATTTGGCCACACGGCCTGATGACAAGCGCCGACGCCCTAGAGCGATGTTGGTAGCAGAGGAGAGGTTGCACCTGCAAGTAATCGCAGAGGCAGCTATGACTGAACTTGAGCGTGAGCGGGACGCACTAGCTATAGTAGAGGCTCAGCTTCTGACCTACCTTGATACTGACACTGAGGATTCGGACGAGGACCCGGACTACACGCCTTACTTTCTAGAGCGTCGTACTCACGACGACGAGGCGGGTCCGTCCAGAGCAGTTCCAGAGGAGGAGTCATCTCCTCCACCGCCTCCTGTGACAGTGACACCACCGCCTCGAGTGACTGAGGCACATGTTACTCAGCCAGATTATCTTGCTACTATAGTATAGACACTGGTCGATCAGCAGCGTCGCTCCGAGGCTGAGCACGCACGTCAGAGAGAAACGCAGATGATCTTTCTTCAGGAGATACGCCACCAGTAGCAGCAATTCAGCGCACAACTTCTTCAGCAGCAGCAGTTGGCTTCACATATGTTCGGTTACGTTACTGGCTGAATAGGACAGTTGTACCAGCACTCAGGTATCGAGCCACCTCCTCGTCCTCCTATGCCACAGCAGCTCCAGTACGACCCGCTCACTCCACCTCCTCTAGCCGGTGCTTTCCTGCAGACACCCTTGGCTTCATTTCCGATGATAGCACCTGTAGAAACTGGGGTGTTATCAGTTCCACCACCGATGTCTGAGTAGCAGCAGCAGTGTGCCTCCCTTGAGCAGCAGAGACAGAGTCAGGCTAACTTCTCTACGGTGTCTCCTTCGATTTCCATAGCTCCACTCTCTGTCGAGACGGCACCTGAGGAGACCCTCTCGACCCCGAGGATGACTTCGGCAGTCACTACAGTGCCTACTCGTCCGGATGACCGACCTCACGAGCCCGACACCACTGCCGGAGCATTTACTGAGGAGATTGAGCAGCAGAGAGAGCTTGAGGGTGCGGGTGGTCCCGTGTCAGGCTCAAAGGCTGAGGAGATTGGGAAGGAGACAGAGCTTGAGGGTGCGGGTGGTCCCGTGTCTGACTCACAGGCTGAGCAGATTGTGCAGGAGACAGCTCTTCATACAGCTCTTGATAGTCCAGGTAGTGCCATGGTAGGCTCAAAGGCCAAGGAGATTGAGCAAGAGACAGAGCCTGAGGGCGCGGGCGGTCGCGTGGGAGGCTCGAAAGTCGAGGAGATTGAACAGGAGACAGAGCTTAAGGGTGCGGGTGGTCCCGTGGCACGCTCAAAGGCCAAGGAGATTGAGCAGGAGACAGCTCTTGAGAGTGCAGGTGGTCCGTGGAAGGCTCACATTCTTCTCCTTTTGTCACGTCTTCTTCCGAGGTTGCCCCTGTGGTCTCTGCTCCTACTACAGTCACACCAGTTGACCCCATCGACACCACTCGTATCAATTAACGAGCAGATTCAGGTACAGATGGATCTTGACGATGCAGGTAGTTTTGTGGTAGGCTTACAGGCTTCTAGCCCCTCCTCGGACTGCTCCTCCTCTGACCGTGTCGACGCGCCTTAGTACAAGGTTAGGGACAGTACTTGGGGGGCGTGAGAGTGTTGTATCTTTTATAGTTTCTCATATATGGACATGTCGTTTGGATTTGTTTATGCCCTCATGATGCTCATTTGTGCACTCTCCTTTTATTTTTGTTTATGGACCGTGTGCACTCAAAAGGCACAAGACATGGCATTAGAAGCAACGAAAACGACCAACGACTCAAAGAAGTGTCAATCAGATTAGTTTGAACCGAAACCATTCACAATAATATATGGTGCGACATATTTTACGTGGGTAGGAAGAACGTATGTTGAAGCGGTGGCTCGAAAAAGCGTTACACATTCGTCCGCTCCGAGCAGTTTACCGGCAGCGGATGAAACTGTGCTGGCGCGTGAAGATGGTGCCTGAGTCCATCGGATGAAGGTCTGTTCGAGCGGTCCTCTTCATAGTGGCATCACTGGATGAAACCGTTGCTGCAATGAGCTTTGAAGCAATTAAGGATCAAGTCCTGGAGGTGTTTGATTATATTTGCGTCGTGGGGAGCCCAGTATGCACCAGAGATTCAAAGTACCAAGCTTGTGTCTCTTTCTAGAAGCCACATGATTGGCATGATTGGCCCTTACCTACGTTGTTCGAGGTTTATAGTAGTGCGTATGACCGTGTAGCAACGTCAAGCGCACTAAATCATGCTCTACTTTATTTTGATGAAGTTCTAGGCTTCACGATCAGAGACCTAAACTATGTTGGATTACTAAGGGTGCGAAGCAGTGTAAGAAATGTGTATCATTGATGTACCTTTATCCTTTTCGTATGGATTTGAACTTGTCTTTAGCATTGATGTAAGAACCTGTGAGACTTGTTATATATATTTCATTGCATATACTTTGTTCTCTGAATGTTGGATGTGAATGGTCCCACTCGCCCTGACTGCGATAGAAATAGGAATGCAAATAGATATTAAAATGGAAGCCAAATAAACAAGATAAAAATAACTACATAGAGAGAGTTGCACACTCGAGTTAGACCAGTAGTCATCGAAAATAACTCAAGAAACATGGCTAGAAGCAAGGAAATAGACAAGAGACTCAAAGAAGGATGTAGTGGACGAGTTAGATCGGAAACAATGTCACAGTTTCATCAGCTGGTCGGTGTTTAGCACGGAGCGTTTTAATGGCCGTTCATCCTGTGGTGCCTTAGCTTGCACTAGCACACAGGGTGATGCCGTGATCGTTGGGTCTGTATTATGCTTCTAGCACCAAATAAATGTGTCGGCTGTGTAGCGCTGCAGCCTTCATCCTTAGATCACACAGGATGGACACAGGTTTGAAAGGTGACTTCTGTTGTAGGCCGACCGGATGAATGGGTGGCTGAAGTGACGTCGGGCAACTCCGCGCGCGGCACCAAATGAAGAGACATTGGTCCGCTGCGTTCTGTTATTCCTGGACCGGTTCAAACTGTGCCAAAGGGAAGTCGGACCCAGCTACTGTCGTGACCACCGAATGAATGGACATTCATCCGGTGCTTTCTACTGTGGACTCACCGTATAAAACTGTCATTTAGGCAACATCGCAGTCAACTATGTTCGCGCCACCATAATAAGTTAATATAGTAATGTGAAGAAGTCCCCGTTCATACCCTCTGAGGCAATCAATCCTTACAATACACATGCATACAAATTGAAATTTGAACAGCAGGTAATATACATTTCAACTCTAGCCGGTGACAATTCTTGGTTCTCCATCATTCCGTGCCCAAGGCTTTTTGCCCCTTTTTATGCTTGCTTCTACATTCTGTATCTTCTCTGGTAGATCTTGGAAGAGGTTCATTTCTTCGAACTGATTGTATTGTTCGACGTCCTCAACTCCGTCAGCTCCTATAATAGCTTGTTTTCCTGGGATCACAATGTGCTTCTGTTTTTTAGAAGGGTCGATTACATAAAGAACCTGTGCAACATGTGAAGCAAGTATCCAAGGGTCATCTTTGTATCCAATATTTTGGAGGTCAACAATTGTTAGTCCATAGTTGTCCACCTCAACACCTCTTGGGTGGTTCACCCATCTACACCGAAAGACGGGGAACCTAATATTACAACCATAGTCTAGTTCCCATATATCATCTATGATGCCATAATATGTGATGTTTTGGCCGGTATTTCCATCTAAGGCTTGTGTGCGAACACCGCTATTTTGAGACACGCTTTTCTTGTCTTTTTTGGCAGTATAAAATATGTAGCCATTAATATCATAACCTTGCCATGATGTGACCTGAGCGGATGGTCCTGATGCCAAAATTTTGATTGTTTTTTCTTCTATGGTTTCCCCATCTGGTATGTCCTGTTCCTTGAACCAATCGACGAATCGACGCTTGTACTCCTTCATGATCCAATCTTGTGAGTGGCCATGACTTTCTACTCTTACAACATCCAGGTGTCTTTGGATGAATGGTCCCATTAGTGTGATGCGTTGCAGGACACTGTAATGTGCTAGTTTTATCTCATTCATGTCCTTGTCGATGAATGTTTTCCTCCCCGCTATGCCGATACCATCCAATCTTCCATGATGAAGTGATGCTGGTAAACCAATCCCCAAATTATCTTTTAGATAAGCCAGGCAGCACTCGATGACTTCTTCAGTACTGTATCCCTCTATCATGCTTCCCTCAGGGTTTGCATGATTCAGTACGTATCGGTTCAAGATTGACAAGAAACGCTCGTATGCCCACATTTCGAGTAAGTATAGGGGACCCAGTGCCCTTATCTAATCTACCATGTGAATCATGAGGTGTTCTGTGATGTCAAAAAATTGTGGAGGAAAGCACATCTCAAGCTGCACCATGGTCTCCCTGACAAAAACCTGCAGATCGTCCAATTCGTCTTTGACAATCACCTTCTGAGAAACTCTGTCGAAGAAGTAACACAACCGAGTGATCACCATCTTTACGTATACTGGCTTGATCGCCCTGATTGCAATTGCAATTGCAAGGAACACAATCAGCATAACATGGCAATCGTGACAATTGTATCCAGTAAACGAGAGATCTTTCATCAACACTAGTTTCTTGATGTTGGATGAGTAATGACTCAGCACTCTGATACCTCGTAAACACTGACATACTGCCCTCTTCTCAGCCAATGTTAAGTTGTAGCTAGCCGCGGGAAGTTTATATCTTCCATTCCCCACATCTATAGGGTGAAGATCATCTCTAATGTTCATATCTACCAAGTCCTGGCGCGACTTCAAGTTATCCTTTGAATCCAGTAAGAGCCCAATCATGTTACCGAACACATTCTTCTTCATGTGCATACCATCTATGTCATGGCGGACCTCGAGGTCCTCCCAATACGGTAAGTACTTGAAGAAAATTGACTTCTTCTTAAACGGCACGCCATCCTTAGGTGCCTTATCTCTTTTTTCGGCTTTCCGTCTTTTGTCATCTCCCCATATTCAACCTCGATGTCCTTGACCATTGAAAGTGCATCTAGGCCCTCAAGTGGATTTTTGTGAATTGAGTGACAAAGCGATTAAAGGACTAACTTGTTTGTTTAAGTGCATGAGCAGGGATCTATTCTTATAATTCATTTAAAATCAATATGCTCATGATATATTTGTGGTTAATCAAAGCAAACAAGTCTTTGATGTTTGTGATGGAGACATGGGTCTATGCATGATATGTGGTCTCTAATTGCTTAAGATGGACTGTCATTAAATATTGGGATGTTAATTTCAATGAAGATTGTTTGGAACATTATTGGTCTCATGTCATGGATGCTCTTTGGACAAGACATGAGACATTATCACTATAATGAAGATAGAGATTTATGGATCAGCTAAGAAAAGAAGAAGAATACATAAGATTGGATATTGCAAGGCTTCATGTGTGTATGATAAAATGACATGAGCATATATGTTATATATTGGTGTTGACACCGGATTTTCGCACCTGACATGATGGTTCAGATGATGACATGGTGAGGATGAGGCTGCGCGGTGGACCCGTTGACTGGTCAAGGCCGAAGGCGACAAAGAAGGAAGCCGTTACCAAAAAGGGGTCCGATGAGGCAGGAATCCGACCCGATGACGAGTGCAAGAAAAGAGACGTGTCGGCTAAGGAAGAAACGTATCAGATTCGGGGACTATTTCCTTTTCAGAAGGTGTTTGAGAGTCCCGTTGTATCTTAAGTTTAGTTTACCTTATTTAGTTAGTCTGGTCCGATCAGGACTCTCCACGACCAGGGTATAAATATGAACCCTCATCCATTGTAAAGAACAATTCTCACAATTCAATACAAACCGGCTTCACGCCAAAACCCTAGTAGTAGTTACCGACGAAGCTCATTGGTGGACGGGCTGCATCAGTTCTGATCTCCGGCTTACCAGTAAGTTAGTCAATTTATCGAACTAGTATAGGCTTTGAATTGAGGCGCATCGCCCTTTCTCGTTTATACTGTGCAACCGATTTATCTCTGGATAATCAAGATTGATATAGATTCCCTACGTCGGAGCTAGATCAATATTGATTATTCAACAGATTATCGTTTATCGGACTATACTTTAAGCCTAGATTCCCTACGTCGGAGCTAGGTATCAAGGTTAGTCTAGATTTCCCTACGTNAAGATTAGTCTAGATTCCCTACGTCGGAGCTAGAGTAATCTTGGTTACTAAAGATAGTCTTTGCGGTTTGTTGGAGTTGCTAGATTGGTTTAGATCTACGCCATGTGAATCATTTCTACTTCTTCAACGGCTTTGAGCACAGGTCTTGGTCCGATTTAAGCAATATTTATCTTACAGCATCGTTCTATGTCCGATCTTGCTTTGTGGTTTAATCTGGTTGTTCTTTGAGTATTGCACTGGTGTAGATTCCCTACGTCGGAGCTGGATCTTTGTAATACGCTTAGATTAATCTTTGACTGTCATGTTTGGTCTAGATTCCCTACGTCGGAGCTAGGTTCATCTTGATTAGTTAAAGGAAGCTTTGGTTATGCCTTAATGCTATTTGAATGTTAAGTGTGGTGTAGATTCCCTACGTCGGAGCTGGATCTTGCTTAATTGTTCAGTACATATCTTAGAATCAGAACGTATCTGTTAATGTTTTGCCTGCTTATTTTGCTTAATCTGATCAACACCTGTGCGAGCAGCTTGTTTAATTAACAGGTTGATAAGTTAAGTCTGGTTATCTAGCTATCTGATCTGATCATAGTTAGAGAAATCTAGATTCCCTACGTCGGAGCTAGATTTCTCTGAAAAGGCTATAGTCCGATCGGTTGGTTAGATGGTCCGATAAGACGAGTCAAACTGGTAATTAGGCAAGGTGGACAATGTATCGGCTTACACTTTGATTATTTAATATCTTGTTTCAAGACATAGCTGATCCATTATTTACATATTGGCCTTGTTTTATGCTTTATTTCATTATTCAAAGGCTGGTCTGTTATATCAATCAAGGTCCGATCCTGATTGGTCCGATTCTGAGGTCCGATTTGGTGTCTGATTGAGGTCCGATTACTTGGTCCGATTGACGTCATCAATGAGGTCCGATCTGGTATCGGCCGACACGTGTCTGATTGGGTCTTGGCTAAAATTCGACGTTACTCCATCGTCTGAAATAGAGCCGGCACAATCATAGAGCAATTTAACTGTTTTATTCCCTTGTCAATTTCAGGTCAAATTGACTGGCACGCCGCGAACCTGAACTGGAGTGTAGACTGGCACTGGAGCGAAGCAGACTCTCCCCGGTCATCGTGTGCTGCACGCGGGAGATACGACCGCCGATTTTCCGCGTCAACAGATAGATTTAATGCCTTTGTGCACATCCTAGTAAGATGAAACTAGCAGTTACTTTTTCGCATCAAGTTTCAAGCAATTGAACTGCTACCAAAGATTGACAACATTGCAAGATGTTAAGTCTGTACCTAATTACAACTATGGAAATTAAATTAGGCACTAGGACTTACCATCTTATCTGCAATAAGCTGGGCTACAAGAGGTCCCCTCCTGCTCAACCATTCTCCCTCTTGGCCCCAATTTCAATTTCAGACACCGGCGTCCTCTAATCTTCTCCTGCATGCACTAAGAACAGATTTAACACCGATTCACAATCACACAGCTTCAACACAATAATTATTCAAAATCATCACAGATCCAGAAATCATTGCATAATCGGAATAACACAGATACACAAATCATCATACCTCAAGATCTAGCCATGGTTGAGAGAAAGGAAGAGGGGGACACCGGCAGACGTATGGCGGAGGAAGAGGAGGGCAACGGCAGAGGCGAGGTGGAGGAGGGGGCACGGAGGCGAGCGCGAGGCAGAGGGCGATGGGCGCCAGTGCCGAGCACGAGGCGGAGGTGGGGGGCGCCGGCAGCAAGCCTCAGTCGAACGAGAAGGGGGCACCGGCGGCGAGCCTCAGTCGAAGGAGGGGGCGGCGGCGAGCCGCAGTCGAAGGAGGAGGGGGGCCGCTGCCGGCGAGCCGCAGTCGAAGGAGGAGGGGGCCCGTCGCCGGCGAGCCGCAGTCGAAGGAGGAGGGGGCCCGCCGCCGATGAGCCGCAGTCGAAGGAGGAGGAGGCCGCCGCCGGCGAGCTGCAGTCGAAGGAGGAGGGGCAGCCTTGTGAGATCTGACACGGAGGAGGGACCTGGTGGCTGCGGCGAGGGGAGGGAGAAGTCACGGGGGAAAGGAAAAGCTTGGAGATTTTGTTTTTTTTTTGCGTCGCACAGCCTCTGCGCTCTCTCTTTCACCTTTGTCTCTGCTCAGTGGGCCATACCAGAGACCCTGACGGTGGAGTGCCGCACGAGAGGAAAAATGAGGCGGCCGTGACGGGAGATTCGGAGCCGTGGGGAGTGCTGCAGGCCGACGCGAAAAAACCGGTCTGCGGTAGTGTGATTAGTATTTCGTTCTCCAAAGTAACTGGATGTTAACTATATACATATATAGTTATATATAGTATGTCGTTCATCCCCAGCCTCACACCTTGCACACAACAAATTAAGAACACTGAACAATAGCTAGCTTTGACAGTAGTGATGATCCACGCGGGACAGGGCAAAGGCAAACGTTAATAACTACAGGTTTCAAGAGTTGTTTTATGCTGGTGTGGTTAGTGGCTACTTAAGCTTTTGGTGGTACCTAGTAGCTGTAGCCCTCAAAGAAAGAGCAACACTAGCTATAGAATAACAAGTGATAGTCGTCTTTGGCACGAGGGCCGCCCATATACAATCTCTTCTCCTTTTGTTAATTTTCTTGATTAAGACCTAGGCATCGTGCACTAATCAACTCACGCCTGTAACAGCTGCACTTAGGGGGTGTTTAATTCCCCAAAAAAAATTTCACCAAAATTTTCCCAAGGGAATCTTACATGCATGGAGTAGTAAACGTGTGTTAATGACAAAACCCATTCCATAACCTCCAGGTAACTTTGCGAGACGAATCTAATGAGCCTAATTAGGTCATGATTTGCAACAGTGATGCTACAGTAACCGTCCGCTAAACATTCACTAATCATAGATTAATTACCATCATTAGATTCGTCTCGCAATTTCTATGCGAGATCTATAATTAGTTTTATTATTAGTCTACATTTGGTACTCCTAAATGGTAAGATTCTCTTGCAAAATTTTTTCACGGAATTGAACACCCCCTTAATTGCTTGGGGCCACGTCTAAGTAATTAATTACCTATTTTGTACTACTGTAACGACGTAGCTAAGCAAAGTGACTTTTCAAAGTCGCCGAGCTGGGAGCAGTGGCGGAGCTACGTGGGGGCGAACCTGGGCAGTCGCCCCCTCTTGCCACCGAGAATCCCCGCTGTATGAACAGTAAAATGGTTACTGTTCATCAATTTTTTTAGAAAAAGATAGCATTGTTCCCCCCCTCATTTGTTGCTCGAGCTCTGCCAGTGGCTGGGAGCATCTCTCTGATCACCACTATTCTACAACTTAGGTGTAGCTACATCCAAGTATTACTGTAAATTTTTAGTAATAACTATTGCGCACGACTATGAATATCCTTCTACTAAAGGACGTTCAATAATACAGTAATTCAGTTCAGTAATTCGTTGTCATTTTGGTCAGTAATTTAACTGATGGGTGTAGAATAACCATTACACCTAGGGTGTCGAATAGTTCTACCGCTACTGCATTATCTAAAGTTGCACAACGGTTCCAACTTAAATACTTATTGACCTTCTTTGGTATACTTTTAAAATTAATTAATGAACTTTATAAGTTTATAGTAACTTCGTCTGTCTTAATTAAGTACATGCATTCATTTCACTGAAATTGGAAATGCTAACTAAATACTAGATACTACTTCCAAAATAGGTCAGTATGGTACATATATATGCCTGTAGCTAGACATGCATATGAATTTTGCAGCTGCATGCGTACTTCTTTGCCAACTTTTGTTGGTGTATTTATTCATGCAGGCATCATGTTGCTGAACCACCTGATCCATGCATGTTAGTGTGCCGGTTACATATCTTTAGTTGCTAGGTAGCACATACATACATACCTGTGTGGACCATTTAATTTATTGATGACTACTTGCCGNCGACTCGCACGTCAGCCTCGTCCGCGCCGCCTCCACATGCAAGCGATGGCGCCGTGTCATCGCCGGCGTCGGCTTCCTCCGCCGCTACCGCTCTCTCCACGGACCCGCCGTCGCCGGCCACTACTTCAATAACGACTACCCCTTGCAGCACAGCCATCCATGGTTTGTCTCCTCGTCGTCGATTGATGTCCGCCACTTCTCTCTAGACTTTCTGTTTCTGCCTTGGGAAGTGGAGCCCACAGGACGTCACGTCCTGGACAGCCGTGGCAGCCTCCTCCTGGTGTACGATCTCCCCAACCGCATCAAATTCCCCAGCAGCTTCACTGAAATAGTTGTCTGTGAGCCTCTCACGCGGCGGCACATGAGAATCCCTCCACCGCCGCCGGACTTCTTGAAGAACGCCGTCAGTCCTTTCTGCTCGGTCAATACCTCCTCGACGGCGGCGACGATGTCGACGACGAGGCAGGAGCGCGCATTGGCATGTCAAACTTTATGGTTATGTTTGTGTTCCACCGCCACGAGGTCGCGCACGCGGTAGTGTTCACCGCCGGCGCGGGCGGCTCGGCATAGAGCGAGAAGGCCATCGAGCCCGTCGCCTCCATGCTCAGTCGTCCCTCGGCCGCAGCGCGCTTGGGCCGAGCAGGGGGCTCGTGCTCGTACTTCTACGTGGCGGGCGGGACACTGGCCGGTCCTCCTCGACGGCCGCACCGGCGAGTTCTCGTCGTCTGTGCTGCCGGCGAACACTGAAGACTGGGATCAACACATGCAGAGCAACAATTTCTTCGTCACTGATGGACGGGATGGCAAGCCGCGCATCGTCGTCTTGGCGGAGGGCATCATGAAGGTGTTTGTGGCCAGGCTCGATGATGGCAAGTGGGTGCTGGAGAAGAAGGTACTCTTGTCCAAGGTGACCCATGGCCTGCCCGGGTATAAGCCATCGTTCTTCAGCTTCCCCGTGGACGTCGTGACGAGGGGCACAGGGTTCGTCGTCCTGGCGACAAGGGTTACAGAGGACGGCGACTTCGACATGGATAATGTTGTTGACGACTGGTTGCCTACAGAGCGGTGGCTCTTCTCCATCGACCTCGAGACCATGGAGGTGGCGGCAGCGGAAGACGTGGGCTTGGGGCCGACGGCCTATCGGTGTGAGCTTCCATGGCCACCGGCTTTGCAAGCTTGCTTAGATAGCAATGAACTATAGTTATATGCTAGTGACTTTTAGATTCTCTATCGGTTTCTGTTAGCAAAAGCGTCGGTTCTTTTTATGTTGCCTTATGCAGTTTGTTGTTTTCCTTTTTTTTCCACTTCGGCAACTTGGAGAGTGATGGTCATCCTATCCTATATCCCTATATAGTTCATACCCCATTTCTCTAAATCTTGCACCACTTTATAAAAAGAGTAAAGTACATGAATGCTCCTCGAACTTGTCCCAAGATGACATCTCAGTCCCTGATCTCTAAAAATATATTTTTAGATCCATAAACTTATCCAGAGGTGTCATTCAGGTCCCTAAACTCGCCTCATTGTGTCATTTGGGTCCCTAAACTTCTCAAGGTGAATTTTCATATCCTTAAAAATAGCAATTCATTATATTCAAAATGAATTGTTTATTAAACTATTTTTTCAGTCAATTCATTTAAAAATTTTACCACTAAGACCATTTTAATTTTGAATTAGCTACTATTAATCATACTCATCATGCGTTAGTTTTCTCGTTTAACATGGAAATTTCAATGCTAATCTTGAATATTTCCTACTAACTAATTATATTTTGCATGCAATTTGTATAACTTTATTAAGATAATTTGTTTCCATTCTCAATAAAAATCACAATAGCATTTTTACTAATTTAAAGTAGTAAAACTTTTTTAATTAACTTAAAGTAGCAAAGCAATATTTTTATTAGATTAAAAATAGTATATTGAGAGTTTAGGGACCTGCATGACAGCGCGAGACAAGTTTACGAACCTAAAAATGCATTTTGAGAGACTAGAGACCTATGTGACACCTAGAACAAGTTTAGGGATTTGAAAATGCTTTTTGTGAGTTTAAGGACCTATATGACACATGGGAACAAGTTTAGGGACTGCTGTTGTGCTTTACTCCCATAAAAATTAGGCCATTTGATCATCATGGCTCACTTCCAATCGGTCATTATTCTTAACTCCATCTCTCATTATTAGCCCAGCCCTGTTCATAAACTCCCAAGTGAAACACCATTGTGTAACTGACCCACTCCCCTGTTGTCCACTTTGGCTCTCTCCCACCCAGGGCATGTGAACACAAAGTCCTGAATCAATCGTCATCCCTTGGTCTGTGCTCCTTTTGTTGCCTGGGATCACGATCTTCCTTCATCCTACGCATTTGGTCAACAGTGCTTGTTACCAGTGGCAGAACTTGGCAATTCGGTTTCAGGTGGTTGCGTTGGGCTCCTTCCATCCTAAAAGTGCAATGGATTTTTTGCTCATGCCCTTTAGCATTTTCCCACAACGTCCCAAATACAATTGTTTCAGGTCTGATTGTTTCTTATTTTTTTTCTAACATTTATCGTTTCCATATCAATTTCACCAGTTCCATGCTCTAAAGTCTTATTTGCATTTGCACATGCATGTGGAGAAGGGCTTATACTGGTTGAGTATTGTAAGAATGAAGTTTTTCTTCATGGTTTATGATCGTGTAGAAAAAAAGAATAATATTTAACCATTTACTACCACTTATATTTAATCAAATTATGAGCTTCAAGAAGTATGTTGAGTTTAAAATTTTCAGACCTAGCAGCTCAATGTTCAATGCGACTATATACTACTGTTATTTCAGTGCAACTACTTATAACACTGAATTTCGTATCAATAATCCTTTTTCATGTATCAATGCATCTGTGAAAGTAGTCATTAACTTATTCTTGTGTAATCCTAGAATGAATTAGTTCTCATGAGAGGTCACTTTGTCTATATTCCAGTTTCTGCATATTCTTGGTCCATCACAAATTGTGATAGATGCGTCAGACAAGAGGTTGTAAAACCAGAAAATTACGAACCACATATATTATAATAAGTATTGCTTCATTCATCATATACTTAACTAAAATTATTGGCAAGAATCCCGCGGTACCGCGTGGAGAATTCACCTAGTTTAGATGATGATTATGATACCTTGCATGTCATCCAATGGAGCGCTCATTTCTCCAAAATTTCGCAGGTGTTTTGCTAGAATTTTTCTTTGTGAAAGGAAAGATTTGCTAGATTTGTCATTTTTATAATCATTTCATTTTATGCACTTCAAGTTAGTCCCCAGTGACAATGTTCAGAGACCTTAAACATTTTTTTCAGTTTTCTGTTTTGTGGGTACATTCTAGGACATAATTATAATTCTAACACCTTCCGCAAAAGAAAAATTATATTTCTAACACAAACCACGCAACTTTGCAGGGTCACAGTAATACAACTAGCATTTCGATGACGCTGACAGAACGATGTCGATGAAGAATGATCCAGGTACGCTAAAATCATGTCTATAGCGAATCGGAGGGCCTTCTCAGTATAGTTGGACCAACGTTTCCTTAGCTTTTGGAGGGCTTTTAATTGTGTCTGTAGCACCATTGCCATTGGCGGCCTGTTTTTTCGGGAGCCTAGCGTGGTGGCAATTAGCGAGTGACCACTGAGGTGGCGGCCGAGGCCGACGAGTGGTAGCCTGGTAGGCGGAAATACTCGGAATCGTGCGCGCGACTGCAGGTTGCAGAAACCGCCCCCCCGTGAATGCCAGGTGGGCCTTCGCTCACGTGCTTTCTTCTTCTTTGAGCCATCCATCGGAGATTCAGGGAAGGGGTTGCCGAAGGTGGAATCTATCGTCACCGAGCTTAGCAAGAGGTCCGCGGAGGAATGGCAAGGAGGCCAGGTGGTGGTGGCGGCGGGGCGGCGCTAAAGCCGCCGATCAAGGACGGCGGCTTGACAACTGATGAGCCAGGATCGAGCAGGGGCATGGCAAGTGCTCGGGTTAGCGCGGCGGTAGGCTGGGGCGAGCTCGATGTGGGCCATCGTGGACCTTCTGCGACAGCTCGCTTCCCAATTGCAGGCGCAACCTCAATTAAGCTGGGTGCCCCAGCACGTAATCAATATGTAACGTATATGAGCAAAATTAGGCCACACCACTAGAGAATTGATTTTTTTAGGCGCTATTTCCACAGTCGGTATTCAAAAAGAGGCACTGATACATTTTCATAGCCGAGTCATAAGACATTTTCACAACCGGGTCAAAAAGTGGTACTGATACATTTTCACAGCCGGTTCGTGGCTAGAGCCGGCTATGAAAATCAACTCCATTTCCACAGCCGGCTCCTGCCATGAACCGCCTGTGAAAATCTATTTTCACAGCTGTTCTAAGTTACAGTGCACATCGATTTTTATTTTTATTTTTTTGATATTTTTTCTAGTACTAGGAGCATATAAAAGGCAACCAAAAAAAAATTTAAGCCCAATCGGATCTAAGGGGTAGTCTCTAGAAAATCATGAACATTCAAAAAGTTTAACATTAAAGAAGTGCAACACCCACTAGTTTGCACACCCTAAAACTTTTTTTTCTCACATTACATGGACATATTTTTTATATGTCTTATACTATATATACATTGCCATAGATGAGTTTTGGATTTCTTTGAAATGATTTGCTATTTTCTAACAATTAAATGAATTTCTAGGTACTTATTCTCAGTAATTCTAATTTGAACTACATGTATCTCAAATAGTTTTTAACAAATACTAGAAAAATAGTATCTAAGGACATATGCCCTAGGTTATATCATATCCTAAAATATATATAAAATTAAAAGGTTTGCTATGGATAATTCACACTTTAATTTACACCTTTACTTGTAGTAATAATAATAATATCTAAAACTAATCTAAAAATTACGATAATTGTCATGAAGTCTTTTTATAGGTTTATAACCTTCTTATAAAAAAATTCAACGCATTTCAAGAAAATTAGACTATATATTGTTGACAAACATATGCATCTCTCGCACTCTTTCATACATCTGAAGGCAAACTTTGAAGTTCGTACAGCTAAAACATTATTTTTGCTCATATTACATGGAAATATGTTTTACATGTTTCATACCGCATATAAATTGCCATTGGAGAAGTCCAGAATTTTTTTTGAAATGATTTGCAAATTTTTATTAATTAAATGAATTTTTAGCACTTATAAATTAATTTTCCGTACGTCTATTTTTTATTTTTATATTATTTTTTTGATACTTTTTCTGGAACCAAGAGCATGTAATGAACAACCAAAAATTTGTAACCTAATTGGATCAAAGGTATGGCCTCTATAAATTTATAAAAATCTTAAAGGTTAATATAAAAGGAATTGCATCCCTCAATCATTCAGAACTGATGGAGTGGTGCAGTAGTAAGGGGATGTATGCATGAAGAAAGAGGTCACTGGTTTGAAGCATGGAGAATGCAAGAAGTGCAAGAAATTACGGCGCCGGAGGAGATGGTGGCGAGTTGGAGGGGGCTCCTATGTGGGTAAAAAAATTTGCACCAATTCAATATTTTTATTAGTTTTTCTAATTTTGGTTTTTGATATTATTTTCACAGTTGGTTCCCCAAAACCGGCTGTAAAAGTAATTTTCACAGGGTTCAAAACCTGTTGCAAAAAGTTGATTTCGTTCCTCTAAACAGCACCACTGGTCCAAAACCGGCTGTGAAAACCGGTTTGGACCCAGCTTTGAAAACCGGTTTGGATCCGGCTGTGATAATGGTTATGTACTAATGCCATTGTTTGTCTAAGTCACACATATATGTCTGCTCTTTATCTAAGCCCAAAGATATTCAGATTTGCAGCCATTTTGGCCCACAGAGCCCAATGTTTGTCTAAGCCCAAGAGCCCATGACACACATCTCATTGAGTTTACTGCCCTCTGCGAGAGGCAGCCACCCCTTTCGTCCGGAGCAACTCGCTCCCGCCAGGGCGGTGGCAAGCCCGTTGCCGTCCACTCCCCTTCCTCACATGCATGCAATAAATATCTTGATTGAAAAATTTATATTTTCTAAATTAAAAATCTAAATTATTTTTTGATTTCACCATTGTATTTCTTAGAACATGATCTTTAAAACAAAATAATTATATACCTAAAACAATTCATGCAAATTTGTGGAAAAAAGTATATATACCAGAACCAACAAATTGTACGACCTTTTGAAACGTATAAAGTTCATGGAACAAAATATTTTACACCAAGAACAAATTAAACAAGTATAAAAAACAAAATCAAAATGGATGGAACAAACGATATGGGCTAAAACAATACTTAAGATGTATTTCTTTTAATACCAGGAAGAGAGAATTGGTCCCATAATTTGCCCATGTAACAAGTTTAACTAAAATTTAGAAAAGGGAGGGGTGGGCGGTGCACCGTCCGAGCGGCATATAATATTCCCGCCTTTCGTCACGCTGCCCGATGGCCGGCCGGCCGGCTGCGGCGCCAACCTCTAGACCCTCCACGGATTTCCTCGTCTCAAGTTTTCAGGTGTGCCGGCCCCTCGACTCTCTCCTACTCGTGCTGCTTGCCTCGTAAGCTTCTGTCTAGCGGCGTCCCCAGCCATCTCCGGCAGGAGACAGGCATGGCGTCGCGCCGAGCGGGTGCTGGTTCAGTGCTTTCCGAGTAGAATCGATCGGAGCCGGGCTAAATCGAGCGGGAATGGGTGAAATCGAGCGGGGGAGTATCAAATCAAGCAGCTGAAGCATCAACTACCGTGGAATTGTAGATTTCTTGACGCCTAGAGCCATGAGAGTTAGGCGAAGACTTCTGTTCTCCGTGTTCGATCGGCCGCCTGGACGTCTTGTCAGCGACTTGCAACTATGCTCAGCGGGTGGGTGGAGGAAACGAGTCATTTTTTTAATGACCAGAGCTGCCTTTTTAACCCGCGTGATTTTAATGGATCTTACAACTTTTATGATTTGATGAAAACCGAAATTCAGATAACTGCGTACCGTTTTTTAATCCCTAACGATTTAGGCACTTGCGAAGCAAAGAAAAGCACACGTAGAAAGCACATCCGAAGAGAACATTATTTTATGGGGAAACAACAACTTTATTCATATGAAACAATTTGACTGCCTCATTAAAAACCTTACACCCTAGATAGGACAAGTAGGGCTCCCCCGTAAGGAAAAGAGTACAGCACAACGCTAAACAATACAAGCTGGTGGCACAGTAGGCACACATTTATTATTGTTGCTCTTATTAAAGTAAAATAAAATGCAGGCTCAGAAACACGTGATGCGGGGAAAATAATACGCTACTTGAGTTGTCTGATTGTTGAAGTAAATGTAGGACTTGTGCCAGTTTCAGTGTTTGCTTCAAGCTCGGTACCGTCGGCCGAAGCTTTTGAATTGTAGGTGGAGTGATTATCCAATTGATTATATATCTCGTCCCAATGTCCATCGGTGAAGTTGACAGCACCGATATCACAGTGAGCCTGCGGCACGCATGCATTCATCAGATTGATCTGTAGTTAATTAAACCCATCGATCGATCGGGCAATAATAATAAAAAGAAGCCACAAACTTGGCTTGCTGTGTCTCGTAGTACCTTGTTGGTTTGCGTCAGACTCCATGGAGTATCCCAGGCGATGAGGAAGTCTCGGTCCTGGCCATTTTTGATGGTGCCGCGGTACGCGACTGCTGCAACGGAGCCGGACGATGCGCCTTGCTTGTGGACGTGAAGGAATGCAGCCCACTGGCCGTTGCCGATCTCCTCAGGGAACTCTTCTTTGTACAGGCTGCCTGACCACCAATGGTGGCTGTCGACGTAGCGGATGGCGTCGCCGGTGGCGTTGTAGACCAGGCACAGTGTGGACGATCCGTTGCCATACATGTCCTTGAGGTTACGCACATACGCTAACGCCTTGTCCTTCTTGCCATCATCGTTTATAAAACGCCAGGCGAACTGTGCTCGGGTTGCCTTGGTGGGATTCTCCACACCGAGTTCCTCCAGCATGGCGTCGTCCACTACTACCCCAAACACGTTCACCGCCATCGATCTGCATGTAATATATGTATGATCCCATATATGATAGAGAGGAAGCAAATAATAAAAGGAGGAGTTTAATAAATCTAAATACTAAAACAACTTTCGCACTACCGGAAAAGCACAGTTTGCCGTGTGCCCAACGATTTGCCGTGTGCAAAATATCGGACACACGGCAAATACGACCTTTACCGTGTGCCTAAATAAAAACACACGGCAAAGAGTAGACACACGGCAAATCACGCATTCCCCGTGTGCAGCTCTCGGCAAATGTAGTGCACACCTGCTAGATCGGACACACGTACGTAGAGACTTTTCCTGACCAGACTAATATAAGGGCGCTGTATCCTCTATATCCTGGGCGAGATGGATCCTATCCTGCAGCGCGCTTGCCTATTTATAACCAGCGAGCAAGAGGGATCACAGCGTGCTGGCCATCTCCTGTCTCTTTAGGTACAAAGCCAAACACTAATAGTACGTGCTTAGCTGGCAGCCGCCACGCGTGGGACAGTCGTCTGTGCATTTTGTTCCTTACCCCATGAGAAACACGTGACGTCTGGTCCCTATTTGCCGCTGCTGCCGCCGCCGTGCTCATTTCACCGGTCCCTGTATCTAGCTGGCCGACCGTAGTGCTAATATAATTTCACGTCTTATTTTGGTAGTGTGCTACGTAGTCACATGTCTCTTTGATGGCTGGTTCAGTTTGTTCTTTTTCTCAACATGAAACACGTATGTTTGGTTGGTAACATCCGTTGATATATATCCCATCACACATCAGTTTGTTTTGCTGAACCACAAACACGTTCGTCTGGTCCCTATCCATTGGATTGAATCTGCAACGAAAATGGTCCCAGACCCTTACACGTGGTTTTTTAATTAAATGACAATATAGTCGTCATTGGGACTAATAGTTTCTCAAAAATGAGCATTTGCAGAGTTTACAAGGTCCTAAGGACATGAAAAACAAGTCATGCAAAGAGGGCGTGAAAGCTTTGGAGAGAGAAAAAAAAGCCTTGCACCGAAAGTCATGTACACGCCGGAGCATCTAGGATAATTGGATAAAAGATTTCCTCACCAGAGTATGCAGTGTAGTTTTACTCGGAATAGATATGCTTATGCCACAATGTTTCGGACAGTGATACTAAACGACGTAGTATCGAAGTGAGATTGCTCGGAGTGATGAAGCGCTACATGCCAGTTAGACCTGATCATGCGCTGTCCGACCTAACCAAATTGAACCAACCCAACCGGGAAAGGTCCGACATATCTGACCCGCCTGGAAAGCTTACCAGGTGGGTATATGCCTGCTTTTCGATCCATGCAGAAATTCAGGTCAGATGCGGGCAGAGCTGGGACCGGGAGCCGGCGCGCGGGCGACCTCAGTGGTCCATGGAGCTGGGGCAGGGAGCCGGTGAGCGGACGGCCACGTTGGCGGGCAGAGCTAGGGCTAGGAGAGAGAAATGATGGACTGTATTTTTTTATTTTTTATAAAGCCTTTAGTCCCGGTTGTGCCAACGGGACTAAAGCCGTGAGCCCGTGACCCTTTAGTCTCGGAAGCATAGTCCCGATCAACCCAGACTAAACGCAGTTGCCAACCGGCATCATCTACGAGCTGCTCTTCATCTCCCACACCCACGAGCAGCTCCCCACCACCGACTACTAAGCCCGCTGAGGCCTTGGTAGCCGCCGCCGCCGACGTCGCCGCGCAGCAGCCGGCTCCGTCCGTTTGATCAGAAGTTCTCCCCCTCGTTAGTTTCTCGCATCGCATGCTTTGCTGCGCCGCTCGCATGGTTTGTGCTTAATTTGATCAGTCGCATAAAAGTTGGAACTGTAACCACAGTGACTTCCGGACCCCGTTTGCTTCTGTAAAATTTGTGCATTTGCTCGCGAGTAATTTTCTCTCTGTTAGTCTGCAACTCTGCATGTGCTCGAGAATCCGTCAGCGATCGATGTTGTTCGGATCGCGATGATTTCGTCTCTCGTCTCGTCGATCCGAGGGTAGGGGAGGGGTGGCGCGAGGCGTGCAGCGCAATAATGCGGTGGCATGTGCGGCCGGCCGGGGTGGTACGCTTGCCACGTCGGAATGGGGGCAGCAGTGATAAAGGCTGACCTGTGCTTGTCGGCTCGACTGGACCGGACCGGCTCGTGCTCCACGCTGCATCGCGACGGGGAACGAGCGCAGTGAGCGTACAGTCCTGGCCCGTACCAAATGCACGCCAGCTTGTACCCCTTGTGCTCAGTTCTCACGCATTCTCAACTTCTCACGCACGAAAAAAAAAATGGCGATAGCTATGTTGGGTGCAGTAATGCGTGGGCGGAACAGTGGACACTGATGGCCTGGTCCTCCATGCCTGCAGGCATCTAACGTGGGTGGTCGGCATAGCATATGATGACCCGCGGGTAGATCAATCCAAAAGAAACAGATGCTCCTCACGACGCCAAGCTACAGTGCAATACCATGTGCATGCTACTACGCAGTAGTTGGACCGGGAATATGCCTCTTCAGGTTCCTACAAAAGCAGGGTACACACTGTCCCTGTGGCTGCTCGCGGCGCCGGGTCGGGGATGGATGCGTCCAGATGCCTCGTGCTGCTTCTGCCAGCCTGACGCCCCGGCCGGGCCCACCACTAACTCTGAGACAGACACTGCACTGCACGCTCATCAGCCGGTCACCTTCTCTTATCCCTAATCTCCTCCTAACTACCGTCTATTCCCTGATAAATTATGCAGAGGGGTGATGGTAGATTGCTACTACTTGGAGCTCACACCAAACACGCCAATTTGAGCGCGTCTCGATCGGGTGACAAGGTAGCCGAGCCAGGACGGCTCGGAAAGAAGATAATGCTAGGCTACGCAGAGATAAATGAT
>CM014272.1:47339416-47388379 GCA_004135705.1 Alloteropsis semialata
GGCCCCACATGGGCCGCAAGCGGCGGTGGGCCGCAACTGAGGTTGCTTTGGCCCACCGCCTAGTTATCCCTTTTTTTATTTATTTCAATTCAGCATTAGTTAATTTCAGAACTTTATTCTTTAGTCCCTGGACTTTAGGGTTTTTAAGTCCGGGTTTTATCAGTGCCTATGTAACTTTGTTCTTAGGTCCCAGCACTTTCCTGTTAATGTATATATGTGTTTGTGCAACCTCTATGTGTTCATTTCCATGCTTTACTTTACAAATTACTTTGCAATTTAGTCCTTATTGCTTCATTACAATGCAAATTTATTTTCTAAATTATACAAATTAAATTTCTTTGAAGTTGAGACACATGGGATCTACACAATTATTTTGTGACTATCCCCTCAAATCAAGAAATTTAAAAGTTGAGGCACATAGGATCTACACAAATATTTGTGACTATCCTCTCAACTCAAATTGATTGATGGCTTGGATTAACACATTGGTGAATGCTCTATTTACTTTGAATATTTGGCAACAGATTATGTGACATTCCAAAACCACAAAGGATCTACACTATGACTAGTGATTATCCCCCAAATAATGCCATAAATCAAAAGAAAAATATTGAGCTAATGCCCAAAATGTCTTTGCCTCATCATGAGCAATTTATTGAGAATAAATACATCATTTGTTAGAGTTCAATCTTGAATTCACAAATTTGCATTACATAATACAACATTTCACTAAATGTTATACAATTCGGAAAATGTAGGCAACATGGCCACAAAAGAGTTTGAGGTTCTCGCTCTTGATGGCTCAAATTTTCCTGCATGGGTCTTCGACATTGAAGTGAGTCTTTCGACTCGTGGGCTATATGGATATGTGACCCCGCCGGACACGGGTTCTGACCCATATTCGGTTAGAGCCAAGTGGTCTGCCTTATACATCATAAGGAACCATATCCATCCAGATCTCAAAACCGAGTATCTCTATGTGAAAGAACCAAGTGTTCTGTGGGACAATCTCACAAAGCGTTATGAGGAACAGAAAGCAGTTGTCCTCCCTGAGGCAATGCATCAGTGGAACCATCTCCATCTACAGGACTTTAAAACCATAGACGAGTATAACCACGCTGTTCACAAGCTCTACACGAAGCTCAAGTTCTGTGATAAGGAACCTACTGATGCGGAGAAGATAGAAAAAAACTCTATCAACTATGCTCCCATCAGAAAGGATCATTACCCAACAGTACCGTGAGAAGAATTTCACGGCCTACGCTTCGCTAGTTCAGAACTTAAAACAGGCAGAGAAGAACCATGAGCTCACCGTATGGAATTCTCAGCAGCGCCCATTGGGTGCAGCACCTATGCCTGAAGTTCATGCAAATGTGAAGAACAATGGCCAAGTTGGGAACACCCAAACTGGAAATTCTGGCAAAGCAAAGCGCAAGACATCCCGCAAACCCAAGGTTAACTCACAGAAGGGGAAGGGCATCTCTAAGCCAAAGCGTGACAATGCTAACAACAAAAACACTTGTTTTAAGTGTGGTTGCTACAATCACGTGGTGAAGAAATGCAGGACCCCAAAACACTTGATTGATCTGTACCAAAAGTCTACGGGTCGTGGACAGAACTCACAAGGCCAGAAGTATGAAGCACACTTCACCGCCCAGCAGCTCGAGGAAAGCGTTCAGATCCCTACTCCAAGTGGAGAAGGACCAAGCAACGCAGACACTCAGCACCAGCAGGCGGATAACCCACTGGACGTCAACGACATGATCGAGGACTTCGCATCCACCGACGTGTTTGGAGACCTCATATAGGCTCCTTTATCATTTACTGCTTTCTAGTAGTATTGCAAAAATGATAGTAATATAAAGTCATGATGCCGCACTCTTATTTAATTCCTGGTTGTACTATGCACTATTTACGTTAATGGAATTCGTATGTTTGTTCTATATAATTACATGAGTTTTTTATATATTTTTTAAATTCTGTATTATATAGATGTCTACGGGGGTCAATTCGATGGAGGAAGAGATGTGTCTAGTGGACAGCTATACCACTAACTCTATACTTAGGGAAGTCAAATATTTCCAAACTCTCACCAAGAGAGAAGGCAATGTTTTGACCATCGTTGGACGCGATGCTACGATAGTTGGTTCCGGTAGAGCCACTATTGTTCTTCCAATGGGTACACAAATCGACATCGAGGAAGCATTATTGTATCCCGATGCAACACGTACCCTACTAAGTTATAGAGATATCCGAAAAAATGGGATTCATGTCGAAACCCATGAAGAAAATAAAGAGGAGTTCCTTCTCTTTACAAAACCCAACGGATATGGCAAAGAGACATTTGAAAAAGTGCCCTCTCTCGTCCGAATTGTACTATACATACATCAAACCCATACCACATGTTGCATACAAGGTGATTTTTCAGAATGTCAATGCATTCCAAACTTGGCACGAACGCCTTGGCCATACCGGTATAGGGATGATGAGAAAAATCATCGGCAATTCTTATGGTCATAACTTGAGTAAAACAAAATTTCCATAGTCCTCAAACATTATGTGCACCTCATGTGCCACAGGAAAATTAATTTTGAGACCTTCACATCTCAAAATACAGGCTGAACCACTCCAATTCCTTGAACGCATTCAAGGTGATATATGTGGACATATCCAACCTACATCGGGACTATTCAGATACTTCATGGTTTTAATTGACGCATCCACAAGATGGTCACATGTGTGTCTCTTATCGACACGAAACCATGCCTTTGCAAAGTTGATATCCCAAATTATCAAACTTCGAGCAAATCATTCTGAACACCGAATTAAATCAATAAGGATGGATAATGCTGCCGAATTCTCCTCCAAGGCCTTCAATGACTATTGCATGGCCCTAGGGATTGAAGTTCAGCACTCTACCCTATATGTTCATACACAAAATGGTTTAGCAGAATCTCTAATCAAGAGAATTAAGCTCATTGCACGACCATTATTGCAAGATTGCAAGTTACCAACCTCATGTTGGGGCCATGCAGTCTTACACGCTGCTGACTTAATAAAATTGCGCCCAACTGCATACCATACAGCTTCCCCGCTGCAAATGGTACATGGTGATCCTCCAAGTATTTCCCATCTGCGGAAATTCGGCTGCGCTGTATACGTGCCGATCTCACCACCCAAACGTACCACAATGGGCCCTCACAGGAGAATGGGGATCTATGTAGGGTATTTATCTCCGTCAATCATTAAATACCTTGAGCCCCTCACTGGGGACCTACTCACAGTCCGGTATGCTGATTGTATCTTCAATGAAGATCATTTTTTGGCATTAGGGGGAGAATCTAAGTATCACACTGAATGCCAGGAAATAAATTGGGATGCTCAAAACGCCCCAAGGGAGGACCCACATACCAAAGAATCCGAACATCAAGTTCAAAGGATTATAAATTTGCAAAACATTGCAAATACACTGCCAGATGCATTTACAACTGGGAATAACATTACAAAATCACATATCCCAGCAAGGAATGTGCCGGGAAGAATAGAGGTACCTAATCAAACTATTCATCCTCCTTCTCAAGGCGAGAGTGGAAGAAGTACGACAAATCCTATAGGTGCGGCTTCCCGAAAGCGCACTAGGAGACAGAGAGATAAACCCTCTGATCATGTAAATGCTCCTCAAACTCATGTTGAGGCACAACAAGTGGATACACCAAATCCACATTCCGCATCAACAGTGCACTCATTTTCTGATGCTGGAATATCGGAACGCCCGGACGCCGTCGTATTGGGAAATACCGAGCCGTCAATAGGGGTGCAAGAAGTTTCTATAAACTACATTGATTCTGAAGAATCACTTGATAGAAAGACTACAATTGTCGACATGTGCTTCGCCACATCAATTGCAAGCAACCTTCAAAATGATCCAGATCCTAAATCCATGGTAGAGTGCTGACAGCGCTCGGACTGGAACAAATGGAAGGAAGCAGTTGAAGCGGAGCTAGCCTCCCTCACTAAAAGAGAGGTATTCTCATCAGTGATGCCTACACCTCCAAAAACCTTCCCTGTGGGTTTTAAATGGGTTTTTGTTTGAAAGCAGAACGAGAACAATGAGGTGGTGAGATATAAGGCGAGGCTTGTAGCACAAGGGTTCACGCAGAGGCCCGGCATTGATTTCAATGAAACATATTCTCCAGTCATGAGTGGAATTACTTTCCGATACTTAATATCATTGGCAGTACAAAAGCGTCTATCTATGCAGTTGATGGACGTAGTGACAGCATACTTGTATGGGTCACTTGATTCGGATATTTATATGAAGGTCCCAGATGGGATCTCTATACCGGATCCAAGCGCAAATCGCAACATGTATTGTGTAAAACTCAAGAGATCATTATATGGTCTCAAACAGTCGGGACGAATATGGTACAACCGACTGAGTGGGTACCTTTTGCAAAAGGGTTACTAAAACAACGATGATTGTCCATGTGTCTTCATTAAAAGATCCTCCACAGGATTCTGCATCATATCAGTGTACGTAGATGATCTTAACATCATTGGCAGTACACAAGATATAGATGAAGCTCGCAATCATCTCAAGACGGAGTTCGAAATGAAAGACTTGGGTAAAACTAAGTTTTGCTTGGGGTTACAAATTGAGCACTGCAATCAGGTATCTTTGTGCACCAATCCGCATACGTCCAAAAGGTATTGGAGAAATTCAATATGGACAAGTCGTATCCAACAAAGACTCCCATGGTCGTATGATCTCTAGACACAGAGAAAGACCCCTTCCGACCTAGAGAGGAAGGAGAAGAGATATTGGGACCTGAATACCCTTATCTCAGTCTCATCGGAGCACTCATGTACCTTGCTAACAACACTAGGCCCGACATTGCTTTCGCAGTGAACCTACTAGCAAGGCATAGTGCTGCCCCGACCAAACGCCATTGGGTTGGTGGCAAGCAGATACTCCGGTATCTGAACGGCACCAAGGACCTCGGATTACTCTATCGGAGAAACCGTGATCCTAGTCTTGTTGGATATACAGACGCTGGTTATATGTCTGATCCCCATAATGCCAGGTCACAAACGAGATTTGTATTCCTACATGGAGGGACAGCTATATCTTGGAAATCTTCCAAACAAACATTAGTTGCGACCTCCACAAATCATTCAGAGATCATTGCTCCGTACGAAGCATCGCGTGAATGCGTGTGGCTTCGTAGGATGATTAATCACATAGAGCAATCATGTGGCTTGAGTTCTATGGACTCGCCTACAGTTATCTATGAAGATAATGCCGCTTGCATCACACAGATGCATTCAGGGTATATCAAGAACAACATAACAAAACACATTGCTCCCAAGTTATTTTATCCTCACGAGCTACAGCAGAGTGGGGAAATAAATATCTTGCAAACTAAATCCTGTGATAATCTCGCTGATTTATTCACTAAATCTCTACCTGCGTCCGCATTCGATAAATGTGTCCGAGGCATTGGTATGAGAAAGCTACGAGATTTACAGAGTTTAGCGAGAGACCTTCCCTAGATATATCCTGTCACTCATCATATTGCACTCTTTTCTTTAACGAGTTTTTCCTGCGGGCTTTCTCGTATAAAGTTTTTAATGAGGCAATATAAATGCAAACACGTACTTTAATCCCTGTTTTCCCCACTGGGGTTTTTCTTGGATTATATGCATGGTACGGAAATCTCATGACCCACAGGCCATGTTGAAACTACAAACCACACCTCCTTTTTCTCACAGGGTTTTGGAGGGCTAATAAATTACTTCATATCAAAGCTTGGCTTGCTCAGCCGGAGTGTTACGAATCGATGGTTCGAAGGACCGGCGCCAAGATTCGAAAATCAAATGGAGGAAGCGAGCGCGCGCGGATGCGAGGACTCGGTCTCAGCCACGATCTCGGAGCCGTGACCGCCAAGGACCGCGCCCACGATCTCACTGGGATCGTGCGTTCGAATGAGCGATTTCGCGCTCAGATCAGGCGGGATTAGCCCCCCTAATCCCCCCTATAAATATGTATCCAAGGATCATCAATAAAATCAGAGATTCCTACTTGTTTCATTGCATTACACTGAGATCTTGAATCACAACAGAATTATTGGCCTGGCCGCCGTTCACGTCCTCACTCGATCCGCTCCCTCCGGTTAGGTCCATGATTGGACGAACTGGTTCGATGGATCGGACACGGCCTCTGACCCTGATCCCGACGCTCCGATCGGCGGCGCCTGACGAGCCCCGGGAGCAAAACAAAGACCGAAACGGCCCCTGGCACCTCGGAAAGGCCGCTTTGATTTTAGCCCCGACGAGCATCCGTGGTGGCATGTGCGACGGCGGGCGAACGAGCGAACGAAGACGATGTCGCGCTGATCTGATCCACACCCGTATCAGTACACCAGCCATTCAGCCAATGCTAATTGCCAATCGATCGTATTCAGAGAGAGGCAGCTAAAGGCGATGGATCGGAGCCGATCGATTAGTTGGCGTCCTTTCCTTTCCCTGCCAACCACCGCTTCCGATTCGCGGCGGAGCGGAGAGCGACACGGCCGATCGGGACGCGCGGTCGTCGCCGATCCTTCTCCGACGATGCGTTTCGCTAGCTGCCGCCGCTCGAGTCATGTCATCCACATCCTCTCGCGTCGTTGGCGCAGCGCGAGACGTCAGTCCCAGGTTTACTCCCCCCTGGCCGGCCAAGCGAGTCTTGTTCTTGTCCGTGCGTGTCGGCAGAACCGCCAACACCGACGTAGTACGAGGCGACCAAAAGAAAGGAGTTTGTCACGCAACGTTTGTCCTGCGTGTTGGTGGGGGGTGTCGTGTCGAGCGAGACAAAATGCGGACGAAAGATGGGTCGACGACGACAGGGGCACACGTGCGAGCAGGTGGGAGGCACGCTCGCCGGTGATCAGATTGCAGCTTCGCTTGCGCTCCTGTAGAAGATAGAGGGCATGGATGCCACTACTGCGAATTCGACTCACGAGACCCTTGAAAAGGCGATATGAAGCATACTGAGTAGAAGGTTACGATCGAGCGCCGGACGCAGCTGCAAATTTACCGTGCTATGGAGGTCTTGAGTGGAACTATTTACACGCGAGCCCACTTGTCGGCAGATCGCGTTCCATGGGAGCATGATGCTTGTTCACACGCACATGGCAACCCTGTAAACATAAAAATCCTCTCGTATAAAAAGAAGAGTTACGTGAACAGGTTCCTCTAGAAGACGTCACGGTCAGCTTGACAGTCTATCTGACAGCGAAACGGGAAATGATCATCGCTCGAGACTCAGAACTGCACAGAGCCGTCGGTTCATCGAACTTCCCCATGATTTCTCCATCGGTCGGCAGTCGATTATTGTCTCCGATCAAAGGCCCCGTTTGGATCCACCAGCTAATTTTAGCTGCTATGGATCCAAACAGGTTAGCTAAAGTTGCAGCTAAAACTTTAGCTAGCTAAAAGTTCTTTAGCTAGCTAAAAGTTCTTTAGCTGGTTGAGCCCAGCTAAACTCAGCTAAACCCATAAAACTATAATTTAGCTGGTGGATCCAAACACCTCTAGCTAAAATTTAGCTGGTTAAGTTTTAGCTAGGTAAAACAAATGTGCTGATGTTTAGCCAGCTAAACTTTAGTCGTGTGGATCCAAACGGGGCAAAAATTCCACCCCGTCCCCTTATCACCCGAGAAGTCGGGAACCCTCCTCCTGCATGATGATAGCCCCTCCGGCCATCCCGCGACAAACTGTCAGCGTCTCCGGGGCTCCGCTTACATGTAAAAATCTCTTATGAAAAAACGCTCATGATTCCGGCCCCGCACAAACCGAGAAAATGGCAACAACTCCTGCGCCTGCGCGACTCCGCCACGCGACGCCGTCATGATCCGAGTAGTAGTATGCCTGGACCAAAAAAAAATAACCAGCACATGCGCGCGGCGGCGTCGCGCGGACACGTCGTCGCAGACTCGCAGCGAATAATTGAGAGGGTGTCCCGTCGGAGTAGTACTACTGACGGCCGTGTTCGGATGGGGGTGGTCAAAAAAAATTGTTTTCAAGGAATTTTGCATGAAGTACTAAATAAAATTTATTTATAAAATATTTTTACAGATGAGCGCAACTTTGCGCGACGAATCTAACGAGCCTAATTAATCCATAATTTGCTACAGTAATACTACAGTAATCATCCTCTAATCGTCGGTCAAAGGCCTCATTAGTTTCGTCTCGTGAATTTGCCAGGGGTTGTGGAGGTGTTTTGTAAACTGACTTTATTTAATACCCCTAATTAGTGGTCAAAGTAGTGTGCAAAAAATTTATCCCTCCATCTGAACACGGCCGTATTATTGCTTGGCAGTACAATGATTTGCTTTTCTTTAATATGCTCCTCATCGGGCAGGCATATTCTGCAGAGGGGCCGTTGGATCTTCTGTCGATGCCAATAGGACCGGATGGCGAAATGCCCTATCCTTCTGCTCCGTCAGCAGCTGACATCCTTAGATTCATTGATCTCTTGAAGAGGTTTTTTTTAAAAAAAATACACTAGGCCCTCTTTAGTTCCCACCTCAAACTTCACTATTCATCAAACTTCACTATTCATCAAAAAGAATCTTACATGCATGGAGTATTAACGTGTGTTAATGACAAAACCCATTCCATAACCCCCGGTAACTTTACGAGACGAATCTAATGAGCCTAATTTGGCCATGATTAGACAACGTCGTGCTACAATAAACAATCTCTAATGATGGATTAATTAGACTTAATAGCTTCGTCTCGCGATTTCCCGTCCATCCATGTAATTAGCTTTATAATTAGATCATGTTTAGTGCTCCTAATTTTAGGTTAAGAATTGCTACAGTAAAGTTCGCAAACTTTTTTCCCGAACTAAACAGGCCCTAAACTGAAAAAAGATTACTAGTGTACATCATTTCATTTCTTTTCCTGGATCCGGTTATCATGCATATCTGCAATTTACAAACTGATCGCTGTTGCCAGCTTGAGCGGCAAATCATACTGATGCGCATTCAGTTTTATGAAGCGGGCAGCAATCATACGAAAATACTAGCCTTCCAACAGTATTTCGCCGTATCATTACAGGTCTGTCTGCTTATATTTATACTTATTAAATGGTTTATTCACTACAGTACAGCTAGCATTATCTGGTGTCATTCCTTAAAAAAATTCTACCTAGTTGTGAACTGCAATATTTCAGCAAGCCTCGTTTGTCAACGGTTTGGTTTGTTCGGAGTGAAGTTAATCGACGGACCCAGCAAAAACTTTTTCAACTTTTCACAAAGCTATGTATATATGGAACGTCCTCGCTTAATATAATGACACGCGATCCTCGTGCATGCTCCATAGCCCTGTTCATGGGCCGGTCCCAACCCGGCTAAACCGTGGAACCGGACCAGAGCAGACCGAGGACTCCGGGTACGTACGGGCTGGGCTAAAGCGGTTTTAAACCAGTCAACCCGTCTATCAGTTTCACGTGCTCACCATCAAGGAGTTACGCCCAGTGGTTAGAGATGCAGGATATGACGTGCGCTATCTCCTACAGCTCGCTGCTGCCGATGAGGCAAGCGATGAGGGAGCAGATGCAGGACACCGCCCCCTCCGACGCGCGCGGCCGCGATCTCGCCGTGGCAAGCATGGCGGCTCCGATCCAGCCACTGACCACCCACCCCGAGGAACGAGGAGCGTGCCTCCATGCTCAGATTGCATCCAGCCTGTCGAGAAGCGGAGAAATTAAAATGGCGCATGGCGCATTCAGACCGTATCCGTGCTCAGACCGCATCCAGCTCTGCTACGCGCACCGGCGCACGGCCGCGACCACGCCGTAGCGCGCGCGAACTTGGGCTCTAGCAGTGGCTGCCCGGTCGCCGAGCATCTTCATGAGGTAGGCCAGGTTGTATGCCCCGCAGAATGCCACCCACGTCAACTCGTCCCCCGCGGCGCCGACAAGATCCCGGCGAGCTTGGCCATGAACGCCGCCGAGCTCACGCAGCGCAGCAGCGCTCGGTCGAACGCCGCCGAGCTCACGCCTGACTGAGTTCGAGCTACACGATGGGCAGCTCGTCGACGATGGCCTTGACCAACGTGTACCGCTTGTCCGGGCTGAGATCGGCGGCGCATTTCCCGGCGGGCGCGCGGTAGCGGTGCTTCTCGGCGGGCGAGCGGTGGACCAACAGGAGGAACTGATGCGGCCGTCCCCGCCGACAGAGTTGCAGCTCTCGAGCGCACCATGTGGCCGGTGGCATTTGGCTCCCAGTTTCTTTGACTAGCTACGCCTAGCAGAAGTACTAGCTTCTCGTTCGTCCGGTCTCCGTTGTAACCCGTCGAACCGGTGGGTTCCAAACCGCTAAACTAGCATTCTTGCGGTCTGGTTCGGTTTTAAACCAAAAACCGCTTAAACCAGACCATGTACAGGGCTAGCCTCCAAGGATAAAAATTAACATTTTTTTAACAGGTGTTCAAACTTCAAAGGCCACAAAGGCTTGTGATTAGTAGAGGAGATCATGACGCGTCGTTGGGCAATAGTATATTAGTACTGGTAAGTAAGGTAAAATTACAAAAACACCTTATGGTTGTTTCCACTTAAGATTATATAATCTAGCTTATGGTTGAGAGCAACATGGTAAAATATCACTATGGACCACCAAATAATCTCAAAAAAGCTGCACATGGGTAGCTTATTTTAGATTATTTTGTGGTCCATGATGATCTTTTACCATGTTACCCTTCAACCATAAGCTTGATTATATAATCTATGGAGAAAACAAACATCCCCTTAAGTCACTTGAAGTTTAACATTGCCCCTCTAAATCATTTTGTTGCGAATGCCCACCTCTTTTCAGTCCAGTTGTGGAAACACCCCAATATGAACATGGTTATGCTATTCAACCCATTTTATAAATTGTGAGCCGTCAGCATGATCTTTAATGATATAGATACTTCTAGCAGTATAGTCCCAATACTTTTAAAAAGATTCACAAATAATTTCCTAATGAGAGCTCAAACATTGTTGCACTGAGTTTTGCTATTTACACAAAAAAAAAAATTTCAATGCAAACATGATGAATAAGTCTCATGCAAATATTCGAACAAAGCTTAACTCAGCTATTTTGGCCTATAGCGGCTCTGCAACGGTAAAAATGGATTAGTTTGGTTAAGCATGTGGAGATTGGGGGGTTTTCGCAACCAAATTGAGTAAACAGGCCACATTTGCAATAAAATGACTTTTGGGAAGAAATGTCAAACTTTAAATGATTTATGGGTGGGTTTATGTAATATTGCCGTTAAACAAAGAAAGCTAGTGGCCCACTTATACCAACCTATCAGCACAGTAGTAGATCACGCATTCATAATTCATAATTTCATATGTAGGGCGCGTCCAAACTTCCCTTTAGCCGAGTTTAAGACGACAGCAACAGCAGCGGCCATCGCGGCCAGAACTCTTCCTCTGCCCAGCGGGCACGTCCCACAGACCAGTCCACCCAAATTCCAAACGCGCCAGCCACGAAGTGAACAGAGAGCTACGAAAACCGTGGCGCTCGGCCGCCCCGCAGGTCCCGGGAGGCCGGGAGGTTCCGCCCGCTCGGGCCGTCAGGCTCTCATATATCCGTGCCACTGACGCAGCGAGCCCAGGCTCTCATATATCCGTGCCACTGACGCAGCGAGCCCAGGAGCCACCAGCCGAATGCGGGGAGCGCAGTGAAGAGGCCATACCGCCGCCGCTGTAGGCACGCACTGCTGGTGCGGCGCTGCCACTGCCACGCCCCCTTGACCTCGCCAGTCAGCCGCTGCTAGCTTAGCTGGAGGTGGAGAGGGGAGGAGGAGGGGGGAGCGGGGAGCGGGGAGCGGCGGCGGCGGCGGCATGGCGGGGGGAGGAGGAGGGCCGGGGCCGGGTCCGGTGAAGGCGGGGAGCCGGCCGCCGTGGGTGGGGCTGGCGGCGGCGGTGTGGGTGCAGATGGCGGCGGGGAGCGCCTACATCTTCCCGCTCTACTCGCACGCCGTCAAGGAGGCGCTCGGGTACAACCAGAAGGACATCACCATGCTCGGTGTCGGCAACGACGTCGGCGAGAACGTGGGCCTCCTCCCCGGGATGCTCGCCAACCGCCTCCCGCCCTGGCTCATCCTCGTCATCGGCTCCGCCTGCGCCTTCTTCGGCTTCGGCACGATCTGGCTCGCCGTCACCAAGACCATCGCCATGCCGTACTGGGTGGTAGGCTACGCTTCCCCTCAGCTCCCTCTGTCCTTCCCTTCCCCGCCGTCCACCGATCCAGCTCCCAACCTGGCGTGTGTGCTTCCTTCGCATGCTATTTTGGGCTTTCTGTCATTGATTTGCTTGATTTGTTCTCGGTGCCATGCGGATGTGATTAATTCCCAGATACGAATGCAACTACGATGCGCACTAGTGTATTGAACGAGCTAATTGGGGCTTAATTCATAGTCATATGTTCTTCAACCTTCCATTTTCGAGTTTGATTAAAAACAGAATCTAGTTTGTACTTTTTTTAATCTCTTCTACAATTGATTTTGCGAGCAAATGTAGTGTAAAAGCGTGTTGGTTGGACAAATTCTGTGGTCTTCGCTGCCATACTTATTTTATGCTCTTTTATTTCAAGCAAGCAAAGCACTGTTTCATTGACAGTAACACCCGCACATATTTCCGGTTTTCAAGTTCACGTTTGAATATGATATGATTTCTTTTTGCTGATTGCTTGCTTTTATCCATAAGTTTCTTATTGATGCTTTGGCCAATCATTTCTGCAAGGGGAAGTAATTGGTTTCAGTGGCGAACCTTGCAGTAAACCCCCACATGTCCGCTTCCCTCGCATGCTACTTTTGGCCGTTTGTCTTTTATTTTGTGCTTCCTTTGCTGCCCGCTTTGGGGGATGTCTGTCAGTATTAGGGACGATGCATAAGTGCTGCGAAGGGTAGTCATGGTTCTTCAAGTCTCCAGTATCTAGTTCCCTTGATTAAAACATTCCAATTTCTATTTTTACCATTTTTGTTCTTTGAGTCATCTTACGACCAAATGTATGTCGAGTGTGTTGGTTGAGCAAGTTTTGTGGAGGTAGCTGGCATAATTTAATAAGTTGCCTATTAACTAATTGGGTGATTGAAGTTGACGTGCTAGATATTTTCCCTTTCCAAGATGTCATGAAGCTATATATAATATGAAAACTTCCCTTTCTGCAACCATGTTGAATTCGTTGTTTTGGTCATAAGCTCCCTTATTGCAGCTTTTGGCCAACCCTTCCTGCCAGTGGGAGGAATGGCCTCAATGGTTTACTGCACACCAGAATCTTAGTTTTGTTGAATTCATCAAATCATTGAGATGTATTAACACCTCAGTAGCTTGATTTGCAGTGGTTCTATAGCAGTGGGACTTTTTTTATACCGTTTTTTTGTTAAGATTTATGAATTGGGCTTCTATTATCAAAAAGATCTTAAGTTGACTTCAGTTATTCTATTTTATTAGATTCTCCGTGGTGCACTTCTATAGTTTAGTCCAACTTGGTTTTAGTCTGTAGCTTCAGAAAAGATTGGTGAGCCTGGTAAAACTACATATCATAATTATTCATAGAAAAAGATATGGTTGCTGCTTCTCTCAACTCTGGAACACATTCTGAATGTATGCCCTTTATGCTAAATCATGCTATGATTGAGGATTGTTTGTCAAAGAAATGATTGAATAAGGACAAACGGTGCATTATTACTCAAAACCAATGTTGATGGATAAGTACAAAAATACTTTACTCGGAAGTTATGGTTTGTTTCTCGAAAGCTATTAAGGTATCCACGAATTACTCTGATGGGAGGTAAATCATACATGTTGGGCTATTGCATATTGTTCTTTCTAGAAAAAGAGCTGTAATCCACTTGCTTTCATGTAATAACCTTTACTATTGGAGTCACATCATGCTCATTAGGAGTTGAAGCTAACCAAATGCCACATGCATTTAACAGTAAGATGGGAACGGTATTGGGTGATGCCCTGACCCCTGATGGTACTACAGTCTACAGCTGATTAGCTGTGTTGCCAGCATAAAGGACAGCAATAAGCAGAATTCATGCTGTAGAAGGTTGATGCTTGAGTTATGGCTGCCTGCCCTTAAGCTCCAGTAGCAGTAGGTCTTTCGAGTCTGGTTGGTGTAGTGCCTAATACCTGAGCAGCTGTGTCGTGCTGTGTGTCTTCAAAGGTGCTAGTAAGCTTGGCAGTGGTATTCAATGGATGTTTTAGACTTTGAGCACTAGGGGTTAGTGCTGAACAGAGGAGATTGCTAGTAGTTAGATGAATGCCTTTATCATCAGGGAGGTGCATTGGCAGAGACAGATATTAGGCATAGTACCTGCTTTTCTGCATTAGATTTGGTGAAGAGGCTGTTCATGACACCATGTTATCAAAAACATATATGTGCCAATTGATTGTTCCCTGAAAAGTTTTTCGCCAAGTGATCTAGAAATTCCTGGTCAACTCTTCTTGATATTGCTGAAGTTGATATCCAAACACCCAAACTTTACCATTTTAGTATTGTGAAATTCTCAGGCACCAAAATAAATCTTTAACAAATTATCCCCTGTTTTATATGCTGAGCATTAAGTCGTGCAATGAAACAGGGGATGATTTTGTTAAGGGTTTATTTAGGTGTCTGAGAATTAGCTCTTGACATCCCATAAAAAAATAGCCATTTCTTGACATTTGTTTCCTTGTGACTGTTATTTGCTGCAACATCAATATGCATCTGTTTTTTCATTCCTTGCAAGATTCAGCTTCTTCTTTCATTTCTTGACTATTTTATCGGATGCTTGCAGTTGTGGATAGCTTTGTGTATTGGCACAAACAGCAGTGCATGGTTGGGCACTGCTGCTCTTGTGACCAACATGAGGAATTTCCCTCTCAGCCGAGGCACTGTTGCTGGCTTGATCAAGGGTTATGTTGCTGTTAGTGCTTCTGTCTACTCAGAAACATTTAATGGAATGCTAGGAAATTCACCCACAAATCTTTTGCTGTTGCTTGCCTTGGGAATCCCAGCAGCATGTATTGCGGTGATGTATTTTGTTAGGCCATGCACTCCATCACTGGAGGAGGACAACTCAACAGAACACAACCATTTCATGTACACACAAATCTCAAGTGTGGTTCTCGGCATATACCTTATGGTAGCTACAACACTTGGTGATACATTAAAACTAAGTCAGGCTGTCACCTACCTTTTATTTGGTATAATGATACTTTTGCTCCTTGCTCCACTTGCAATACCGATAAAGATGACACTTTATCCAAAAAAACAAACAAAGGAAAAGCCCAGCACCCTTGCTCCATCTTATTCAACTGATAGTCTGTCTGGTGCGGATCCAGAGAACTCAGAACCACTTCTGGGCAACGTCTCAGCAACACTTGGTACAGGTGCCGATGAATCTGATGATAGTACTGATTTGGATGTTCTATTGGCAGAAGGTGAGGGAGCAGTGAATCTGAAAAAGAAAAGAGGGCCAAGGAGAGGGGATGATTTCACATTCCTTGAAGCCTTAGTAAAAGCAGACTTCTGGCTACTTTTTATTGTATACTTTTGTGGAGTTGGCACAGGAGTCACTGTTCTCAACAACCTGGCTCAGGTTGGAATGTCTGTTGGTGCTAATGACACAACTATTTTGTTGTGCCTTTTTGGCTTCTGCAACTTTGCTGGCCGAATCCTTGGTGGATCTGTCTCTGAGTATTTCGTAAGGTAAGCAACATTTAACTTACGCCCAACAACTTTACTCGTGTCATTTTCTATCAATGCATCCCTTAAACTTTATAGCAGTTTATTTAAGCTGAAGGTTGAAGTAGTAAAGTTTTGTACTTCCTACTGTGAAATGCATCCCTTAAACTTTATAGCAGCTTATTTAAGCTGAAGGTTGAAGTAGTAAAGTTTTTGTACTTGCTACTGTGATATCCATACTGATATTACTCAGTGTCAACAAGTATTAGGCGGGCAATTGTGTTAACTCCTAATGGCAATATGGCATTGATCTCTGTCTGTGCTAGTTATTTTGCATGTCATGAAGACTTGGCTATCCAAAATCGTTCGGATTTATTGATGTTTTGGAAATATGGATAAAATTAAGGAACTGCTGCTTCTGAAAAAAAGATGGCTAAGACATGATATTATGCAGGTCAAGGATGCTCCCTCGTCCTTTCTGGATGATGTGCACACAGATAATCATGGTAGTGACCTTCCTGCTGTTTGCAACTGGTCTTCATAGCTTGATCTATGTTTCAACTACACTCCTGGGGATATGCTATGGTGTCCAATTCGCTGTCATGATACCAACTGTTTCGGAGCTTTTCGGGCTGAAGGACTTTGGCCTCATGTACAACTTCATGCTGCTGGTGAATCCGCTCGGTGCATTCTTTTTCTCAGCTCTTCTTGCTGGCTACATCTATGACAAGGAGGCTGCAAGGCAGCACCCAGGTGTGCTGGAGCCTTCGAACTGCTATGGGCCTGACTGCTTCAGAGTCACCTTCTACGTCTGTGCCATCGTGTGCTGCATTGGAACCCTGTTGAGCGTGCTCTTCATAGCCAGGATAAAGCCTGTCTATCAGATGCTATATGCAAGCGGGTCGTTCAGGCATCCGCGGAGCCAACAGCAGCTCCACTGATGATGCATGTCAACTCATGTCAAGAAGAAACGATGAGTTTTGGGACTGAAAGTATGTACACTCATGGCCTTATGATGTAAATTATCCACTGGATGCAGTTCCTGTGGTGTATTGCATTATGGGCGCTTGGTTCGCTCCTGTTTGTATGGGAGAATTGTTTTGATTTCATTTGTCCCTGTTCTGTAAAGGTCCTCCACTCGCCAGTCTAGTAGATAGCATACAGGGGAGTGATCAATACATACTGGTAAATCAGGCTGTCTAGAATTTGGTATTTATATGGCAGCTCTTGTACATCAGTAAGTTTGAGGATGTGGTACAGCGAATGTATCTTCTTTATTCTACTGCCCTATTAATACCAAGAGTTTTCCCCATTTCTCGTCAAGTCTTTCAATACAAGAATTTGAGAGCTATGCTATCGTCCAGAAAACCTCAGGCCCTGTTTAGTTCAGCAAGTTTTGCTGGCAACTGACAACCTTTTTTACTATGTTTTTCGTGCCTCCTCTCACAAACACGCTCCCCAATGGCAACTTTCTTCACCACTTTTCACCGCTTTCACCCAACTAAACAGGGCCTCAGTTGTACTGGAAGCACTGCTATCACAAACTAATGTCTAGATCTAGGAAAAAAAAAGAGAGTCTAAAATGAGTACACCCCAGTTTCCAGACAAGCAGACAATCTGACGTGCACAAACTACAAAGGATTCAAAAGAGACAATGGATCCAGCCTGAAGACGCTTAAAACCAAAAAAAAAAAACAAGAAGCAAAGGGCACGAATCGAAGGTCACGTGCCAGCCTTACGAGCGAGCCTTTCTGAAGCATTTTTTTTTTTGGTGGAGCACATCTCGCGATTCGCAATCTTTCTGAAGCATTTTTTTTTTCTTCTTTTGGTGGAGAACATCTCGCGATTCGCAATCCCAGATCATGCAATCTGGTTACAAATGTGAAAGAAAAGGGAGAAAAAGATGAGCACCATGTTCGGCGGCTCGGCGCTGCGAATGTGACGACGGTGAAGAAACCAGCGGGCGCGGCCACCGCAACGCGCGCATCTGGGACTGACTGTGACTCAGGTAGGTGGCCACAATCAGCACGCACCTGAATCTGCGTCGTCCGCGCTTTTTGGTATAGGCAGAGGCGCAGAGCCCCCTCCTCGGCTCCTCCTGTGTGCGGGCACCGCCGGGCCGCCGCCCTCGCAAAACCGTCGGCGCCACCGCACCAGTGGCCAGTGCCAGTGGGCGTGGGCCTCGGATCTCGCTTACGGCCGGGACCCGAGGAGGTTGACTAGATTTGTCAGGGAGAGGGCGAGGGAGGCGGGGGACGCGGGGATCGCCAACGCCGGACGAGGGGATCGTCAGGTGATCATCAGATCAGGTCAGCACCTGCTGCGGTTCGCGGCGCCGGCCACGTACGAATCCTTGGCTGCTTTCTCTTTCCGTGCAGCAATTCCTCCTCCAAAGTCTTGGTGGGTCCTGGACTCCTGGTACTCCGCTGGCTTATCTCTCCGTCTCCGGTTTGACCTACTGCCCACCGGAACGCTTATCTGATACGCCGGCGGTTCAGTGGTGGAGCCGTACTGAATGGCCTTTATTTTCCTTGTCTTCCAGCTCCACGCAATCTTTTTTCTCTCCCTCTTACAGTAGTAATAGCTGAAGTGAGGTTTTATTAGTAGTTCACAGAGGCGTATACAATCAGCACACACCACTGATGAAGTGATGATACATTGATACTGGTTGGTCAGGGGTGTCAAATTGATCAGCGGTGAGCTCCATGGTATTCCATCAGCCATTGTGTGAGCACGTGTTTCAGGTTACCACTTGTCACGCTGCAGGTGGGGCGGCGTGACGGTTGGTGCATGAAACCAAACAAACCCATACTAATCGAAGTAGACTATTCTGACAAAAAATGATTAAAGGCGAATAATCTTCGTAGCCTTTATTCACGTACTCGTGTTGTTTAGTTTACACACGCACTATCGCAGTGATGACCGAAACTATACACACGACCATCATGGAGAGCAAAACCTGGTGCCGCGTTCACGTACACACACTCTTTTGCCCCTTTGCTTTTGGTGGCCGTAGCGAAATGGCCCCCAGACAGAGTGCCTCTCTAGTCACCGCTTCGCCACAATAAAAGGCCCGGTCCCGCCAACGCGGCGACGCGTCCACTGCCACCCACTTGCCTGCCTCCCCACCCAGTTTTCTCCCCTTCCGCTCGACGCCCACGCATCGCCGCCTCCTCTCCCGTCTCCAGTCCAGGGTCTAGTCCTCGTCCCTATCCGCAGCAACCGTTCGCCGCGCCGCGCAGCGCAGCGTGAGACCCCGCTTGATCCGACGACCAACGGCCATGGCTCCCCTGCCCCGCGCCGCCCGCCTCCTCCGATCCGCCGTCGGGCGGCTGAGGTCGCCTCCGCCGCCGGCGCGGGCCTTCTCTAACGCCGCGGGGACCGGTACGGCGGAGGGAAACGGACGCGAGGCCGTCATCGTCGCCGCCGCCGCGGCGGTGGCCGGGTCGGGGCTTGGGCTGTGGCTGAAACCGCCCTCGCTTGCTGACTCCGGCGAGCTGGTCGGCGGCCAGATCTCGGTCGCCGGCGCCAACGCCACGGAGGCGCGGCAGGAGAAGGGTCGGTTCCTGTTCGCAGGTGAGCGTCCTGTCCACCGCGCCTGCTTCCTCCTGGGTCCGCGATCTTCCTGTCTCCGTGCTTGCCATGGGTTTTGAATCTTGATTAATTGATGGGCTCGCGCGTTTGGGTTTGGGACTTGGGTAACTGCTGCTGCGGTCGCCGCCGCCGCTATTGTTTCGTGTTCGTATGGCTTTGCTTACTGCTTTGCATTAGGATTTTTGGAGCTTTTTGCGCTGCAAAGCTACAAAATCGGTGCCAGATCGTCTCCACGCAAGGGTGTCGCTTCTGCTGCTTTTGATCGCTCGTTGCACGGCCTGGTTGAATTGCGACCCGTACGGTGCTGTCCTGGCTGTACCGATCCAGCTGCGCAGATAAGAGCAGGCCCAACGGAGGCTAACAAACCTGGTGGTCTCACTGTCCAGGTAGATAAAAAAAAACTGAGGCTACTGTGAGGCTGCTATTCTTACCGATGCATGCTGCAGCTGTCATCTCTCTCCCCTCAAAAAATAAAGTTGCTTTTAACTTTGCATGCAACCTCAGCGTCTCAATCCCGGGTTCCTATTGGCTGCAACGCGCATCCCTGTAGGTGCCTCAGCACTTTTGTCAGCGAGGCCACTAGTTCTTCTGCAGGTAGTGCTGCACGCCTGCGAGGCCACCAGATTCAGTGACATGGCATGTTTGTGCATATGTGGAGGATGGGGCAGTAGTCCAAGCTGGTGCGTTGGGCTTGCCCTAAGTGATAAGCCAATTGGCCACTAGATTCCAAATTAGGCGACTCGGGGGCAGCCGTCACCGTAAGCATGCACTTTTAATGCGTTTAGTGTTGGTTGTCTGAGTGCACTCGTATTTATCTTCTTCCAGCTTAGCAAATTTGAGTGCTGTATTGGTCTGATCACATTCCTATCATATTGTCCTTATCTTCAATTTGCGTGCCCTACAGACTCCTTCCGCAGAAGGGTGTTCTTTAACTACGAGAAGAGGATACGGCTTCTCAGCCCTCCTGAAAAGGTAATGTATGAAGTGCTTCATTAATGACAGTTCACGGTAATTCGACTCGGTAGGTTTGGCATACCAAATTTCTAACTGTGGAATATTTCTGGATAGATCTTTGAGTACTTTGCATCTGTGAGAAATCCAGAAGGGGAAGTTTACATGCTGCCCACTGATTTGATGAAAGCAGTAGTCCCTGTTTTCCCTCCATCAGAGTCGACTGTAGTCCGCGAAGGGCGATTAAGGGGGGAACGTAGCCCTGGAGAGTTGCACTGTGCTCCATCGGAATTCTTCATGCTGTTTGACACAAATAGCGATGGCCTCATCTCCTTTGCCGAGTACGTGTAATGAACTTTAGAAAAAATGTCCTATCAGTTTACTGTATTCAGAATACTGAACTTAACTTGTGCGATTTGGACTCCTGCATAAGTATTGTCATTGCTTTGTTGTAAGAATACCTTGAGAACCTGTAGATGTTTGTATAACACCTGTTCAGGATAACTGAAGTAGTGTTTATATCAATAATCATGGATTCATGATGAGAAGCCATAGTTATGGTGCATATATTGGAAGTCATGGTGCAATGCCATAGCCATTTGTCATCTGGTGCATCGTTAGACAGGTCTATTATTTGTTTCTAACTTGCTTGTGGTGTCTTGACAGGTACATCTTTTTCGTGACATTGCTCAGCATTCCTGAGTCAAATTTCGGTGCGGCTTTCAAAATGTTCGATGTTGACCACAGTGGGTGAGTTCTTATCCTACTACTGCATTCGGTCTTGATAATATATTGCTTCTGTAATATATCTGCGGGTAGCTGTTTCTTAGTTATGAATTTGTTAGTTCGATTTGTTTTTGACAAATAAACAACAAAAAATTGATGGAGCGAGAGAAAAATTGAATTTATGTCAAGTCTGCTCACTTCAGTTTGAAATATTTTTCCTATGTATACATATGTTGTTTAGTAAAGCTGCTAAAGGTATATTTTACCTTTATGTTCTCCTGTATTCATGCGTAAACAAAGAATATATTTGATATTTTCTTGTTTTTGCTATATTGTTGTTTACCTGTGATCATTGCATGCAGTTAATTTATCTCGCCCAGAAAAAGACCTGCTCTTTATGAGCATGTTCAATCACCTGACTTATTAGTTGATGATAAAAGAAGGGTATGAATAAATTTTGGCTACCTTATCACTGTAAATTTGCTGTTCTCATCTGGGACGTGTCATTTTTTTTCCAGAGTGATAGATAAAGAAGAGTTTAAGAAAATAATGGCACTGATGCGGTCATTTAATCGGCAAGGAGCCACCCATAAGGATGGTTTGCGTGTTGGACTTAAAGTTGGCCAGCCTGTGGAAAATGGTGGAGTGGTTGAGTTCTTCTTTGGTAATGATGGGAATGAACCTCTACACTATGATAAATTTGCAAAATTTTTGAAGGAATTGCGTGACGAGGTGATTTGCTTCTTTCACTCTTGTAGTCAACAACAACACTTGATGACTTGCACACAAATATCGCTGACTGACTTGACCTGGAAGGAAAATGCATTTATATTTTTGTCCAACACCTTCTTTTCGTATGATATATATAGGCATATGCCTGCCAATGGCTGTATTTTTCTCTAGATTGCCTCAATAATTTCTATCAAGTTCTCTGAACCTTTACCCTTTTGAGTAGGTTACTATAATGTTCTCTGAACTTGATCCCTCTTAAGTAGGAAATGTAGGCTATCACAATATTTCCAAACTTGACTGAAGTTTTTAAAATTGTACATCACACAGCAATGATTTGTTACTAGTAGTAGAGTTTAGATGCACTGCATTCTGCAAAACCATCTGTTTCTTCTCTTTGTTTTTATCAGGAACATGGGACTTTCATTTTTACATTCTACATAATTTACTTCTTACTATTTCATGCTATCTGTATTTACCATGCTCTCTGTTTGTTTCTGTGCAGATTATTCGTCTGGAATTCAGTCATTATGATGTCAAGTCATCTAAAACAATACCAGCAAAGGATTTTGCATTGTCCATGGTTGCTTCTGCTGACATGAATCACATCAACATGCTGCTTGATAGAGTTGATAATTTGGTCAATGAGCCTGATCTGAAGGACATGCGCATCTCCTTTGAGGTATGACTTACCTTCTTGCCTTCATGAATTCTGCTAAGATTATTTCTCGTATTGTTGTCATCAATATTTATCTGCATTTCAGGAATTCAAAGCATTTGCTGATTTACGACGAAGATTGGAGCCACTGTCGATGGCCATCTTCGCATATGGGAAAGTGAATGGATTGTTGACGAAGCAGGATCTAAAACGTGCAGCACAACACGTAAGACTTTTTTTACAATGTTTGGCATGCTTCTTTATGTTATTTTAGCATCACAAATCCGAGTTGATTGTTGAGACACCACTTTTGGGCTAGCTGATCAAATACTGACAAGTCATTTAAGACATATTTGACCAAACGATCAGCATAGTTGTTTTCAAAACCTGGTCACTAAGCTGCTAACTGATGTTCTAGCTGTCTAATTTTTCATTTCGGTTTGCCTTGTAGGTCTGTGGCATCGACTTGACTGATAGAGTGGTGGACATCATTTTCCATGTGTTCGACACAAATCAGGATGGGAGCCTGAGCTCGGAAGAGTTCTTAAGAGCATTGCAAAGACGAGAAACTGACATTCGTCAACCAACAATACCAGGTCTTTTGGGGTTCTTGTCTTGCTGGTTCAGCGGTAGGAAGTGTTCGCTTCGACAGATGGTGCTCTAATCGCCCCCCTCCCCAATGATCGTCACAGTATTGCTCATTAGCTTTCGATTGTCATCTCATGGTAAGTATGTGAAAAGTTTGTTATACTGCCCTCTTACTATTTTGCAATCGTGTCTTTTTACACTGTTTTCGTCGATGTTCAGGTGCAGAATATATTTTGCAAGTAGTGCACTGCTGACCGTTGAAAATATTTTGCTGTAAATGTCGTCCGCGTGGCCGAAAGCTTGCCTAGCAGGTGTAAAACTGTAAATAGTGTCTTGTGTAGTCCTAGGACCGAGAATACGCTGTGTTATTCTCATCCCATCTCATATGTAAATTAAACCCCATGTGACCTTAAGATATGTAAAAAGGTTATTCCCCGCCACGGAAAGTTCTGCAGTTATCTTTTCATTTCAAGCAAACATGAGCGTTCTGTTTTCAAGAAAGAAACGTGCTTGCAGGATTCATGGACCCAGGGGCGGCCCGCGGCCATCAAATGTCTCGAATTCAGTGGAATCGAAAATAAGTGGAGCTGCTAACTTTTTAACTGAAACAGAATCAGTGGAAGCAGAAATGTAAAGTTTCGAGAAATTTGCCATTTTGAGAAAGCTCTAAGTTAAAACTGAAAATCAGTGCAAATGCTGACGTACAAACAAGCAGATGGCGAGGATACACGCCGACGTGGGGGTTGGGCGTTTAGTCACCGCTTGGCATGGCCCCGTTTGGTTTTTCAGCGCTGGATATTGTTTACAACTTTGACCACTAATTAAAGGTATTAAATAAAGTTATTTTACAAAACTAACTCCAGAACCCCTGCACTAGGAACCCTAAAGAATCTAATGAGGCCTTTGACCGTATGATTAGAGGATGATTAGAGGATGGTTACTGTAGCATCATTGTAGTCAATCATCGATTAATTAGGCTCATTAGATTCGTCTCGAAAAGTTACGCTCATCCGTAAAAAGATTTTACAAATAGACTTCATTTAGTACTTCATGCAAAAAAAATTCCCTCCTAGCAATGCTAGAAAACCAAAAGGTGAAGCGCTGGACGAGGGGCAGTCGACCGCCTCCAGCGCTCAGCCGCGCCTGCCTGACGGTGCATTTCCGCGCGCGGAGCGTTGAGAGATGGCTGGTCATGCGCGAGATGCAAACCCTGTGCGCTGACATTGACTGCAGCAGGTGGTACCAATTTCGGCGCACAAGTCGAGCACATCAAATCTAAACTCGCATAAAGCACGATCTTACGACCAAAGCAGCGGTAGTAGTACATTCATCAGTGCACCAATCTATTTACACAGCAGCACACCACATGGAGAGGAAGCACGGCGTATTTACAATTGTTCCTTCCCATCACAGCATCCGTGGGGTACGGGGTACACGGGCGCAGTAGTCCCGGCGTCCATCAGCCACGCCGACACGACACGAAGACACATATGTACAGACATCTCAAAGCTTGTCCTTGCAAAAATATCTACAGGGCGGCCTGCTCTAGCTAGGCGCCATTTGCTTACAGTTACATGTCGCTGCGGGAGCGCTGCCGGCCGTAATGTATCACTCCGGGCGCACGGTTATCAGGTTGGGGAGGGCGGCAAGGCGGAGCTTCTTCATCTCGGTCGGTGTCACCCGGCAGGACTCCAGGGACAGGGAGCGCAGGTTCTGCAGCTGCTTCAGGTGGTGGAGGCCAGAGTTGGACACCCGGGAGTTGGACACGTTCAACGACACCAACGCGGTCAAGCCTGTGGCCAGATGGGACCATCAGAGGAGAACAAGGCATACTGATAAACGCGTGTTGAAAGAGCAGGCATCGAAGGGGCATGTACCAGAGATCAGCTCCAGGGTTTTGTCCGTGAGGTTGCCGTTTTGAGATAGGTTCAGCAATGTTAGCGCTTTCAGGTCCTTGATGTTCTTCACGCCCGCATCTGTGATAAGCCCACCACAGACCTCCAGGGACTGGAGATTCTTGAAAACTGAAACAGCGGTGTAATGTTTAAAATGCAGTAGTTTCTTTTTTACAAAGGGAAAGAGATCCACTGATATAAGTAAACATGATCATCTGAGTATGTGGACTTACATCTGAAGCAGTTTGTGCCAGCATCAGTTATGTGAGCTCCAAATAGGTCGAGGTGTGTAAGTCCAGTGAGACCTGCAAAAAATGATCTTAGCTAATGCCATGATGTGACACTGGGAAACCCCTATTACAATACATTTTACATGTGAAACAGTCATCATTGTCACAAACGGAAATAAGCTAATTAGAGAAATGATAACAACATGCAAAATTAACAGAACTGTCAACCATTTTTCTGTAAATGAAATTCCTTGTAGGTGATAAGACGTTTTTGTTTAAATAAAAACAACCATATTGTATCCAACTAATATGAGGAGCATACTTGTAAGAGCTGCTAAACCAGTATCTGTGATTTGGCGATTGTCAAGATTAAGAGACTTCAGTGAACTCAAGCCAGAAATCTTCTTCAAACCGACGTCAGCAACCAATGTAAAAGAGAGATTGATGCTCTGCAAATTACGTAGACCTGCAGAAACAGAACAACTTAAAACTGTTAAAAAATGCAAACTGGAATATACTGTAATAATTTAAAATCATCCAACTTAGAAAATCAGGTATCAGCATGATCTGTATGGCCAAGAAGCATCTGTTGGGAACACAGGTCAATTTTATAAAATGTTGCAGCAACAGCAGTGTAAATTAATAAAGCCGATACAGAATCTGAACTGCTCTATCATAGAGATTAGAAGGTTAAAAATTCAACTGTGAATACTGCCAGCATTTGTGCAGGGGTTTTAAACAGACCACTGAGATGGCGAAGTCCATTGCTCCCAACTTCAGTGTCTGAAAGCTCCAGGCTTTTTAGCTGCACGAGGCCTACATCACATGCAAAGATAGGTCAACAGGTGCTTAACAACAACAAAAAAAGAAGCTCTAATAATTACATCGAGGGACCGAAACCTCACCTTTCAGATGAAATAGACCCTCATCACCAATCTTGCATGAGTCCAAGTTCAAGCACTCCAAGTTGATCAAATCTGAAAGGAACAAAGGGCGTCAGAAAATAAAAAAGGTTCCTCGTTATGCATCAATTGGTACAAACTGACATCATAATTCTGATGTACTTCTAGAAGGATCAAAATAAGAGCTGTGTGCTTCAGCTTTTCAAAAAGTATTGTGTGCTTCCATAGTTCCCCTAAATGTTGTGCTTATAGGTTAATAGCAGAAAATATCATGCTCATGAGTGCAACACCTTCCTTGAAGATGCCATCCAGGTTTGCATCTGCTTTCATATTATCAGCATTACTTGCACATGAAAGAAACAGTGAACACTGATTTATATTAGGAAGTGGTCTGATTGTTTTTCTTATATACGATAATGATCAGGTTTTATGGAATACACCATCAAAATGCTTGACCACGAAATATGCAACATAGTTGTTACTTAGATATAAATCCTAAGGTGAATTGATTGAAAGTTAAAGAATGAAGCACTATTTACCTTTTAAATGAATTAAACAGGCATCTGTAATGTGGTTGAACCCTAAATTTAGAGCCTTCAATTTGGCAAGACCTGCAAGGCAGCACCAGCAAATGAGCTAAACAAAAAATGTAACCTTGAAGGATATGGAATGGGGTTGCATACACCGCTAGCTAGCAGCAATACTGGTACAAGAGTGTTTCTGACAAGATATTAGGTTATAGGTCACAATTTTAATTATTAATACGGCCAAGAAAACCAATGAACCACTTTCCTAAACATATAATTGATTTTGCCAAAAGTTAGTAATCCGCATCATTTACCTTCCAAGTTCTCACAGCCTTCATCGCATATGCCACACCGACTTAAATTCAACAATACCAATGAAGCCAGTCCTGCAAAAGCATGATTCTTAGTCTCTTAGTGCAGTTTTGGTATCCAAGTGGTTGACTTTAAGCTGTTTATGCAATCCAAATGGGTACTACTGTAAAGCCAATCCTTAGATGTGTGCACATAGGGAAGAGAAAGAGTACTAAATAAAACCATAAATTATCAAGTATTCAACAGTTAATAAAGAAGTACAGCCTTTTCAGAACAAATGCCTCCTCCAGTCAGTAAGTTTCTTTTGAAAGTAATAATAGAATTATATTTGTTCACCACACCTCAGCAACAAAAGAAATAAAAATTCTGCTCCTATCATGCTCTATATGTAGCGGTCAGTAAGCTGTCCATATAGTAGCTGAAAAGCACTCTCACGTTATGTCGTTATCTAGCCTGACACTTGGGAACTTTCATGTTTTCTACTAAAACAAGAAATCTTAATCAGATACTTAATCACCCTTCTATCATAACATATGCAATGACAAGTGTACATGATTGGTGGCCCTGGCACAAATTCCATGGGCAGAGGGAACGCTTACAAGGACTTCTCGAGACTATTAGATATTTTGCAGAAGTGACAGTTGGTGGCATATTATGCTCAAGAGAAGATACACAACCTGATATAACCTCCAAACAAGCTGCAGTGACAGCACAGCCCTCCAGATTTAGATGAGCTAGCTTGTGTAGACCTGAATTGAATGATCCAACAATGTAACACATGAGCTGACTTCAAATGAAACTTCGTGTTACTGAACTAAAAGCAATGAATTAGTCAAAAATATAAATACACCTACAAAGGGCATGTAACTTTAGACAGTCAAACCAAGCAAAGAAAAACAGACATACATTGTAGTGAAGAAAAGTTACCTCTCAGATAAGAAATACCAAAATCAGAGATTTTGCAAGAAGAGAGTTGTAGCTCTCTCAAATTTGTGAGATCTGGAGAAGGAAAATGGTAACTGTTAGCCTATGAGATCATTGTATGCTACCATATACTGATGTACATTTCACAACAGCTACCTGACAAATATTTCATATCTGAATCTGTGATGCCATTACAGTATCTCATATTCAGTTTTTCCAGCTTTTTCAAGCCTGCAATACAAAGTTCTATTAAGCATCCATTGAAATGTAAGTTTGAAACATTAATAAAGAATGAGCTGAATTCATATCACAGGTGTATACGATTTTTTACTTTAGAACATGCAAAGATCAGTATTATGCATTTGGGACACTAAAAAGGCTCACAGCTTTTTAGCTATCTTGGTAACAAACAGTAATCGATCCGCTAAGTCTTCCAAGCTTGCAGTAAATAAGGTGGCAATCTTCTCATAATTTGTAAATGATGAGCTTAGAAAGAAAAGGATACCTTTCAAATGCACAAGCCCACCATGAATCTTTGGGCATTGTTCAAGGTCTAATTTTACCAAATTAACTAAGTTTGCAAAAGCTTTTGCACCTTCAGCAGTAACAGCAGCACATTTCTTAATGCTCAGCGATGTCAAGTTTGAAAAGCCTGCAAAGTTATGACATTATCATGGCAGAATAACAAAAACAAGACCTCTAGTACTGAACAAGGTTGACACCACTATCTCATACAGCTGACAGCAAACTCAGCTGTTTTGCTATCAGCGTAATACTGACCCGATAATGTTTTAAGTCCATGTTCTGAGATTTGATCGCAGTAATCACATGCCAGAGTCTGCATGCTCAAGCAATCTTTAAGAAGATTCAATCCACTATCAGTCACATCTGAGCACGAGATGTCAACAGATAGCAAGGACTGCCCTTGAGAAGCCACTACTTCCATCCAAGCATCAGTCACTCCAGGGTACTCTCCCAGACAAATATCCTGTTACAAGAGATGTCCCAAGTTAGGTCCTATTTGGCGTAATGCACAACAGTAAGCTTAGACTAGGCTATACAGGCCCCTACAAATCTGTAGATATCAGGGCCTGGTAAGATGCCTTTTGTCGTTTTGATCATTGAAAATGGATTATAAATCCTTGTTCAGATTCCAAGGAAAGGCAGAGTCACATTATGATATTCCTTAAGTTTTCACACAATTTTTAAAATTCCCCGCGTGTTCACCCAGAATGGCATGCCAAAACAACAACAGAATTATCACCTGTAAATCGCAATCACGGAAAGCCCCAAGTGATGCCTCTGTGAGGTATCCGCACTCCACCAGCTCATTGAATATTTGTTGACTAAGATCCCTGGGCAGCAGGGAGAAATCAGAGTACCTATTCATGTCCTGCAACCATGCCCATCAATTCAGCCAAGAACAGGCACTCCTTCAGCAAACAGCGAACAAAGGAAATAGAATCACCTCGACGACTTTGGCCACGCACAGCTCCACAAGTGACGGGCACCGCCCTGGCGCTGGCGCCTGCGCTCTCCTGTGCATATCAGCAGAGTTGCTGCGCGGTAGGGTGTGCAGCAGCCACTTGAAGCTTCCGCTCTTAGAGAACCTGGCGCTGTAGAGATCATCCTCGTGGACCAGCTGGCCCCTCTTCCTCGAGCAGGCGCTGCCCATGGGGATGGTGCGTGGGGCGTGCACTGAACGAGAACCAATCAGGCAATCACTCTTGGCCTTCGATGGGCTTAGAAGAAGACACAACAGTATGGGTTCTGGCTGATGATTGTCTGATTTTTTACAACCTTATCATCCATTCCCCGCTTGATTACGACCAGTGACAGACTTCGCTTTCTTCGTCTCCATCATGCAAGCACCATCAAAACGTCCTACAGTTTTCAGATTTTTTACTCACTGCAGCTAACAAAATAAGCTCACAAACAATAGCTAGACTATATGTATGTGCAAGCAATACTAACACTCCCAATCACTCAATTCTGGTGCATATGTTCATCCTGCGCTCAATTAATACTTACAAATTTACAATGACACCGCCAGTCCTAAATGCAACCAAACTCACATGGATAAATTGATCCTACCACAGTAAAATCAGCCATCACCTACGCAGAGAGCAAACCATAAATCCGGCAGGTGTACGATTGAAACAAAAATAGACCCAAATAACTGCACCAAATTTTATAAGAAAAAACAGAAAAATGCACAAAATCCCAACACATAATCACCAAACCAACAGCTAATTTGACAAGCGCTGCGACAGCACGCGGGACAGATCAACAGCCGCCTAAAAAACGCCCAAATTAACAAGCAAGAGATCAAATCTACCTGATCGGGCACGGGATTCTCACCGAGAAGCCGCTGAACCACCGGGCCAGGGTTTAGCCTCGGATTATTAGAGTTAAGATAAGCTTGCGCCTCGAATCATAATCGCATCTAATCTAAACTAAACGAACCGCGAGAGAGAGAGGGAAAGGGAGAGCGTGAGGGACACGAATGCGAGGAGGGAGAGGCGGAGAAGAAATGGTTAAAGCGAGAGCCGCAGCAGCGGGTGAGTTCCACGTGTCGCGAGGCCGGACTGCGCCAGTACGTCCGGTGCTACGGGATATTCCACTGACATGTAGAGCACGAGGCATGTTGGTCAGCGTGTCAGTGACTCACGTGGGATTGTGGGTTGGTGGCCGATAGAAATGTGGAGATGGGCCCACTCCACAGGGAAGCGGAGAGGATAAGGCAAAGGAGGAGAGAGAGCCCACCGGGTTGCGCTGCCGGTTTTGTGGGCCCGCGGCCGCTGGTCCGCCCTGTGGCCTACACGTGGGCCCCGCGGTTTTACTAATTCCGTTACGACTTTTTTTTTTAGCCCCGTTTGGATTAGATTGTGGATTTTCAAAATCTTGATTTTAGATGGATTTGCAAAATCTGGATTATGGGCAAAATCTGGATGATGTTGTTTGGATCCCTAGATTCTAGAAGCTGATTCTATAGTTGTATGTTTGATAGTTTCCTTTTATGCCCTTGCTATCATTACTTCTCAAAGTGTGCTGCTTATTTTAACCATGGGCAAAATGGTAATTGCGCATGCAAAAGCAGGCAAAAGCAACTCTTTAGCAGATTCTAGGATGCTTAAAATCTGCAAAATTGGATTATGAAATCTGGGGCAAAATCTGCCCCATTTGGAGGACAACCTGGATTCCAGTATCTGGATTCCGAAAATCCACCCTAATTCAAACGGGTCTAAGGCCTTGTTTAGTTCGGTCCAATTCGATCGAATTTTCTGTAGAAAAGTGCATTGGGAAGCGTAAAAGCAGAGAAGGGTCACGTTGTTCAGTACATTACTTTTTGGTCGAATCGACCGAACTAAACTAAGGCCTAAGGCGGTTGTGGCCTACTAGTACGAAGTACGAACACTGAACGTTTGTGGCGTCCCGCCGAAGCCGACACGCTGCGGCGTACACCACCTTCGCGTTTGGTGCCGTGGTTTTTTCACTGATTTAGGTTTTTGCACGATGGAGAGTACGGGATTAATTTGGTGCCGTGTGAGTCAATTTAAACCTTATACCATTCTGATGTCTAATTAATAGTCTATTTGTGCTATTTACCTTATCGAATCTTAAACACGATGGATCAAATTAAAAGTAGAATGACAAAAAGCATAAAATCCAATAAAAGTATTTTATATTGTCAACTAAAGATATACTAACAAAAAACCTAAGATCTATGCACTCAACGATTTAAGGAGTTCCATAAAAGTATTGTATATTGTTAATTAAAGGTACAGTAACAAAAAGCCTAAAATCTATGCCAAGAAATTTTTCAAAGAGAAATTATTCTCTGCTGATTCTGTGAGGTGATCTCTGAAATAAACTAAGAGGCTGAGAGCTAAACAAATTATTTTTTCCTAATTCTATGAAGTGATTCTCCATCATGATTGTAAGAGTTTATACTGAAAAATTAAAGAGAATTACTTTTCGCCATAGAAATCACTTTTATTAGAGAATCAACTTACATAGAGAATCAGAATCAGATGAAGTTGTACCAAACGTGCTCTATGTGTCTGCAATTTGACTCACCATTGACCACCTACAACCATTCTAGTATTAAATATCTCATATATAGATTTGGCTTAGGTTATCTCAGTGCATAGTTTCATTGCACAGTTACCAAGACTGCAAACTAGGTAACTGTGACAGAGGAGTTTCATACTTTCATCTTCTCTCTTCTTGCCAAGTCATCAAAAATGATGATGTGACATTTAATTTATTGCACAGAAAACACCACTGAGAATGACCTTAAATGACCAACATGTCCCACCACGTGGTCTCAACATATTGAGAGATTGGCTATGACCGCATATCAACTTCTCGAACTATGGTGTTTCTGTCTCTTATTCGGATTAACCCAACCGAACCATGTTTCGAACTTAACTTTTTTATGATGATTTAATTCCTTATTCATCTGTTTTAAATTTCCTAAAATGACCTAGTTTTGGATGGAGAGAGCATGAAGCTAGAACGAAATGGTCTTTGGTATGATAATTAAATAATATTGAAATTAGTTTCCACCACAAACGTGGAGGCTCCAATAACACAGGACTCGTCCTCGCAACACATCCCCCAATTGTGCAGGGAAGAAATGATGTTGCGGCACTAGGAGCGAAGATAGCATCGTAACTATAGCATTTTTTTATAATAGATCATGATCACAAGCATAATAAAATACATCTTGTATTCATAAAATTTTCCCCTACCCAGGACCCCGTTCACGTGAAAAAGTTTTATTTTTCAATGTGTAGTTTTATCAAACACGCTGTCATTTGGTGTAAACAACGTTAACCGTTTGTTTTTAGATGTCGTATTTCCCTGAGCACACTATGTTAACTCAGGGCATGTTTGGATCCGTGGTGCTAAAAATTAGCATCATGTTTAGGTGCCAATTAGATGAACTAAATATGAGCTAATTTTAAAACTAATTACATAAGTCATGTCTAATTGATGAGTAGAATCTATTAGTCCTAATTTGATCTTAATTTGTTCATGTAATACTACAGTAAATATGAGCTAATTAAGACCTAATTAGAACTAATATATTCTACTCATAGATTAGACATGATTTATACAATTAGTTTTAAAATTAGCCCATATTTAATTCATCTAATTGACATCTAAATATAGTTATAATTTTTAGTACCACGGATCCAAATAGGCCCTCAATAGCTCGTGAATTAGCTCAAACATTAGAAACGTAGTGTTGTATGAGCTACTGAACTCTGGTTGTAATCATGTTTCTTATCAACACGAGAAGCACTTTTTCTTAACACTTATCATATTTCTTGGAACCAGGCATGCTCCATATACTAGTGTAAATTAAAGTGAGCTAAATCCACGTCTTTCACCTTATCTCCAACAGCATACCTAAACAGGATACCTATACCTAAAAACTGATAGAATACCTAAAAATCAACAAAAATTTGCTCCAACAGCATACCTATATGGATACCTATACCTAAAATTTTTAGGTTTCAACCTAAATTTCTCTCTCCTGAACCAAAATATGGCAATCCAAAAGGTGGATACCTATTTCCCTCCTGAGAGGAGAATGAATAAGGAAGGAGAGGGGCACTGACAGGCGGGTCCCATTCGTCAGTATCTTGTATCTAGAAAATAAGTATCCAGTTTTAGGTATGTTGTTGGAGAGAGCAAGTTTTATGTACCTAAATTTTTTTCTCTCCTGTACCTAAAGCAAATTTTAGGTCTCCAATTTTAGATATGCCGTTGAAGATGATCTACTGCCTAAAGAAAATGAGAGCTTCGTCACAAAGAAACAAAAACGAGCAGTTCATGACCACCGGGGCGATGAATGTAACGAGGCCGTTGGGCTGAACATTTTGTTCTGCAGCTGCGTTGGGCTGTTGAACTGACAGAGAAATGTCTCCAGTGTTGACCCAACCCACACTGCCCCGAGCCGCGCCAGCTTTCCTCGTCACTTCCGAAACACCGCGACCGCGGGCCCCATCCGTCAGCGCCGCACCAACCCAACCCCGCCTCCCCGGCACCGGCGCGCGGGCCCAGGCAGCAGGGACCCACCTGGCAGCAAGCCGCCCCTCATACAATATCCCGCGCGTCGGGGTCGTTTACCAGTCGTCTCCCCTCGCGGTCGTCGGTCTCGAGCGACCGCGCCTCACTACTTCCTAGTTCCTCCGCCTCCGCCTCCCGGTCCTGGCACACGGTTTCCACGCCAGCAAGCGGGGTGCCCACCGCAAAGATCCCATCAAATCAAAAGGGAATTCTTGAGAAAGTGAGAAGAGAGAGAGAGCTGAACCCTTCTTCGCCGTTTCCGTCCCAAGTGTCTCGCCGTGGAGTCGTGCCTGCCCGGCTGCCCGGTTTAGGTGGGCGCTAGCTGGGGCGGCGGGTCATCGGCCGGCCGGCTGCGGCGGAGCTCGGCGCTCGATTTGTTTTTTGATCTCCGGTGAGTGATGGGGTAACATTCTTGGAGCTCTTGGAGTTCCAGGGTTCGGCTTCCAGCTTGCGTGTTCCCTGCGATTGGTTGCGGTCTGGGATATTTGGGGCGTGGTCGGATTGCTGTCTGGCCCGTTTCTTGGTGGATTTCATAGTAATTTTATGGCATCACTGACAGCAAAAGCTTTGTTTCTGGTCTGCTTTTGGTAAATCTTGTGTGGGATAGGATTGGCAGCATGCTATGCTTTGTGGAAACGAGGAAGCCGAATCGGGCAGCTTTCTTGGCTCTCGCTTGATCGGATTGTGGACTTGACCTCCTGACTCCTGAAGCTGTTTTTTCCCCTTACCCTTTTGAAATGCCTGGAGCTACAGTTTTGCTCTAGCAAGGGATACCATATTTGGTATTTGGTACCATATGCCATTTGAGACCTTTCGGTGTTTCCTTTTCTGTTTTCTCGTACCTGACTACCTACTTGTTTTGGGGCATGGTCGGTATCATCTGACAGATATGGATGCAATTTTGAATTTTCTCTTCTTTGCCAGTTTGATCTCTCGGTACTTGTTTTGTAGTACTGTATTTGCCTGCCTATGCTGCAATAATTTGGCCCTAATAAAATCCGAGTAACTGTTTGGACTGTACAAATTATAGACGTCGCAATATTGTCAGAAACTAGTTTGTCTCCTCTTTCCTTTTTTAGTCGCTTTGAATATGTAGATCTCCTCTAGTTGTACTGTATAATAAATGGATGATTGAGGCTTGTGCCAAGAAAAATGATACTAATAGAAACGGTTATGTTAGGAGACAACTCGCTCATAGTGTCTGGCAAATTAATAGGGCAAAGGAATTCATAGGTCAAAATAGTATGCGCATTTACAATCGAATTGTTATGTTTCTGGATGGTAAATGTTTGTTCTAGTCATTTCATTTTAACCTTTGGTTTTACACAGAGGAAATAAGCATTTTTGTTTCCGACCTAAATGCATCTATTGCGCATACTTTGATGATATAAGCACATCAAGTGCGAGCTCATATTGTACTACAATAGCTAATTTGTTTCTCCTTCATTCCAAGTTGCTAAACTGAATGCTTTATTGTTTTTTCTGTTTCAGTTGAACCTACTAGAAGGGAAAGGAGGACATCATTTACTGTGATAATCATATAAGACAGTTTCCTATACAATGTGCTCCTGTAAAGAAATCGATTGCAAATGAAGCAGAACACTGCACTTTATTTGAGTATTGAAGACAGGTAGCGCTATGGTAGTTGCTACAACTTCGGGAATGTTTCTTGTGTGTTTTGAGTCCCTCTGCCCCTGTTTTGGCTCAAAAAGGAAAGATGGAAGCGAAGATCATGTCCTTGCAGGACACTCCAATTCCTGTAAGTTAAAAAAATGGCATCTGATGATCGTGATGAAACCTCTCAATACAGCAAAGCAATGCCTACCTCTTTGTTGAATGCAGTTGATACTAGCAAACAGGAGACATGCTTGTAATTTCTGGTGGATTACTCACCATCGGTTGTGACATATTGCTTTTATTTTTTCAGTGAGTTCTTCTGAAGTGAGGTCAATTTCTGATAGAATTCCTGCAAGCCCGCTTCGAGTACCTGCAAGTCCATCTAGGTTTTCATTGTCTTCGCCGCCAAGTAGAAATGAGCCTTTAAACCTCAGTCTGGAACATGTTGTTAAACTGACACATAATTTCTCCCCGACCTTGATGATTGGCGAAGGTTATTTTGGAAAGGTATACAGAGCAGAGCTGCGAGATGGACATGTCATAGCTATTAAAAGGGCGAAAAAGGTAACTTATTTTTTTCCAGGCAATTATGTTAGTAACTTTCCTAGCTGCAGTGATTTAACTTTAGCCTGTATGTTACCTAGTTGGGCTGGACACTTCGTTAGTTATGAAGGCTCTATTTGTGTGGAGCCTATATAGACTGTTTATTCCTACGCTTTCTCTGTACACACAGCTTCCCACTTGAAATCTCACACATTCCTATGCACTGTATAAGGATGGAATCGAGATGGAGTCACAGAGTGTCTAATCCAGGTTTAGGTAGATGGTACTTTGTACACCCATTAAATGGTCCATACTTATAGACCAAAAGAACAATACATGGGTGATGGTCGACGATACATGCATATTCAATTCTTTTTTTCAGAAATTGAGGACCGGTCTTTATTTTTCTGTATTGTTCATAAGCTTCTTTATGCTGGCAATTTCCTTTGAAGTCATACTTTGCAGTACGAACTTTAGTTTTGATATAATTTCATTTTGCAGGAACATTTTATTTCTTTACGTGCTGAGTTTAGCAATGAAGTTGCATTGCTAAAAAATATTGAACATAGGAATTTGGTCCAATTGCTTGGTTATATTGACAAAGCCAATGAACGGATTATCATAACTGAGTTCGTATCAAATGGCACTCTTAGGGAGCATTTGGATGGTAAGCTGCAAACCAGGTTGTTTGTTCGATGTATTCCTTCAAAAGATATTTGATCCGATATTTGAAATCATCTTTCAGGTCAACATGGTCTGGTGTTGGGATTTAATCAGCGGCTTGAAATAGCTATAGATGTTGCCCACGGATTAACTTATTTACATCTCTATGCAGGTACACTGACCCTACATATTTCCATTTGTTAAGCATCAGGCAATTTTGTTAAATACCACCAACTCTTCTATTTTTTTTTTTCATTCAAGTCATGCATTTGTACTACTTGACAGCTGCAGTAGGGAAAATACAGCAAACCATCATTAGTAGGGCACATTTTTTGAAGCAAAAAAAATTTCATTTCCCTACTGATGCCTCTTTGGATAGCGAAAATTTGAAGTAATTCTGAAATTTGTAGAGCAAAACCACCCAATCCAAATAGACCATAAGATGTTGTGAGTTTATGACCAGATTTGTGTTTTTGGTCTTAAATGTAATGCCACATAGGAACTAACCTCGTGTATTTGCAAAATTGTAACTCTCTTTAACAAAACATAAGCTATTCTAACACATTTATGTTCGTCAGTATTTTAGTGTTAATGTGTTATATGTCCACAGGACGATTCTATTTTGTTCTTTCCTATGTACAACCTGCATACGTTTAATCATAACTCATAGGTTCGTGCTATTCTCTTTTGCCTTTAGAGAAACCCATAATACACAGGGATGTGAAGTCATCAAACATTCTACTGACAGAAGGCTTCAGGGCCAAAGTGGCTGACTTTGGATTCGCAAGAACAGGTCCTACTGAGCCAGGCCAATCACAGATTGAAACTGACGTGAGAGGAACGGCTGGCTATGTAGATCCTGAATATCTGAGGACAAACCATCTTACGATCAAGAGTGATGTGTTCTCTTATGGTATTTTGCTCTTAGAAATTCTTTCAGGCCGTCGCCCTATTGAGGTGAGGAGGGGTGCAACAGAAAGGATTACAGTGAGATGGGTATGTATTCACTACCCTATTCTTGCACTCATACCAATTCAACCTTTGATGTTTTTGCCAATATCTTGTTGTCAAACACCCATTAGGGTTGTCGATGAATCGGGTAAGTAGGACACGGTCCATTCAGTTCCTCTATAGTGATGTATCCAAGAGAAGTAGGTCTGTGTTCCAGTTAGAAGCCAGAGACAGATTGTAACCAAATTAGTACCAATAGAATTAACATGGAGTAGTAAGGGTGAAACAAGTATATTATAAAGAGAGAAAATATGATCTCATTGTTCTGTAATTGTCTTTTGGGTTTATTTTTCACGCGCCTCTTCCTCGTGTTTGTACCTTTTTTTTCAAGAATACGCAGGAGAGCTGTGTATCTTTGTGTTAAGAAGGAAGTGTTTGTGCCTTTTCATTGATGCATTCAGGTGGTGTGCATGCGTTACAGCATTACTCCATTTCTCGACTAGCGATTTGATAGTCACAATTTAAACCAAGCATCAAGTTTTCAGCCTGACACATGATCCTTATCTTCAACTCACTATAAATGTACTCCAAATAAATTAACCAATGAAAACACCAAGACAGTGAATATGCTAGCCTAGTAGCAATAGTTGTTAAGTGGGGCTTTCCTGTTGATATTTATATTCTAGACTGGACTTTAAGATATCTGAGACTCAGTCTATTGCTGATACAGGCTTTCAATAAATACAACAGAGGCAACGTTAGAGACATACTGGATCCGATGTTAACTGAAGCAGTAAACGAGAATATACTGAACAAAATCTTTGATGTGGCGTTCCAGTGTGTTGCCCCTACCCGCGAAGACAGACCACCCATGAAAGAAGTCGTGGAGAGACTGTGGAAGATAAGAAGGGATTATACAAAAGCGCAGAGGATAGCAGAACTGACTCTCTGAATTCTTAAACCATCTAATCCTGGTCGCCCCTTTTTGCATGGGAGAATATGGGTCAATTTCTGGTGAAGACCAAAGGTTGCCACACAAAAATAATGCAAATTTTGTGATTTTGAACAACTGGAATTTTGTACAGGGTTGCAAAATTGTTGTTGTATGTTGTATATCGGGCTCTATGTGAGATCAATGTGCCGTACAGTGGCCTGCAATTGATGATTTCCCTGTATGGCCATTAGCCCATTAATCAACTTAGGCCATAATTAGACAATGTCGTGCTACAGTAAACAATCTCTAATGGTGAAATTAGGCTTAATAGATTCGTCTTGCGATTTTCCGTCCATCCGTGTAATTAGTTTTATAATTAGATCATGTTTAGGCCTCCTAATCTTCGGTTTAAAATTGCTACAATAAATTTTGCTAAGTTTTCTCACCGAACTAAACAGACCCTTAATATGTTCATCTATATATATCCTCAAGGAAAGCTTTTGTTCATCTATATCCTCAAGGAAAAAATTCTGTATAGAGTTGTAGTAGTAGGGAGGTAATGATTCACTGACTTATTCAGGATAGAACTAGATACAAAAGAAGCTAAAAGCTAATAATTCCTCGCATGTGCCATCTTTAGAACATGTTTGTCTTAGCTATAGAGTTTCGATATGTTTGTGGACTTAATTAAAATAGTTAAAATAATTAGAACATGTTTGTCTTAGCTGTAGAGTTTTGATATGTCAGTCCAGCATAAACAACCAAAGTGATAAAACCAACATTTGAGACAGGTGTTAAAACCATCACAAAGGTCCCAAATGGTATCTGTTAACAGTAGAGACATTCCATCAATTATAGCTGCGGTTTAGAGAACAATATAAGTCACTAGGACAAAATCCTCTCAGCAAGCCAGCCAGTAGCTGAAACCATCTATCCTTCTGCAGTTCTGCAGAACTTCTTCCTTCACACAGCTGCCGTGGACTAAAAAAAACTTCCTCGTCAAAATTGTCGGTATCACTTCTGCATGTCCTGTTATGTGACACTGCATTTCATGTTCAATACAAATACCAATCCATGCAATTGCTGCTGCCCTTCAAAGCCATGTAATTAAACAATGTATCTGCGGTGTCCATTTTTGACTTGAGTCATCAAGTACGCCTAGAGTACATAAAAAGGCTGAGGTGAAAGGGAAAATAACACACTCATGACAGTTGTTTTGGTTTCTCCCGATAGATTCACTCAGGGGCGGATCTAGACAAGAAAAGCATTGATGTCACCTCCATAGAATTGCAGTATATCTCACATAATTAACACTAACAATCATTCATTTTCAATGGTACTTAGCAAGCTCCATTGATGTCCCGGGACATCACCAAATGCCTCTGGCTCCGCCCCTGGATTCACTCAATGACCCAAATAGGCCAGACAAATGTATGCTTAAGGGTCCTGTTAGAAGTTCAAGTCAAGATTGGTAAAATAATGCTTTATCCTAATCTACCACATAAACCTTTGTGTTCCAAGCTCATGTTCCCAATGGAATGGTCGGAACAGAAACATCATCAGAGTAAACAAGTCAGCAGCCGCATAGAGTAACCCCAGAGCAAGCAATTTGCTGCTGCCAATCACTGGGGAATGAAGAACCAGTATGACGAATGGAATTGTGTAGTATCTGAATTCAACCAACGGGGCAGGTACGAGAACTAGCGCAACTGACAGAGCAAATGATAGCACCCAAACCCTTGACTGTGATTTCCCTGTTAGATGAGAAAACCAGTAGATACAGTGTATTAATAAATGAAAGTAGTTAGCTTCCCTAATTATAAGTAAAAGAGACTTACCTAAGATGTTGATGATTGAGGACCATGAGTACACGTATAGTGGAATCAACATGTATTTCATCATCCAGTTAACTTGGATAACCTTCTTCCAAATATAGAAGGTATAGTGTCTATTGTCAGCTAGAAGATATGGATGAGCAATGCTGCATCAGAAGATGGGTTCATTAAAAGTTGGGAAAACACACAGAAGATAAAACAACATCATTTGTCTAACTAAAGGAGAAAAGTGAGATGATCAAGATTCCTGTGGCATATATTTCAACACAACTCTGGTTCTGCACTTTAAATAAAGCATTACAACAGTGAAACTGTTTTGCTTCTTTTTTTCAGCTTCATTCTGGTTTTAACAAAATAATGTGCCATCACAGATAAGCACCAAAAGGTTCAGCAGCAAGTCCTTGCGGCAGTTCTCATAGTTGGGTAAAATAAAAAACAGCATTAAGGAAGTGCCTAGGTAACAAACCTGAAGAAATGTACAGCAATTAAGCTAAAACCAAGGCCCATCAATACTGCCAGAGAACTTTGGGTTTTATTCTTTCTAGAAAAGAAAAATAGGTCCAATACACGGCTGGGAGTGAAATGCCAGGGTAGGAGGGCAGCAGCTGAAACTAGACCAAAGTACAGAAACTGTGCAAAGTGGGGTGAAACAACATGAGCTTCCTTAGCACCTGCATCACTCAAAGTAAGGGAATGCTTTTAGCAGTTTTGAACCTATCACTAAACGAAGAGCCAAAGCCTTTTGAATCACTTAAAAGTAGGAACAAGCAGAGATAAAATCTACCTAGTACTATACCACCATTCCAGATTATGAATGCAACAAATGCCACCATGACAACTGCAAATGGTGCAAAGGCAATCAAAAGTTTACACTTCAAATTCCATAACTTCAAGGAGATATCCCATACTTCCTCTGCAAGACCTGAACATTACTCATTAGTCATAAATCTTATATGCAGCATCAAATATTCGCATGCAATACAAAAAACCAGAATCTCTATTTGCAAATGTGAAGTTCTTAATTAAAGGAGCAGGAGCACTCACTGTTGTACAATTTAGTAGATTCAGAAACAACCATCTTCTTACTTATGGGATTATTAACTTGCCGTCTTCTCAAACCTTGAGCAGTAATTTTGTTATCCCTGCCAGACACTACTTTGTTTGACTGATGTGTTGGTTCATTGTTCTCATGAGAAACATTGTCCTTGGGATACAGGTCTTGTATGTATGAGATAGCTCCATTGGCAGCAACAAATATAATCCATATTACATTTGTCTGACGAAAAAGTATTGAAAAAGCACCAAACTGCAGCGCAAGAGAAATTTATTTAAGTTGATGGCCATCAACAAATCTATGGCAAACATGACCTTGATTGCATGTTCCTACTCTGCAGGTAAAGTCTAGAATTTAACAATCCAGATTACAGGAAAAGAAAAACTCAAAATCCAGATTACAAGGCTTCTATTGTCCACAGAAACTCAAACAAAATTGTGGATCCTATTAAGCTTAGGTTGTAAATGCAATGATAGTGTATAGATTTAGCACGAGGTGTCAGCTTATCTCAGTGAATTACATAAAAGCATTGCTCAAGCACTCACCATTGCACTGATCCAGAACTGTTTTTTTACGCAGAACAGGTACATTGCAAGAACTGTAGCTAATGATGCGACATCAGTGTAATAAAGGAAGGTGAAGAACCAGTGAACAGGATACAATGATACTAGAATAGCATAGATAGTCGCTTTCCTCTCTCCAATTCCAGGTCGGATGCACAAAAGCAGGTCATAAAAAAGAACAGCGCAGACCATTGCCATGATAACATTAGTTGATCTGAGAGCTGCTGTGGAGCAGAGAACATCAAATGTTTCTGCTACCCGAGACATCCAGGCAACAGGAAAGAAAGAAGCGGCATATGCTAATGAAACATAATACCTGCAAAATTGCAACAATCCATCATAAGGTAAATTTGAGCTTCAAGCAATGGGGATTTGTCAAAACTCACAGGCCAGGAGGGGTGGTGATCATGGGATCCCACGTCCAGAAATCTCCACGGCAATACTGCTGTGCCTGGGGAACATGGAAGATCTCATCCTAAACACAAGGCATGAGTTATTAGCATGTTTTAGTTTTCGTTTCTTCTACACTGTCGAAACCAATGTACAACCACATAAGGAAAATTTTCTAATCCGCAAATAGTTCCTAACAAATATACATATAACAAAACGCCACATGCTTGCTAAACTTATAAAATCTTGAGAATTTCATTTTCTAGAAAGCCACTATGCATGAAATATTTACTTGCGTTTCTGCATGTGAACATATTTAGAACATTTTTGCAAATGCTCAAGCTTGTATTTACATGTATAAAAGTACAATAATACATCAAACACCAGTGTCTTCGCATTATTCACGAAAAGAAATTGGCTTGACGGAGTAGGTGTATTATCCGATCAGTTGGTGAAGTTATTTCCAATAAGCACACAATGCATAGGCAGTCATATACTACTAGTTCAGCTCAATTTTTTGCTTCCATCCCCAATAGGCATCGAAATCAGATGAAATAGCATTCCATATAAGCACACTCAACAAGCGTAGCATCCTTGGAAGAGAAGGAACTCACCATGTAGGGCTCTGGCACGATGGAGTTCACCAAAGCCGCGATCGGGATCGCCCACGCAGCCACCGCAGCTGCGACAACTAGCCTTCCCATCCCCCGAGACGGCTTGCTTGAACCTCCGATTCGTCAGCTCCTCTTCAGATCCAGCCCTGCGCCCGTGAATGCGTTCCCTCGATCCTAACCACTCAGGAGACCGTCGAGGGCGGCGGCGCAGGAGACCGCAGCGTCGGAATGACTCGGGAGCAGTTCCCCGCGCGATACCATCCGACGGGGCGGTTTCTACCGCGCGGCGGGACCGTGCTCTCGCCGCCGCCGGAGCGCGCAGCGATCGTCGCTCGGCTGTCCGCTCCGGCACGGTGCTTCGGGCTTTCGGCTCAGACTAGACTGGCGATTTCGGGCCACAAAGATAGGCTTAGCCCAATTACTTAAATGGGCCTGTTGACCTAAGAGTCTAAGTGGCCAACCTCGAGTCCTGGCCCACAACCATTCTGTTCGGGGTGTTCGTCGCTGACGGGGAAGAGACGTTGTCGGTTCGCCGTGCTCAGATCTCCTTTCTGATCCCGACGGTCCCGACCGCCCCACGGCGAGTACGAAGACGGCGGCGGCGCTCCGGCGTCTTTAGGCGGTGAGCCTTTTCCCTTGCCGTCTTTCCCGGCACTCCCTTCCATGTGAGCTAATTGCTACTTATTTATGCCCAGTTCCATGCCTTGAATGATCAGTTTGCGGGTGGAATTTTGCCATTTCGTTGTTCCTGCGTCAGTGCAGAATTTGCAAAAGACAGCGTTGGTAGGAGGCCTAGTTAGAAAGGACGATGTAGTTGCCAGATTTCGTGATGCCAAATAGTGGTGATTGTTGGAAATAGAGTAATATTCAGATATCTTATCTGAGAGGTTAGGGTTCTAATCGAGAATGTTGGAACTGATGATTACTTTCTGTTTTTCCTTAGGGCGTTTTCAATCCTATTGTTGAAGCAATTTTCTTTGATATAATGGCTATCAATTATTCAAATACCTTTCTGCAGTCCCTGTCACCTGAATCTTTCACAGATCACTTAACTGTGAGTAGCAGTGTAGCACAATTCATTGAGTAGCACAGAAACTGGCAACCATTGTATTGCCACCAGTTCATCTTAAAACAGCTTAGAAACCAAGAATTTCCTGCACTAGACTCAATGGCAAACTCACCCAGACTTGTTGGGGCTGCTAAATGTTTCATTCCATTCTTAATGAATAATGATGTTTGTTTGATTAGAAGAAATGCATAGCTATATGAGCCCTGTGACTGTGCCTTACAATCTCTACCATCTCTGCAAACATACATACATACATACATACATATATACATACATACATACATACATATATATATATATATATATATATATATATGTTTCCACTAAACCATTTCTTTTAACACAAGCTTCTTGAGTGAGAGCAGCATATGGTGCGCTCAAACTAAACTCCATGACCTAGCAGAACTGAGGGCTTGTTTGGATTGTAGGATTTTCATAGGAATTTTGGAGGAATCGGATTCCTATAGTTTTATTTACTAGAGGAGTGTTTGGAATGGAGGATTGTTCGATTCCTTTCCAGAGGAAAGGTTCCTGCAGTTGTACGTTTTGGAGGAAAAAAAGAATCCACCGCCAGCTCTTGGTTTCTTTTCCTTCACGAGATGCATGTGCAGTGTGCTTGTTGGGCGAAAAGACGGGGTACATGAGGATGACAGTTTTATGAAAAGAATATTGTATTTACTGCTTGCTTAGCCTAAGCAACAGTGTTTACTCTAACCCCTAAAAATTCCTATGCTACTCGTATTCCTGTGTTCCAAACACTCATTCCTCCAAAATTCCCGTGTTTTTCCATTCCTTTGTTTTACACCTATATTCAGTTTTCTTCCATTCCTCTGTTTTGCATTCCTCCGTTCCAAACAGGCCCTGAGTGAACATAAAGTTGCCGCTAAAGTGCCTTGCTTAGATTCTTTGGCTGTTGACCTTTATTAACATAAGCCTCATTTTGTATCGCTAACTCAGCAAGCGCCTTGGGTAGCTCATGTGGTACTCAGCTTTCAAGAATTTGTTTTCTTCTTAATAAAAAGATATGCTGCTCTATTGTGTGTTATTGAAAATGTAACTGGTCACTCCCTTGTATAGGAAAGCAAAAGACATGCACATTGTTCCAGATAAGACTACAATGGATGTAGAGCTGCAGTTTCATGTGTTTTGGCCATCTATAATCATTTATTGATTCTTTGTTTTGAAATGTATAGTTCCATCCTTATGTAGCTGCATTAATTTTTTTCTGATGAATCTGTTTATATGTCTAATGGTCTTTTGTTTGTGACGTCTGAAGATTGTTGTTGGAGCGAAATTAATCTAGGTGCTGGTGGGAATGGCAAGTACAGCATGCTTCGTGATTGTTAGTAAGAATGACATACCGATCTATGAGGCAGAAGTTGGATCCGCACCAAAAGTATGTACCTTGGACAGTTGGACTTCATTTCCTTCCTATATACTCACATTAGAGTTAGCTATATGACTATATTTATATCATTTTATTTTTTATCGGCAACATGAACCATTTCATTTTTTTATATGATATATTGGTATGTTAATGAAAATTGATTTGGAAATAGTTGATAGATGAATTACTAAGATGTATACCTGATCTTGCCATTTGCTTTCTGTGGCAGAAAGAAGATCTGTCTTATCACCATCAGTTTATCCTGCACGCTGCGTTAGATGTTGTTCAGGACCTAGCATGGACCACAAATGCAATGTGAGTTTTTTATTGGTTGTGTATTTTGACGTAGGATGTGGACAAAATAATTTGACACCCCACAATTATTCTCTCTTAACATTTTATATATCATTTACCTCACCTAGAAACTTTAATCTTTTACATTCTTTTTGTCAGGTTCCTGAAGTCAGTTGATAGATTCAATGATCTTGTGGTGTCTGTTTATGTAACTGCAGGTCATATCCTTCAAAAAGCGAAAATGACAGTCCTTTTGTTATTTACATGACATTGATTACATACCATTATCTTTGTTTTTCAAAGTTTTGATTATGATGGTCTTATTGTTTCTTTAACTACAAGTATGACACATACCCGATTCATGTTGCTTCATGACTCACGTAGTGAAGATGGAATAAAAAGCTTTTTTCAAGAGGTCCATGAACTTTACATCAAGGTAAGACAATTATTGGTCATCTGCAGTCTGGAGAATTTCCCCACTGCATTGTAGATTGCTAAATGCTGGACCAAGTCCGCATTCATGTCTATCCCTGGACATGGTATTCAATTGTGATGCATCTATTTATCTTGTTCTTTGTGGCGGATATCATTTTCAACAGTAGCTGGTTATCTTTTGCGATTCTTTTATCTGAATTTCTCATGACAGTGATAGCACTGTTCTCAAAAATCGCATGGGTTCTTTTTTAAAATTCTGTATCTTGCAAAGTTGATGCTGATGTATAGTTGTGTGCAGTTTCCGCAATGAATTCTGAAATGTACATCGAATGCATTCTAGTTTCCAATTTTGCCCTACTTCAACATGCAGTTCTCTTTTTTTTGTAGTATAATATAAGTTTGTTTACTGATGTGCAGATATTCCTCAACCCCCTTTACCTGCCTGGCTCGCGCATTACATCCTCTCATTTTGATACCAAGGTCAGGGCCCTCGCAAGGAAGTACCTGTAGTATGCGGGCACTGAGGTTTTACAACATCGTAATGTAGAAGCAGGCAGCAGAAGAGGCAAAATCCATGGTTCTGTCGTCTTCTCGTGTCCTCGTTGCTTGACTCTTCAAGAAATGGTGAAATGGGATATTTCGCATAAGCCTGAGCTGCCTGTAATTTCTTCTTGTCTTTGGCCTGTGCTATGACCTCTGAATCGTTTTCAGAACCAAATGGCTTATGAATTGTAACATTTGAGAATTTACTCTATTCCGGCAATTCAAACCCGAGTAGATTGTGTACATGCCAGATCTGTAAAAAAAAGGTATCATCTCCATATAACATTGAAGCATTACACGGATTCCCTATCTTTGTCCTGTGGAGCATGGCCGTGCCAATTTCACTTCTCCTTCATTTACCCTTTTTCCTTTGATTGATGTCATGGCACGATCACTTGAGCTGTATCTGCGACCTGCGTGCACCATGCAGAAAGATCACTCGAGTGAGATTTGACGAGTACCAGTCCACTAGAGGAGCTCAAGTTGAGTCGTGTGTGTACGACACGGCCCTTTTGCTCCCGCTTTCTGCCAGCCAGTCTCCGGTCTTCGCCACTCGAGTTCGTCAAGAACGGCACGCACGTTCCTCGCGCCTTTGTGCAAAGGCGTGTCCCGATTATGTTTCGCGACCGTGTACTCATGCCGCACCAGTGATCACCTAGCGGTCGCCAACGTCGGCCGCTGTCCTGTTGCACAGGCGAAACAAACCGGTTAGCGTCAAACAGCGCGGCGCGTGGCTTGGCTATCCAGCAAGCGACACCAGTCGACGCAGTCACGCAGCGGCTTCAATAGAGGATCTTGGGGAAGATCCGTGCCGAGCGAAACCGACGAATTAGGCCTTGTTGCTGCAAGTTTCTGCAATCAAAAGTAACAGTAACGTATTAAAAAACGTGTCCCTCTCTCTGTGACACTGTTGACGTCTGATCTGGTCAACACACCGAGATTGCACTAGAACGTGCGAGATCCGCAACGGATCGATCAACTGCAACAAGCCCAGGCGAAACCGGTGAAACCGGTTTGAGGATCCGGTGAAACCGGTTCCTCGGGATCTGCTGCGTAGACCTAAGATCGCCGGCCCGGGAGGGACCCCGTCAGGGCAGGCGCGCCTAGGGTTTCTCTGAGATCGGCAGGCCACTCAGAGCGCCATAAAACGCCGTAGAGACGAAGAACGAACAGAATTTAGGGTTGGAAAAGCTAGGGTTTGAAGAATGACAAAAAAAAAGTAAAGGTATATTGATTTGATCGATTGGATAACCCTCAATCGGCCGTGACCCTTCATATTTATAGGGTGGGGAGGTCGTACCCCGCAAGAAAAGTCCTATTACAACTCGGATCTACAAAAAGAGTCCAATCCTACTAGGACTCGGGGAAAACCGGTTCCACCGGTTCCACCGGTCTGGCTGTCAGACGGGTAACAGTGGACCAAACCGGTTCCACCGGTTTGAGAATCCGGTTCCACCGGTTCTTTCTGCCTTGCTGTCCTTGTGCCAATTTTGATCGCCAACAGACACATTTTTCCATACATATTTTTTTATAGAAAATTCAATCAAATTGCAGTTACTAAACAAGACCTTAGGGGGTGTTTAATTCCCCCAAAAATTTTTCACCAAAATTTTTCTTAAGGGAATCTTACATGCATGAAGTAGTAAACGTGTGTTAATGACAAAACCCATTCCATAACCCCCAGGTAACTTTTCGAGACGAATCTAATGAGCCTAATTAGGCCATGATTTGCAACAGTGATGCTACAGAACCCCTCCGCTAAACATTCACTAATCATGGATTAAGTACCATCATTAGATTCGTCTCGCGATTTCTAGGCGAGATCTATAATTAGTTTTATTATTAGTCTACATTTAGTACTCCTAAATGGTAAGATTCTCTTGCAAAAATTTTCGCCAAATTTTTTTCACCCAATTGAACAGCCCCTTAGACGACCTCTGATCCTGAGCCATCGCCTGTTCCCCGACGACAGTAGCCTAGTAAAGCCTAGGTAGGCACCCCAGGCCAATCTGTGATGTGGCGTCCCCCAAATCCCGTGGCCTTCACGCCACCGGCCTGGCCGGATTAGGGGCCTCCTGTCCTGATTCGGCTTAAACTCCAAAGCACGGCGAGAGGCTGCGGCAAAGCGAAGCGCTTGACCGGGGCAAAGCCTGGTGCGGTGGCGAATGGCGTGACGGCGGCAGTTCCAGTCACGGCAGCGAGGGCGGCGAGGGGCGAGAAAGACGTCGTGCCCGC
>CM014272.1:47389379-47408128 GCA_004135705.1 Alloteropsis semialata
CCATGTAGGTAAAGTACAGATCAGGTGGCTAACAGAAAGCAGACCCGCTCGCTCAGACCTTAACAAACAGAATTGCGCAGAGGAAGGGAACTCAGTTACATAGTACAAACAAGTAAAGATAACAGAAAAATCGGCTGCATACACATGAAGCTAAACTGCAGAAAAGTAACAATTACAAAACTACTCAATTACAAAGTAAAAACAATTAAAGAATAAAAATAATAGTACTCGGCTGCATACACAAGAAGCTAAACTGCAAAAAAAGCAACAAATATAATGCTGAAACAAGTTGTCTGACGTGAAATTATACTAGACTCATGCAGTACAGATGGCCACATTATCCATGCAAGGATGAGTCGAAGGTCTCAAAAAACACAGCCCAAGAGATGTCGTGAGATAACTGAGGTCTACAGAATCGAGGTGGTGTTGTATGTAGGGTCCAAATTCCCGAGCATGGAAAAGCCTAAACGGCAACAGAACAAGGCACAAAGAGACAACTTGAGTTTGTACAAATTAGATGCCTACCTCCAAGGTTAAATATTACTTATATGCATGACAAGTAATCTAGTTTACAACTTACAGGTTACAAATTACAACACAACGATTATAGCAATCTATGGGCAAGCAAGCACAACACCCAAACCATTTTTTTTTGGCGACCGTGCCTTGGCACGTTTTTCATTAAGAGGAAAGCAAATTTACACCGAGCCGGCCGAGTCCATACAGAGGATGGAGCGGCCTTACGCTAGAAAGGACTATACGTTTAACAAGTTTGCGACCGCAACATGGTCTATCCCCTCGACTACAACTCGCTGAAGGGGACGCCACCCCGCTAAGACCCAACATTTTCCTTCCGACCAAACCGCATCAACCAAATTTGATGCCGAGAGCGAGCGCCGATTGAAGACCCTATCGTTGCGTTCCTTCCAAAGCATCCACGAGGTTAGGATGACCATCGAGTCGAACGCCGGTCTAGCCGCTTTGACCACTCGCTTCCTAGCTTCCATCCACCATCCAGAGAAGTGTTGAACAGTAGCCGAAGGCGCGAGGTTATGCCAACCAACCTGAGCAAGGACGAAGAACCATACCTCCCGCGAGAAGACGCAAGAAGTTAACAAGTGTGAAATGGTTTCTGGTTCTTGACAACAGAAGCTGCACTCGTCGTCGTCCTGGAGTCCATGCCGTTTCCTCCGGTCGTTGGTCCAGCAACGCTCGTGAAGAGCTAGCCAAAAGAAAAATTTGCATTTTCCCGGGGCCTTTGTTTTCCAGATGACCTTGGCACCCAGGATCGCGCTCTGACCGAGGAAGAAGGCCTGGTAAGCCGACGCGGTAGAGAACCGCCCATCAGGCGTCCATTTCCAGACCCACACGTCCTCAACATTCGGGGACAGTTGGACGTTGTGTATCCGTGTTGACAATCGCAGAAGCTCCACAAGAACCTGAACTGTGAGGGCGCCAGTGACATCAGTGATCCATGTCTGGTCCTGGAGGGCATCGCGCACGGTGCGCTTGTTGCGGATTCTTCCCCCCACAGCACGTATCAAGCAGGGGGCCAAATCCTCGATGGAATGTCCATCAAGCCACCTGTCGCGCCAAAACAGGCAATTCTCGCCATTGCCCACGACCACCGTGACCGATGCCTCAAAGAACGCTTGCACCATGGGTTCGACCGATTCTGGCAGCCGCGACCACGGCCGGTGTGCTGCATCCGTGCGACGAAGCCAGAGCCAGCGCAAACGTAGAGCAAAACCGTGCAATTGGAGGTTCACAAGGCCGAGACCACCAAGGGCCGTCGGCCGGCAAACACTTGGCCATGCCAAGAGGCAGTGGCCACCCAGGACCACCTCCGTCCCCTTCCACAGAAAGGCACGACGACGACGATCAATGCGATCAATAACCCATGACGAGAGAGACACGGCGATCGCCGTGTGCACCGGAATGGCCGAGAGCTTGACCTTAACAAGAACTGCCCGGCCGGCCTTGTTGAGCATTCCTGCCTTCCATGTCGGTAGCCCTTTTGCAACCTTGTCAACGAGCGGCTGCAGATCCTTCTTGCGTAGTCTGTGTGTGGACAGCGGAATGCCGAGATAGTTGCAAGGGAAGGCTTGTAGCTTACCGTGAAAATTTTGCAGTAGCCCAACTGTGGCCTCCAGGTCACACTGTATTGGGCTGATGAGACACTTGGCAGGGTTGACCTTGAGCCCGGAAGCATCGCCAAAGATGTCAAGAATGGACCGAATTAGCACCAGGTCTTGTTCGGCCGCTGGGGAGAAAAGCACGACATCATCTGCGTATAAGAAAATGCGCTCCTTGATGCATCTAGGGCCCAAAGGTGAGAGCAACATATCAACCTCGGCCTTGCGGAACAAGGCATTGAGCGCCTCCATGACCAGCACAAACAGCATTGGCGAAAGCGGATCGCCCTGTCTCAACCCACGCGCGTGGCAGATACGCTCTCCAGGACAACCATTCACCACGATCTTGGTGCTAGCAGAGGCCAACAGCATGCTTATCCAGTTGATCCACCTACGAGAAAAGCCCATATGTGATAGAACAGCCAGCAGGAAAGTCCAGTCGACCGTGTCGAAAGCTTTTGCAATGTCCACTTTAATCAGGGCAGCCGGCCGGTGGGAGCGATGAAGCAAACTTGTGGTGAGTTGCACCGCCCTGAAGTTGTCATGAAGGAGACGACCGCGTATGAATGCACTCTGGTTCGGCCTCACCAGATCCGGCAGAAAAACTGCAAGTCGCCTAGCCAAAACTTTAGTTATCAACTTGGAGAAGCTATGTATCAAACTGATCGGTCTGTAGTCATTGATCTGCTTAGCATCTGGCCTTTTCCGAAGAAGGACCATGTAGGCCTGGTTCAGGAGGAAAAGACTGCGCCCGTCCAAAGCCCAGAACGCCTGGCAAGCCGACATGACGTCCTGTCTGATAATCGCCCAAGCCGTCCTGTAAAACAAGCCGGGGAAACCATCTGGTCCCGGGGCTTTGTCCCTCGGCATGTCAAAAACGGTCGCCTTGACCTCTTCCTCCGAGAAGCAGCAATCAATCCCTGGCATATCCAGGTTAGGGAGCCCAAGCGCCATGAGATCCAACTCGAGCTGCGGCGACACCCTGGAGCCCAAGATCGACGTGTAGTGGTCCGTGATGGCCCTGCATTTTTCGTCCTCCTGGACGTAGACCACATCATTTAGCTCCATACTCAGGATGTTACTCTTGCGCTTGCGATGGCATGCTTGCAGATGGAAGAACTTGGTGTTGGCGTCCCCTTCAGCGAGATAGGTGATGCGCGACCGTTGTCGGATGATGGTGCGCATGAGAGAAGCTAAACCAAGGCACTTAAGCTTCATGCGCTTCCTGAGTTGGTGTTCACGAGGGGACAAAGCACGGCTTTCCATAGCCAGGTCGAAGCGGTAGACCAGCTCACGGGCAATGGCCAACTGGAGGCGAACTCCCCCAATGTGTGTCGCGCTCCAGCGCTGAAGAGCCCTAGTCGTAGCCCTCAGTTTGACATCGAGCACGCGCATAGGATCGCAACCAGGTGGCGTGGGGGTGTCCCAAGCAGCTTGCACCGTCTCCAAGTACCCGCCAAACCGAGGCCAGATGGTTTCAAACTGAAAGCGTCGGAAGACGCTTAGCGGCGAGCACGTTCGTAGCAGCAGCGGTGCATGATCAGAACAGTCGGAAGACAGAGCGTGAAGCATATGGTTCGGAAAATCCGACAACCAGTCCTCAGAAACGAAAAAGCGATCCAGGCGCTCTAGGGTCGGTGTTGATCGTTCATTACTCCAGGTGAAGCGTCGATCCAGCAGGGTAAGCTCATGCAGCTCGGCATCATCAATGAAGCGTCTGAAACGACCAATCATGCGCTGGTCGAGCCTTCCATTGTTCTTGTCGGCCGCCTGATAGATCATGTTAAAATCTCCGCAAACCATCCAAGGACCAGTGTGATTAGAACGCACATCACGTAGTTCCTGCAGGAAAGCCGCTTGGGCCTCGTCCGTGTGAGGACCATACACAGCAGTCATCAGCCACGAGACGGAAGATGCGTTCCTGGGCGACCAAAGAGCGAACGGCGAGTGTTTCCATTACCAAGGAGTCAGTACAGACATCGAGTTTGGTTTCTTGCAAAGAAATTAAAGAGATGCGTTCCTGGGCGACCAAAGAGCGAACGGCGCTACGACGAGCACGACCATTGAGACCGCGCACGTTCCAAACCATGATGTTATGTGCTTCCATGGACACCGACAAAGCGACCAGGCATGGAGGTCCTCAACACAACGGCTCGGTATCTCCCATGGAGAACTCGGCCACGTCCACCGGAACCAGTTCATCAAGCGCGTCGCACTGCGCATCTGAAAGCTGGCCTTGGAACAGTTTGGTGTACTCGACGAACGCTTCAGCATCGGGCGGCGAGTCATTGTTGCCCGACGTGTTGGTTATCTGCAATTTGCGCATCAGGACGTTCTGGGCCTGTACCACCGGCTTGGAGGCTCGGAAACGTGACTTGCGAGCTAAGCGCTCACTGCGACGCAGTGGGGTAGAAGCACAGGTTCTCTTCCTGGGCCGCCGGAGTTGTGGTGACCGGGCCAGAGCAGCTGAAGGCGAACGCCGACGAGCCACCGAGCGCGCGAAGGACTCCACCCGTTCGCGCACCGGAGTAGATGCGGCAGCGACCGTGAACGGCGGAGCGACGTCCGAGCCGCGCGAGAAGCAGACGTGCCGCGCCGGAGACGGGGCATCAGCCGGGAACGCAATAGGAGCCACGTCGAACCGAACCGTCTCCAAGACGCACTGCGACGACGGATCGGCGGGACGTTCAAATCCCGCACGACACCCCACCTGGGCCTCAACCAGCATTGGGTCGACAGAATCCAACTGTAGAGGCCCAACGTCCGCGTCCGCGGCGGCCCATATACAAGCCCAGGAGTCATCAACAGTAACCGTACGCCGTACCTCAGTGCAGGACGTCGACCCACGCCCGGGACCCCTCTCCTCGAGGCGCATCGGGTCGAAAGAATCCGATGCCACAGGCGCGGGAATCCTGCTGGCGGTGGAGTGACATAACGGGTCAATGTCTCCACACGCGGGGCGTGCGGCGCCCAGTGGACGGCCCCCCGCCAATGGCCGTTCGACAGCGGCACCTGTCGCCTGCCCACCGGGTCCCACCTCATGCACCTGTGCACGTTTCCCGAGCTGCAGCTTCCCTTCGGGCGACCATCCACGCGCCGCCGCCGTCCGCCGGCGAGCCGCCCTGGCCGCCGCCCAGTGGTCACCTTCACCCGGGGGGGTCGTGGGCGGACCCCCCTGCGACGAACCGGCGCCGGCGTCATTGAACGCCCCCTGGCCGGAGAGCAGGGTGCGTCTAGGCCACGGCCGCGACCGGCAGTGATGACTGAACCCAGGATAGTCCTCCTCCGAGTCGCTGCACCACCGGTCCGGTGGCGGAGAATAAGGCTCGTCGTCATCATCAGCGTCGGAGGGATCATTCCAATCGATCACCTCGAGGATAGTAACTTGAACTCGGTAGCGCATGGTAGGCAAGCGGTTTAGCATCAGTTCTTACAGTGTTATTTTACAGCTGCCGAGTAACTCTTTGATCACATGACTAATGCTGAAACTGTCTTATTCTAGCTTCATATACGCCTAATTCTTCATATTTTGCTAGGTATTGAAGCTAGAGGATTCATCTTTGGCCCACCCATTGCGCTAGCCATCGGAGCAAAGTTCATACCACTTCGCAAACCTAAGAAGCTTCCAGGTGATGTTGTTGAAGAGTAAATTGAATACGGACCATTTTTTTAGCAAACAAATACGGACCAAATTTATAAATTAGATCACTGCAAATGTGAAAAATTCAATGATTTCACAGATTTACTTTCACGCGTTTTTTTCAGTAGTAGTATTAGCTAGCCTGTTAGGGGGAGGTGAAGAGTTATTTGGAAACTGAATATACTAGCCCATCAATATCTTAACGGGCCAACTTTGAAAAGAAGATAGCATCATATGCTATATATTCTACAAAAATCATCCTATAGTGAACCATATAGGTGAAAAACAGTTATTATGTGAATTCTAAATTCACTGTGAAATCTGAAGAGCAAAATATGCCACAGAGAAAACCATATAGTAGGATTTGTTTACTATGTGGAGATGCCATCATTTTAGGGCCTGTTTATTTTTGCCAACTTTTTCATATTAATTAGGAGTATTAAATGTGGATAACTGACAAAACCCATTTCATAACCCCCCGTGAAATTGCGAGACGAATCTATTAAGCCTAATTAGGCCATGATTAGACAATGCCATGCTACAGTAAATAATCTTTAATGATAGATTAATTGGGCTTAATAGATTCGTCTAGCGATTTTTCGTCCATCCGTGTAATTAGTTTTATAATTAGATCATATTTAATCCTTCTAATTAATATGTTTCGCAAAGTTTTTCACCGAATCTAAACAGGCCCTTAAAGTGTTACTATTTTGTCTAAAAAAAAGGCTGCAGCCAGCTGGATTCATTGTAGAATTCATTTTATTACAGTTTCAAGATGTACTAATTGTTAATTTCTTTTACAATATTACAGGTGAGGTATTTTCTGAAAGTTATGTACTTGAGTACGGGACAGATTGTTTGGAGATGCATGTCGGAGCTATTGAACCGGGGGAGCGCGTCGTGGTTGTTGATGATTTGGTTGCAACTGGTGGAACTCTTTCTGCCGCAATAAGACTCCTTGGTTAGTACAGTCTTACATGCTAGTATGTTTAATATGATATATATGCGAATGAAGTCCATCAACTTTGCATGGTTGTTCATTAGTAATAGAACACTAAATATGCAATGAAAATGTCATAAAACATTTTGATACATGTTGCGTATATTTTCCTGGTTGATGTTTGTTGTCTGGTACTAATAATGGAAGCACCCAAAATACTACTGTTGTGTTCACTTTTATTTGTTCTGACATAATCCTTACACTGTAGGAACTTTTGTCTGCTTGTTCTTTAGGTGCAATGTAAAGATGTTGAGTATTGGAACAAACTGTTCTAAAAAAAAGCATTAGAACAAACCAGCAGTGCATAGAAATCTAGATCTCTCTGCTATAGAATCAGCTTCAGCGGCAAATTTAATTATGCCACAATATATGTTCTCTAAAGAAGGAAACCACAATTTTCCAACATTCAACCTCAAAACCTAGTATCCAGATTTCATATTCTGAGGAAAGAAAATATCTTGAAAATGATTTCCAGATCCTAGAATGAAAAAAGTTTGTATATAAGAAAAGGAGACGGTGACAATTGAAATTTATATGGAAAAGGGGGATCGAGGTCATACTTTGCATACACATTCAGAGATATATTGTTGCGTAAAAAAGGTGCATATATAGAGTATCATGTGGTGTTGACAAGCATCTCAACAACTTAGTGATTACAAGTAGAGTGGAGAGGCATCATGATCTTTTGACTATAATTGAAGTTTGTCCTTAAGCGGGACAAGCTGTTTATTCATTGGACAATATCTTGTCTGAATGATATGTCCTATGGGGTAGCTAATTACCTATAGGCATGATTTCGATGAGACTGGATGCACAATCATTATAATTGATGCTACGAGTGAAAGGTTTTTGTGGGTAAGTTAAGAACTTATGTCTCATAGAATGTGTTTTGGGCTTTTGAACTTATCTTTCTTTCCTTTTCTTCTTATCCAAATTTCGAGATCTTGTTTTTGTACACTGCTGCATATGTTTTGGTGTTTATGTACTGTGTTCTACATTATATCAAGAGTTACAAGAAATGAAGTGACTTTTCACTAACCTTTTCCATGCCTGCTGGAACTATTCCATTTCCAGAACGCGCTGGAGCTGACGTGGTTGAGTGTGCATGCCTCATTGGGCTTCCCAAGTTTAAGGTGCCTATGTATAAATATATATTATTTTCTTGTCAAGGTCCATCAATATATTCTTTACATGCACTTTTGTTAGTTAAAGGAAACCGAATAAGTATTCCAACTCAAATTCTGGAGGAAGAACCACTCATATAACATGACTATGACTAGTGTTAAAAAAACAGCTAGCCACTAACTATTCCTATGTGACTGCAGATAAATGAATAGAAATAGTCTATTTACTGCCATGCACAATCCACTTTGTTTGCTTAACCCCTAAAAAAAATATTTCAATTGGTCGTCCATTCTACCCCTAATGAGATTTTTCTTTTTTTGTTTCTCTACGTACTAGTGCTGTGTTTCAAGTTAAAATTTTGCATGGTGGTAGAAGGCGTCAATAATTATTTTAAAATACATTAATAAAAATTTCCATAGGTTAGGAGCATCTAATACTAAATTAACTTTAGAGATACAAAATTTCATGAAAATAAATAATGAAACATTCTTAAAATAATTTGTAACATGGAATACAGTGTCCTCTGGCCTCTATCACTCCAAAAAAAATTAACTTCAAATTCAAATTGTATGTGGAGAAATTAAAAAGATAATCCCACTAGGTGATGTAATGGACCAATTGAAATAGTTTGGGGGAGTTAGTGGAGCCTAAACTTTTAAGTGGGCAAAGTGGATTGCTCACAAGAAAGTAAAATGGACTTTTTCCTAATTAATATAAGAACAGGTAAGGTCAGCAAACTGATAATTTTTCTCCCTACCTGTAAAACTCAGAATTCTAAGGTCAAACCTACTAGCTTTCATTGGTATATAGGTCCATGTAGTTAAAGCTTAGGTCTTACATGGTTGACAGGAACAGCTTAACTTAGTGTCCACATGACCATATATTTATTTCCCTGCCGATAGGAAAGTCATCGACCACAACAAGTGAAATATGTAAGAGCTGCACTCTTTGGAATCTAGCAAATGTAGTGGTACTTCGATATTTCCGAATATGAAACAGTGTCATGGTCAAGGTGGAGTATTCTCCCAGATCCACTAATAACTGGGGTTGCAATTTTGATAAGCAGGATTTCTACAAGCTCAACGGAAAACCAGTTTACATCCTGGTGGAGTCCCGCAAATAGGACGGTAGTAAAGTAAATGATCAGGCAAGTACCGCTCCTAATTTCTTCTGTTCTTGAAATTCTCTCGGTAACATCCCTATTCCTTGTAACTTTCAACATATAAATCATGCAAGTACAAATCATGGTAGCTTTCAAATTCGCAACCTAACATTCCTCAATGACCACACATTAATTCACATTTTACTTGGTGAGCAGAAGTCACATTAGCAGTAGCACAGTAGAGCACAGCCTTATACCGTAGGTACTAAGACAGGCTATCTTGTACTATTTTCAGAAAAGCTTTCCAGCTTTTCCCCCGAAGAAAGCTCACAGCTTCATTCGTTTGCAAGAACAAGATGGAGTGGATGCCGACGGACAACTCCGCGGTGAAATGTGAAGGCCAAGGCCAGCAAGCTGTTATGTATCTGCATGGAGAGGGGTGAGATGGATTGGGTGGAACATAGTCTTTGTAGCATGTCACATCTAGTGTTTTTAGTAGCCATGACTGAGGAGAGTTTGTAGCTATTCTTGCCGGGAACATCAGTGTTAGCCAGAGAAGCAAAAAAAAAAAGAACCATCCTGCTGCTCGGTTTTTCTACTGTATGTAATCTTCCTGTTTCTTCTCTTCAATTGCTGATTGATCAAATGATCAGTGCTCTGGCAAAAGCTACTACAACTATCTTTCCGATTTGTAGTTTAATCATCTCATTTTCGGTGAAAACGTCGTTTAACTCTGAAACAGCCATGCATAATGCCAGCACAAAGGAGGGCATGCCTTTTGGAAAACTAGACAAGTAGTACTAAGCTTCCAAAGCTTTTGGCAGTGTTCAGATGGTGGGACAAATTTTTTGCACCCTACTTTGACCACTAATTAGGGGTATTAAATAAAGTCAATTTACAAAACTACCTCCACAACCCCCTGACAAATTCGCGAGACGAATCTAATGAGGCCTTTGACCACATGATTAGAGGATAATTACTGTAGCAAATTATGGATTAATTAGGCTCGTTAGATTCATCGCGCAAAGTTGCACTTATCTGTGAAAATGTTTTGTAAATAGACTTTATTTAGTACTCCATACATGCAAGATTTCTTGGGACAATTTTTTTTGACTCCAAGCATCTGAACACGGCCTTTGTTTAAGGAATATGCTGGTGCTACCTGTACAACACCTGGCTAGCTGTCCAGGAGTTCAGAGTTTAGATATCCTTCCGGACACTTAAAATACTGGCGATGCATTTGATTATCGCGAAACATGCGTGCGTGCAAACTGTCAGCTGTCCAGGAGTGTTCAGAGTTAGGTATCCTTCCGGGCACTTAAAATACTGGCGATGCATTTGATTATCGAAACTTGCATTCGTGCAACTGTTGAGCTGTGCAGGTGTTTGGTAGAGGGTACGAGCATTTTCTTTTTCCTTGGATTCCCCGACAAGGGTCACACAGGGCGTTGCAAAACCTGGGAAAGGTCGGCTAACCTGAGGTCCGAGGAGGGAGACAAAGACAACCGGAGGAGCCGTTGCCAGCCTGCTGCGATCCCTGGCCCAGATTCGCGTGTTTCCGTGCCGTCGGGTTCCGAAACCCTCAACACTATCATCACATCAGTGATCGCCTCGGATCCCTCGGTTTGTCCTCTTCTGCACCGCAACGGCGCCCGTAACGAATCCGACGTTGTCCAAAATCCAAATCAAATCATAGAAGTACTAGCAGCACGCTGGCAGCCTAGCCACGGAGCAACCAGCAATGCATTCGTATGAACCCATGGATAACCTAAAAACTGATACCACGATATCGAAGATTTGTAAAACGGATAGGCCAGATTTGTGACACACGACAAAAATTGACAAGTTAGGATGGATAGACAGTTCTAATGAGTAATCGAGCCAAAGAGCAGCCTAATTCAGACTTTCAGAGGTTCTTGAAAGGCTTCTTGAATTCCCTTGATCAATCCTTCGTAAGGAAATCTTGCAGCGATGCCGACCTCGGAATCCCCAGAGGGCGCAACAGCTGGTGCTCGGAAGACGGCCTCGACATGCCGCCGCCAACGGTGGTGGATGTGGGACACGGCAGCTGCTGCTGCGACGCGGCCCTGCGCATGTGGTGATCAGAGCAGAGCGACCGGGGCCGCGGGGCCCCGAACTGCTGGCACGAGGCCGACCTCGGCATGCCAGCGCCAGCGCCGCGGTGGAGCCGGCACCGGAAGGACCCCGGGTGCGTCGTGGGCGAGCATATGCACCGCCTCGCGTCCGCCGGCGAACCGGCCGGTGCGTCGGCGCCGTTGGAAGCCATGCTCTGCCCGTCTCGGTGAACCGCAGGCTGAGCCCCGACTTCTCCGATGGTTGAATTGCTAGCACGACACCGTTTGCTTTGGTCACGGAGCGCACGAAATATATTTATGCGCGCTGCTTCGGTTCCAAGTAGAATCCGGGATCGATAAGATCTGTACAGAAACCGTGACGGATCGATTGCCAACGGAAAAAAGGAAGGGCCCTATCCATGTCCATGATGTTAGCCCTGGCCATCGAAGAGAAGGGCGGCGGCGACGTCGAGGGCGACTCCGCCAAGTCTGCTTACCTGGCCCTGAATCTCGATGGACAACGAATCTCGATGGAGCCAACATGATCTGGAAAGCCTGGGCGCCGCTAAGAGTAAAAATCTTCGTCTGGCTAGCCTGCAAGCAACGCCTCTGGACTGCCGATCGGCGCACTCGCCATGGCTTAGACGCAAGAGAGGTATGCACCCTTTGCGACCAAGCGAACGAAACCACCGAACACATCTTTTTCAGATGCTCGTATAGCCAACAGGTTTGGTGGGCGATCCTTTCCGGTTTGGGAGTACAGAACATCACACCAACTCCTCTCATGTCCATACAAGACTGGTGGCGCTCCTTACGGCGGCAACTGCCATCGACAAAACGCCGTGGCCTGGACACTTAGGTCATGCTAGCAACATGGAATATATGGAAAGAGAAGAATGCTCGGATCTTCCGCAACGCCGAGATGACGATGCCACTACTACTCCAAACGATCCGGCAGGAGGGAGAGCTATGGATTCGAGCAGGAGCGACAAAGCTGGGTTGTTTAGTGCTTACTTAGTACAACTTGCTAGCCTCTAGACCCTGGACTCCCAAAGCCCCGCCGTGGTTCATTATCTTGTAGTTAACCATAGGACAGCGGCATTGCGCATACGGCGTATGTGCGTTGTGTAACGAAACACTTTCTTCTTAATACAATGATACGCAGCTCTCCTACGTATTCGAGAAAAAACGTGGATGGCGACGATCGGCCTGTTCGGTTGGCTGGTGACTGGTGCTGATTTGTTGTGAGACTGAAATACTGCTGGCTAGCTGGTGGCTGGTGGCTGATGCTGATTTGTTGTGAGACTGAAGTACTGGTGGCTGATAAGCCAAGCGAACAGCTAGATGTTCGGGGTAGCTGGCCTAGCAAGCGGCGGCGGCCCGGCGGCGGTGGGTGCGCCTGGCCTCGGCGGCTGGGCCGTCCACCGTCACGTGTTTTACCAGGGTCGGAATCCAAGGCCCAGTTTCAAGTCGACCGACACGTGGGCGCCCTGGTTGCCATTAATGGGCTCGATGGCACCAAATGGCCAAAGCTTGGAAATTCCCATCGCTCCGGTGCCTGCATCGCACATCATCGCATCAAGCCACCAACTCTTCACAAGCAAGCCTGAAGCCTCCACTTGAAGGGATCGACTAGCATTGAATGATCGCCCACACATATGGCAAGGAAGACAAGCATTGAATGATCAATAAGAATGAACTACCGCCTTCATAGTCCATTCGTGTGTTTCATCTTCAGGTGATAATTGGCGCCATAAAAAAAAAAAGGACTTAGACACTGAATGAAAAAAATGAACCAAATCATACTCTCCAGCAAGAGCAGCATTACACGATTACAACAATTTGAACTGAATTATACTACAAGCAGAGCAGAGCGTGGCCGCGTGGAACAGATTCCGAATTCAATCTAAAGAATTGGGCCGAACAGAACAAAAGCAAGTCGTGGGAGCGCGCGAGATCGATCGATCACAGCATGGGGAGCATCATCTGGAGCAGGGGAGCCTGCCGGGACCGCCGCTGCCGCGCCTTGAACTTCCTGATGGCCGCCTTAAGCACCCGCCTCCAGCCCTCCTGAACCCGCCCAAGCCAACCAGTGGAAATCCCGTGACGCTCGTGAAGATTTCAGCAAAGCTAAATGGAGGCGGGATGACAGGCAAGTGGCTACTACCTTTGCCGGGGAAGGCGCCGGCGGCGAGAAGTCGAGCCGGGCCCTGCCCGTCTCGTGGAGGTCGAGGAAGGACCCGTCGCGCCGCAGCCGCCGGCGCCGCCACCTGGAGTTCCCGCCGGCGGCGGAATCCTTGAGCCTGATGCAGCCTCCAGCCCTCGCCCTGCGCTTCGGATTGGCGATGAGGAAGTCGGTCGAGCCGGCCTCGGGCTCGCCGGCGCGGGAGGCTGGACCCGGCGAGCCGCGCGGGACCTTGTTGAGCGGGGACCAGATGCCGCTCTGAGAGTAGTCGAAGTCGAAGGCGGAGGGGTCCGGGAACTTGCCCAGCAGCTCCCGCGACATGGACGACTCCAGGTACTCCACCGTCACCACGCGCTCCACCACCACCACTGGCACCGCGGCTCTACTGCTGCCGCCGCCGCCTCCGGCGTTCTCCTCGGTCGCGCTGCTCATGCTGATCGCTTGATCCTTGGTGGGGTCTCGCTCTGGAATTTGGGAGAGGAACTGAGTGGCGCGGAAACAGAGAGAGTGGTGGCCTGGTGGAAGCGCAGCGTTGGAAGGGGTAGAATTGTAGAAAACTAGAAAGCAGTTCGCTACGAAAGTAACCGTTGGGATCGCCATCCCTTGGCGGCTTGGCCTTTCGCGGGCACTTGACCGTTGGCATCAGGGGTCTCTCTGCCCTCTCTGACGAGTGGGGCGCTTTGTCTTGCAGAAAGGAAGCTAGTCCCCTCGCTCTGAGCTTGGCAAGTGGGCCATGTACCAGGATGGTGTAGATACAAGTACATACACAAGTAACGCCGTTGTAATATCATGTGCAAAAATGCTTGCGGCTTCAAAAAAAAAAAACTGTGCTTTTGTGTGCACAGTTTAAAGTTGCTCACACGATAAATTAAAAAAAAAGTTGCTGACACGATAAATTAAAAAAAGTTGCTGACACGATATAAAATTAAAAAAAACCTTATGAACGTTTCCCATATACAATTTGTGTAAAACCCAATATAATTACCTTAAATATCCTAGAATAGCCGTAATATTGGCCTTGTTTGGTTCCCAAAACTCTAAAAAGCGCTAAAGGGAATCTTGCATGCATGGAGTACTAAATAAAGTCTATTTGCAAAACCTCTTCACAGATGGGTGTAACTTTTCGAGACGAATCTAATGACCCTAATTAATCCATAATTAGCTACAGTGATGCTACCGTAATCATCCTCTATTCATACGGTCAAAGGCCTCATTAAATTCGTCTCGCGAATTAGCGCAGGGGTTGTTGAGCTGGTTTTGTAATCTGTCTTTATTTAATACCCCTAATTAGTGGTCAAAGTTATAAACAGTAGTACTAAATTTTAGTACACGTGGATCCAAACAGGGCCATTATAATGGGCCTTTTAACACAAACCATTGCTCATGGCTCTAAGATGAAATGCATCTATTGTCCTTTGCAAAAAAAAAATCATCGTATAGTCACTAGCTATATTTGTTTAGAAATATTAAGTTGCATATTATCATGAGACTCAAGACGGTTATTTATGCAAAATTACATAAGCAACGCTTGATAATTTACAAGTGTTACAAATCTTATTTTTTCTTACGAGTTACGTCTACAGTTCCATCTCCTCCTCTCTTTAAAGTTGTATCACGAGTACTACTTCTCATCAGAAGTTGCATAGCGATGTTAAAAGCTGCTCAAAATAGTCTTTATGGTCCTGTTTAGTTACATCGAATTCGACCAATTCGATCAAAAGTATCTTCTTGAAAAACGTGCCCATATCTCTGATTTTACGTTTTCCAATGCATTTTGCTACAGCCAATTCGATCGAATTCACGCGAACTAAACAAGGCCTATGACGACAAAGACAATCTGACCAAAACCCAAAGCAGTATTAATTTTTTTAAAAGAATATGACCTCATACCATAGAATATTTAGTTTAGAATAAAACTAATATTGTAGCTTTGCTGTGATGACTGATGAGTAGTTTTATAACCTTATACTTACTACTAGTATATATTCTAATAAGAAAAAAATCTTTATTACAATTAAAACGTGAAAATTATTGAAAATAATTGTGCTGTGCCAGGTGTTTACGACGAGTTGCTAGTAAAGTAGCAACAGAACTTAAGCAAACTAAGTTTGCAAACTTGTCACATCAAATGTTAGGACACTAATTAAGGGTATTAAACATGGATTAATGACAAAATCCATTCAATAACCCCCGGTAACTTCGCGAGACGAATCTAATAAGTCTAATTTGGTCATGATTAGACAACGTCGTGCTACAGTAAACAATCTTTAATGACGGATTAATTAGGCTTAATAGATTCGTCTCGCGATTTTCCGTCCATCCGTGTATTTAGTTTTATAATTAAATCATATTTAGTTCCCTAATCTTTGATTTAGAATTGCTATAGTAAATTTCGCAAACTTTATCACCGAACAACTAAACAGACGCTGCTAAAGTCCAGACTCCAGTATAAATCGCGTCCACACAAACCATGAGTCACTTCATTGGACTTTATTATTATCATAACAGCGGGCATACCATGCCCTGCCACGGCGGCACGGCCTCTGTTTTGGGACGACACGCTGTCACGCTCGCTTCTCGCCACTCGCAAACATTCGGATGCGCTCGGCGCAACGAGCAAGAAAACGGACGCCTCCCATCCCAGTGAAACGGCCCACACAAAACCGTGGAAGCAAAAAAACTGGGCAGGTTAGGCGCCGTCACCGTCAGGGGCAGGTGATCAGGTGTTACTCGTCGCGGTCGGACCCATACTTGAGCCCAAACTCGTGGAAGCCGATCTCCAGGTCCGCGGCGGCGATGAGCAGCTCGGCCGCCTGCGCGGGCTGGAGGATCTCCACCGCCCGCTTCGTCGTGCGCAGCCGCAGCTCGTCGCTCTGCGCAGCACCGTCCCGAGCCGCACCACCAGCGTGCCGGCGTCCAGGGCCAGCTCGTCGGTGACCACGCCGTGGCCCTCCTGCACCCGCGCCATCTCCCGCGACAGCGCGTCCTCCTCGGCCACCGTGCGCCGGTGCAGGTCATCGACCCGCGCCAGCTGCGCGGGGCAGAGGTCGCCGAGGTTTCCCCACCGCACGCCCGGCAGCAGGTCCGGGAGCTGCGCCTCGAGGCGGCGGCCGGACGAGTAGATAGTTAGGGTTTAGCTTTTTTTTCTTTTTTTTTGAGACAAAACACCCTTTATTACTCAGAATAGGTGTTACAAACGCCATCGGACGCTGACAGGAACCAGACATGTCTACCAACATTAGAATGAATACAACTACGAGCTAAGTTATGTGCGTCAACATTCGACGCTCTTCCTTCATGGACAAACTCACACATACTAAAATCTTCCATTCTTGCTTTAATCTCCTTAGTGATGTGTCCATACAAACCCAGCCCTTCACCTCGAATGCTTCTGATTACATTTGAGCTGTCGCATGCGACCCTGAATTCTGCTAGAAGTAAGTCAGCTGCCAAGGCCAAAGCTTCCCGGTAGGCTATCGCCTCCATGGTTTCAGGGTCAGTCATACCATCCATCACCAGTGCCGATGCTCCCAGAAACTGGCCGGAGCCATCACGCGCCACTGCCGCTGCCGAAGCGATCTTCGTGTTCTTGGAAAGGGCGGCATCCACATTTATCTTCATTAAACCTGCCGGGGGTGGAATCCATCGGGCTGGACAGCCACGCCCATCCTTCTTCTCTTCCTTTGGAAGCTGTAAACCTTGGAGCTCGGACACATACTTAGCTATGAAACTATGAGTTGACAACGGACTCTGAAAAATCTCTTCATGTATCGCTTTCCTCCGGGCGTGCCATATAGCCACAGTGTTACTGTTACCCGAACAACATCCTGGTGGTCAAGAGGCTTCAGGAGCGCTAGCAGCCATCCCTTTGCATCTTGTTCTCGTACTTCATCCATATGTTCAGTAATACTCTCGTCCTCCAGAGCCCATACACTTCTGGCCATATTACACTCGAGGAGTGAATGTCTCCACGAGTCAGTTTCTCCACAGATGAAGCACACAGCATTGTCTGCCATGTGCCTGTAATGAAGTAAATCCTTCGATGGTAAAGTGCTTCTAGCCAGACGCCACAAGAAAATTTTTACCTTAGACGGGATTTTGATACCCTAAAGCAAACTCCATTCCTGTTCTTCAGCTTTGAGGTTCGAATGCCCCGGGTAATTAAGCCTATACTTATTCAGTGCAAGCATCTTGTAAGCTGACCGGACTGAAAAGATTCCGCTCTTCTCGTAATGCCATGCCCAGAAGTCATCTTGACGTCTGGCGCTGAGTGGAATATTAATGATTGTCTCCATATCATTTGGAGTAAAAAACTGTTGCAGTTTCTGACGATCCCAGGTTACAGTAAAAGAGTCGATGAGTTCGCTCACTAATTCTGGGGCGTTTGTTGCACTACTCTGGATCGGTCTTCTCAGTCCCGACATTGGCAACCAGTCCATGTACCATATCATTGTTTTTTCTCCCGTGCCAATACGTCTGATTAGGCCTTGTTGCAAAACCTCACGCCCCTCCAATAACGCACGCCAAATGCGCGATGGCCGAGAACCCAAATTCGCCTCCAGGAAAGTCGAATCTGGGAAGTAAACAGCCTTTAGCACCCGGGCGCTCAAGGTTGCCTCGTCCTGTAGAATTCTCCAAGCCGATTTTGCCAGTAGCGCCAAGTTGAACATCTCCAAATCTCGAAAACCCAATCCACCAAGATACTTGGGTTGGATAATATCATCCCACGCAACCCAACAGGTCTTGCGTTTTCCATCTTTACTGCCCCATCAAAAGTCCCGCATAAGGCCAGTAATATGATGGCACAGACCTTTTGGGAGTTTGAAACACGACATCGAGAAGGTGGGTATGGCTTGAGCAACCGATTTGATAAGGACTTCTTTGCCACCTGCCGATAAACATTGCTCCATCCATCCTTGTATCTTGTTCCACATACAATCCTTTAAATATTTGAAAGCACCATTAGTAGCATTACCCACATCTGACGGCATACCAAGGTACTTCTCGTTCAAGGTCTCGTTGTGGACATTAAGAATTTCCTTTATCTCCTCTCTCACATTCTGCCTACACCCTTTCGCAAAATGTATAGAGGATTTCTCCATATTTATCTGCTGCCCTGATGCTTGGCAATAGATTTGAAGCACATTCTTTACTTCATGAGCATTCTCCCTATTTGCCTTGAAAAACAGCAGGCTGTCATCTGCAAAGAGTAGGTGATTAACCATCGGGGCCGACGGCGCCACCATAATACCATCGAGTGCAAACGACTGATTTCTGGATTTTAGCAGGCACGAAAGGCCCTCTGCTGCTAATAAGAAAAGATAGGGGGAGATGGGATCTCCCTGACGAATACCCCTTGAAGGCTGGAATTGCTCCAAACGTTCACCATTAAACAAAACTGAGAAAGACACAGAAGTAACAAGTCTCATTACCATGTTGACCCAATTTTGGTGGAAACCAATCCGAAGCATGATGGCACACAAGTAT
>CM014272.1:47409128-47423488 GCA_004135705.1 Alloteropsis semialata
GGGACTTGACAGCCACGATGTTGTATAATCCCCCGGCTGCCTAGGTAATTGCTTGCTCTTAGTTTGATACAGTCCCTATCCCGAAAGTTATAATAGATCAAGACTCAGATCCGAATGCAACCATTGTAGAAATAACCTTGGGTGACCGTCTTGGCGATCTTCTTGATACAGTATGTTGTTTACATTAAATTCTCAGTATACTCTCACCATTGACTAGACGATCTTATTAACATCTCTTGTATCTTAGATTTATGAGAAATGTCCTGATAAAATATGCTCTGTTTAACTTGCAGATGAGTGCCCTGAAGAACTTAGGGCTAAATGTTGTTAAAGCTAGTGTCTGCCTCGATTCTACTGGCAAGCATAACAAGTTTGCCATAACTAAAGCGTAAGTGAATCTTCTTTCCTACAGTGTTACATCAGATATTTAAGAATTGACATGAGGAATGTCTCATATAAGTTTGGTGTCCTACTTACAACAGAATATGACGTCTTTGTTCGTTGTACTTTTCTGCATCTATCAGTTCTTGCCTAGAATGAGTGACAGGAATGCTCTACAGGTCCACTGGCCGCAAAATTGAGGACCCAGAGTTATGTTTTGCCGTCAGCTGTTCGTCCTTAACAAGGACAAGCCAGCTGAGATCACCCGTATACTGCACGCCAACAGGAACTGTTTGTATTGTAATTTGTTGTTTTAGTGCCAAACAATGATGTCATTTTGTAATTACACTAAATGTGCTCATGTGTACTTTGTGGACTGTTTGTGGTGATTAATGGAACTGAAAAGTAATTATGTGTGCATGCGATGCAAGTGACTATGAAGGCTATATTGGATTGGCGCCAAAACTTGAAGTGAGATGCTGCCATGATTGTTTTTTGAATTTGAAATTCAAATGCGTGGACCCAGCAGCTGCAGCGTCGGCCGCTGGTTCTTGCTGGCTCCAGCCGCTGGTTCTTGCTGGCTCGCTGGAGGCTTGCTGGATTCCAGCTCCAGCACCAGCCGGCTGGACCAACCATCCGAGTTCCCATCGTTTTCTATGCACTCCTAAGAAAACGAAAACTCAGTAGATCAATCAGTAGTTCCGGAGATAATATACTAGTATTTCAAGAAAACCAGTACTAGTACATGCTAAAGTAGTAAACGGTAACTATCCTAAAAAAGTGTAGCTTAATCTGGACGAGCAACAACACAAAACCTAAGACACGACTCACGAGTACCCAATGCACGTATAGGATCATCGACCGCTGTCCCATAGCCGGGAAGTTAGTCGCGTTATCGAAGCTCGGCGGCGGAGCAGGTGGCTCGACGGTAGCCGCCGGCTCTTCCACCTGGGCTTCCGCCGCCTACTTCGGCGCTCCGTGCTGGTTCTTTGTGCCGCCGTGGGCGCCGTTCTTGCTCCCCTGCTTCCCCGCGCCGTTCTGCTTCTGCTTATTTCCGGCGGAGCCTTTTCCGTTAGCCTGGTTGGCAGCCGCCGCGCCCGGCTTCTTCTTGTTATTATTCTTCTTCTTGGCTGGCGTCGACGCCCCCATGGCTTTGGACGCTGGAGCGCAGGGTCCTGCCGCCGGCTTCTTGGCAGCTGCAGCGTCTGCGTTCTCCTTGGATTTAGCCTTACCGATGACGTTGCCGGGGTCGTTGCTGGCGAGCACCGTCCAGGGGTTGAAGGTGGCCGGTATTCCCTCCATGTCGCGCGACGAAAGTCTTCGTTCGGATTCGATTGATCTGATGATGCGTGAACTCGACGTCGACGAGATAGATTGTCTGGTGCAGGCGATTGACGAACAATGGAACATGTATATATGAAGCAAAGGAGCTCGGAGCGAAAAAAAAAAGGACTCGTTTACGAGTTGGACCAGGCGGACCAAGGGGGTGGGCCGTGGCCCACCCTGAGAGTCCAGACCCAAAGGAGCAATTTAGCGTTTGAAAGATCGTGGTATTTAAACGATGCTGTGAATTTCTCAAAAACAAAACGATGCTGTGAATATAAAAAATAAAAGCAGGTGTTCTTAATTACCAAAGAAAATCGAGCTCGAAGAAATTGAAACGGTAGCCAGGTTTTGCAGCTTTTGTAGTGCAGGAGAAACATAAATCTCCACCTCTTTTTAAAATTGTTTTTACGGAGTATGCTTGAGTGCTTCACATATATTTTTGAATATTCCATCATATAATTTAAACAATGTAAGGATTTATTTGATCAATGGTTAAAAGGAACCAAATTAACATAAACTTGATGACAGGGACGGCTACTTTTTTTTCCGGATGTCTTTGGTTCACAAGGAGTGTCATTTTTTTAATAAAGAAGTCCTAATTACCCCGTCAACTTTAACGAAAGTCTAGATTTTCCGAACTATTCTTTTAAATTGCTCTCACAACTATGTCAATTGGTTCGGCTCACCTTTTAAACACAAATGGAGTTTTAACTTTAATTTTGTAGTGTGATGGCCAACGTCGTAACTTATGTTAGATAAATGTATTATGATTTTCAATATTATTTTAATAGCTAGGACATATAATAATAAATTAATTACAATTGTATAAAAATTAAGTAAAATTATATGACATATATAATTTACAATGTCCACTGTCACCCCACAAAATTTGAACTTGAAACACCATTTTTGCGTGGAGAAACAAAATAGACAAATCTTATTAGGGGTAAATTGGACCAATTTGACAAAGTTGTGTTAGTAAATACAACCAAAATATAATTTAGGGGGTTAGCCGGACTTTCGGCTAGAGGGTAATTTGGACTTTTTCCTTGTCTTTAATAAATGGCAAAAAAAGGTTACGCAAGTTTTATTCATAGTGGACTAGCTCTGGCTCCAGGCATAGTTGAAAGCACGATGAAGATAAAAGAGAGAGAGAGAGAGAGAGAGAGAGAGAGAGAGAGAGAGAGAGAGAGAGAGAGAGAGAGAGAGAGAGAGAGAATGATTCAAACTTGTGAGTACTGAGACATAGATACTTCATGTTTTCACGTCTCGTGGAAGAATTGTGTTGGTACTTTGGTTCTTTTAGCATGCAGCATCTGTCTTCTGCATGACGATGCGTGGACTGATCCTTTTTTACAAGGGTTGAACCTGAATACTATTTCTATTATCTTAAGAAAAATGCGGCGACATAATTCGATTGATGTCGTCGCTAGTGACAAGGCGTATGTAATTATGTAGACGGGTTGCATGACGGTGTATACGTTCGCGAGATTTCCATCATGGAAGGGTTCAAATATGCATTGATCATTACTCTTGCTCCAGTACAGAGATTATTTTCCAAATATAACATGATACAACTAATGTTTTCGGTATGCTGTTCTGTTGGAGCGACGCACATAAGTTCCAACTCACATGCAGTGCAATTTATTTACACCAAATTACTGCAAAACACTGACGCACGCTCACGGTTGAGCAAGAACATGTGCTAGTACTGACGAAGATTATTCGTCCCACTGTGATTAGTTGACTACTTCAGGGATGGGAACTGGCGCAGATCGTGCAACCTCGGTGGCGCCGAGTCCTCGCCGTCCTTCTCCGCCGCTCCATTGGCGCGACGGCCTCCCTGCTGCTTCCTCGCTCCACTCTGCTGGGCGTTCTTCGTCGGAGCGACGGCGTTCTGCTGCCTCTCCCTCCTCCGTATGATCTTCCGAGCAGAAGGGCAGGCCTTGCAGAAGAGCTCCGCGGCGAGGGTGGCAGCGGGCTGCTGCTGATTCTTGCTGTCGAGGTCGGCCAGGCGCGTGTCGCCGGCGTCGTCACTGTCGAGGAGCGCGAAGTGGTTGGCGCCGGCCATCCGCCCTGGCGGTCTCTGGTGACGGAAGGCCGAGCCGCGCGAGACCGAGTCGGCAGATCGATCGGTTGACGAGAACAGAAGATCTGAAGATGTCGCTTGTTGCTGCCTGTCTTGGTTTGGTGTTTGGGGGCTGCGGTTTACGGGTGCGTGGATATGTAGGCTGCTTGAGACGCGTGCGGGCCTTGTTCCAGTTCGAGTCGGCTGCGGTCGCGTGGGTGGTAAGGACTCGACACTCGAGTCTATGAATCCAAGCTGGTGGAGTATTGGCCCAACCAGGAGTTAGCGTTCTCTCTTCTCATCTAAAAGAAAAGGGAAAAGTCTAATTTTCAACCTCCAACTATAGCAGAAGTCTGATTTTCAACCTACAACTACAAAACCGGACAGAGAGGGCCATCGAACTGTCAAAACCGGGCAAATTTAGCCCTTTGGGTGGTTTTGAAGTGTGGTTTTGCATTTTTAAAATTTTTAAAAGTTTAGATTTAATGTAAAAATTCATAACTAATTCATTTCAAATCAAAAAAATATCAAATCAGTGCTAAAAGTTTTCTAAAAATGTAACCTATCTATTGGTGTTCTATTTGGCATTATTTGAAACTTAGTTGTCCGTGTTCCTTGTGTTTTATTACAAGCAATAAAATACTAGGAATAGCAACAAATATTATGTAAATAACACTAAATAGAGTACAAACAAATAGCCTACATTTTTAGAAAACTTTTGGTATCAACATCATATTTTTTGGATTTGAAATGAATTAGTTATGGATTTTGATCAAATAAAAAAGAATTGAAAATTCTAGAAAATGCAAAACCACCTTCAAAACCATCTAAAGGGCCAAATTTGCCCGGTTTTGACAGTTCGATGGCCCTCCCTGTCCGGTTTCATAGTTGCATGTTGAAAATCAAACTTCTGTTATAGTTGGAGGTTGAAAATTAGACTTTTCCCTAGATTGAACCTACATCTCTGTTACCACAGAGCATTTGTTACTTGTGAATGAGTATTGGTTTTCTCGATCCGTTGTCATTCCTCCTAACTGGGCAATTCCACCACACTGAAATGGTGCCACCTGTCATTGGCACAAGCGATGGCATATAGCGAACCTAGGGACGATTATCTGATTGCACAGTAGGGACTGAGGCATTGAGCATCCCCTGCTGATTGATGTGCATACGCTCGGTTGCACTTGTTGCACTCAACACCCGTTCACGAGATCGGTTCTGTGCTTTGAGTCTTTGAGACGCAGGCATGTATTATGTATAGGTACTTATTACGCATCAGGTTAGTTAATTAGACTGTGCACATGGACCAATATAAATTAGCCGGCCACAGGGATAAGCGACGGCCTGGATGGACTTGCCAACGCATGCATTACGGTTATCCACGTGCATGTGGATCAAGTAACGTGCAGATAAAAACACATGTAACTCAATCGCCCTTGTTTGACGATCGTGCAAGGGTTAATTACTTGCTTAGTTGGTTTGCATCTTCTAATACGAAATGTAGAGTTTTAGTGAGCCCTACACAAGCTGCAGACTGATACCCAGTCCATCGTCGTGTTTACTACTTCTACAGTTCTACTTGCTAAAAACTCCGTTCTGGCAGTTACTGTAATTCGCAGACCGTAAGTATCATCGATCGCCGAAGGTGGAAACCTCTGCCGTGGAGCAGCGCACGTGCCAGATGCCACATGGCACGTCTGTCCCGTTGCTCTCCGGGCAAATTCATCAAAGCTCACGCTGGTCAACCCTTCCCCCGCCCCCTGGCCAGCGCCCAGCGGCCAGCGGGCACGACGACCTCCCCGCTACCAACCCGGCTCTCTCTCTCTCTCTCTCTCTCTCTCTCTCTCTCTCTCTCTCTCTCTCTCTCTCTCTCTCTCTCTCTCTCTCCCGTACGCAGCGTCGCTTCATGGCATCCCCCGTTGCCACCACCGCTCACAGAGTCCGCCGCCGCCGCGGCACGACGTCCGCTCGACACTCCTGATGTCCTGACCAGCTTTGCTTAGCTTGGCGGCTTGGCGCGCAGTCGAGAGCAGGCACCGACGAGGTACGGAGTGTGTACGTCCATGAAGCCCATGGTGGCATCGTCGCTCGACTCGCCGCACCGCCTCCACACGGCTGCCTCGCGCCTCCGCCTGGTGGCGGTGCTAACGCCGCTGCTCCTCTTCCTCGCCGCCGCGCTTTCCTTCCCCTCCGCGCTCCGCCTCCCGCCGCTCTTCCTACTCGCGGCGCACCGCCACCTCCTGCCCCGCGACCGCCGCTCTACCACGCCGCGTTCGCTGCTTCCGCCGCCGCCTCCTCCTCCTCCTCCTCCTCCTCCTCCTCGTCCCCCCCGGGTGGCGGTGTGCCTGGTGGGCGGCGCCCGGAGGTTCGAGCTCACGGGCCCGTCCATCGCGCGCCACGTGCTGGCCGCGCTCCCCGCCGACGCCACCGACGTGTTCCTACACAGCCCGCTCGACGCCGATGCCTACAAGTTCTCCCTCCTCGGTGCCGCGTCGCCGCCCCGTGTGAACCTCGCCGCCGTGCGCGTGTTCCGGCCGGAGGCCGTCGAGGAGACGCCGGAGCGTGCGGCCGTGCTCACCGCGGCCAACTCGCCCAACGGCATCCAGGTAATCTATCTTGCCCGTTGCGCTGCCATCCGGCGATGTTCGTCGATCATCGGTCGCTGCCTTCATCACGATGCAATGCATCTAAAATTCTACAAACATTTTCTCGGCGTCCTGTCGATCGATCCAGGGCCTCCTTCAGTACTTCCGCTTGGTGGAGGGCTGCCTGGACTTGATCCGCGAGCGTGAGTCTCATGGCAACTTCACCTACGCTTGGATCCTCCGCACGCGCGTGGACGGTTTCTGGACCGCTCCACTCGTCCCCGGCGACGCCTTCCACCCCGGCGCCTACGTCGTCCCGGAGGGCTCCAGCTTCGGCGGCCTCAACGATCGCCTCGGCGCCGGCGGTCGCGCCGACTCCGACGCCGCGCTGTCCCGCCTCTCCATGCTCCCGCGCCTCGCCGCCGCCGGCTACAGCGACCTCAACTCTGAGGCCGCCTTCGAGGCGCAGCTCGTGGAGGCCGGCGTGCCGGTCCTCGAGCGCCGCTTCCCGTTCTGCGTGCTCAGCGAGCGGGCCTACTCGTCTCGGCCGGCCCCCGGGTACGGCGTGCCGGTAGCGTCTCTGGCGAGCCCAGGCCCGCTCAGCGGGGCCAAGTGCCGGCCCTGCCGCCCGGCGTGCCGCGGCTGGTGCGCGGCGTGGCACGCGTCGCGGCTGGACCGCCGGTGGGGCTGGACCGAGTGGCGGAACGGGACGCTCGAGCTCTGCGACGCGAGCGGGCCGTGGGAGGACGGGTGGGAGGCGCTGTTCGACGAGGCCGCCGGCGCGGAGGCCTCGGAGACGCGGCGGAGGGTGGCCCGGATGGGGCCGGAGGAATGCGTAGCAGAGATGGAGACTCTGAAGGCGCGGGCGGAGCTGTGGGACGCGCCTAGCCCCGCCGAGATGTGCCGAGTCGGGCGCCGAGCACGTGCACGATCGGCGGAGGCGCTGAGTCCGTCCGGCTCGTCGTCGCCTGCGGAAAGCGCCACCGATGCCACGGTTACTACTGAAACTTGACTTCTCCGGGACAGCGATTCTTCTGCACAAAACCTGCTTTTGTAGATAAAATCAATCATCCATAGATCATAGAATGGGCATCACATCGCCACATCGGTCATTTTGCCTTTCTTGTGGTCAAGCGATGTGCTACTAGCTTCGGTTTACTTGTCGATCCCTGCATATATACTTCCGTAGCTTTCTTCAAACCTCTCTAATTTTGATCAATGCAAAGACAATATCAATAGATAGGGTATCAATTCATATTTCACGGGGATTTAATGAAACTTGTTTGATGATGTAGATGTGGGTACCTTTTTCTATAAACTTGGTCGAAATAGGAGTGGATACATTTGACTTAGAACAAATCTAAAGTGACCAATAGTGTAGAACAGAGAAGGCAAGTCTTACCACATCTGTCTAAGCTTTTTACATTCGTATGTATGCTATGTATTTAATTATTTTCAAGACAACGACATATATTTTTTGAGGGATAAAGAGCTTTGTTGTAGTTCAGTATATTAGAAGAAAAGAATGCGTCGCTCTATAAAGGAAACTGGACCGAAAGCCATATAACATGACTATGTATTAGGATGCTCTTCAAACCAGAATTTTGTTTGAAGCAAAGAACAAGTGGAAGCTGCCCTCAGCACTCCCCTTCGCTCAAGAAATTCAGTAGTGTTTTAAATAGTGGGCCATGGCGATCGATAACAGTTACACCATAACAATCTATATCTATCTATATCTATATCTATATCTATCTATATTATAATATTAAAGCACGGACTATTTCGTCCGTCGACGTCCGTCATCTCTTTTTACTGTGACTGCGTGATGGACCCAGCGACGGCCTCCTCTCAATGCCGTGCCGCGCGTGCGGTATCCTGCTCGCTCCCGCTCCACGTGTTGCCCCGCGATAGGCTATTACGGGACCGCACGACTCTCTCATCGAGCCTACACGCACCCCATCAGATATCGACCGAGGCGTCGAGCCAACGTGCAGGCAAGCACGTGGGGCAACAAGTGTGACGGTCAGGCGCTAGCTAGACCGCGTAGGCAGGCTGGCATCTAGACGCCTCAACCTGTCGTGTCGCTGCAAGCGCCAAGCAGGCAGTGGCCTAGGGGCCCCGGCCATGCATGCGTGGATGCCAATTGCCAAAACGTGGATCGGAGTCATCCACCGGTGGATATAGCATGCAAATTCGTGTGGGCAATCTGTAAGTTAAGGTAGATGAGTATATGAAAAATTTATTTAAATGCCATGATATGAGCACGATATCAGCGATATTCTTGTTAAATAAAACAAAGTGAATTTAGTCAGGTTTCTTGACTCTATTTACCGAGGTTCAAATCATTGATTCGGACTCATCATGAGTGCTTGCACATATACTTTTCTAGATTCGGCACTCATATTTTTCTGGATTATTTTCTTGTTCTTTCAATGGGCATGTGTCCTTTAACAACGAGACAGAATACTGTAAAAACAGACGTGTATATGTTTCACCTTTTTTTTTGTTCCCACTTAAAGTTTATTAATCAGTTCCATTATTGTTCAAAATCAAAAGATCACAAAGTTCAGTTTCACAGCTCAAAATCAAATAATAAGAAGCCGTCGTCCGTCGGCCTTACTGATCGGCCTTAAGCCGCACCTCCCCAAGATCATGGTGCACTTGTATCCGCACCCCATCTATCACCTATGCCAAAGGCTAATGAGCAACCCTACAATTTCTCTTTGCCCACAATGTATATGCCTATTTTAGTCCCCAGCTTATATTAATTAGAATACGCACAATAATGGGACAATATTAACAATGTGAACTTCACCCGTAGCAACGCACGGGTATATTTGCTAGCATTATATTAAATAGCTGCGTTATAGTCGGTTTTCCGCTAAATTTTGTACCGGGTATCTAAAATATTGGTCTTTGGTCATTCAATTATGCGATTATCTCTTCGATCAGTCAAACCCCTGGATAACTAATGAATTTCTTCAGAAACCTGCATTTGAAATCTTTGGAAGATCTTGCGTTCCATACCCCGTATTATTATGTTGAAGTATCATATAAAGATTCATTACATTCTCAAAAAATACTTTTTTTTGACAGAAAATTCTGAACAACTGTATCTTCTATAATCTACGATCACTCGTTCACTTGTTCGTTTTCTTAAGGGAAAAGTCTAATTTTCAACCTCCAACTATAACAGAAGTTTGATTTTCAACATGCAACTATGAAACCGGACAGGGAGGGCCATCGAACTGTCAAAACCGGGCAAATTTGGCCCTTTAGATGGTTTTGAAGGTGGTTTTGCATTTTCTAGAATTTTCAATTCTTTTTTATTTGATCAAAATCCATAACTAATTCATTTCAAATCCAAAAAATATGATGTTGATACCAAAAGTTTTCTAAAAATGTAGGCTATTTGTTTGTACTCTATTTAGTGTTATTTACATAATATTTGTTGCTATTCCTAGTATTTTATTGCTTGTAATAAAACACAAGGAACACGGACAACTAAGTTTCAAATAATGCCAAATAGAACACCAATAGATAGGTTACATTTTTAGAAAACTTTTAGCACTGATTTGATATTTTTTGATTTGAAATGAATTAGTTATGAATTTTTACATTAAATCTAAACTTTTAAAAATTTTAAAAATGCAAAACCACACTTCAAAACCACCCAAAGGGCTAAATTTGCCCGGTTTTGACAGTTCGATGGCCCTCTCTGTCCGGTTTTGTAGTTGTAGGTTGAAAATCAGACTTCTGCTATAGTTGGAGGTTGAAAATTAGACTTTTCCCTTCAATCTATGATGTGTGCTAGCTATACTGCTATGGACAAACATATACATTGATAGCATATGTTGATCTTGTACAAGTGTTAGAAACAGAACGGACAAATAAAATGCAAAGTCCAACAGCGAACATATACCAAAACATCTACTCCTAGATCCGTCATTTAAAGAAGAAAAAAAACTCTAGAAACTGCAGGGCGGAGCCGTTCAAGCTCGGCAATAAGGTGTCGTGTCGGTGGCGACTGGCGAAAGAAGCTTCACGCGAGCCGGCGTCCACCCTTCTTTGTCGTGTGTCGGTGCACCGCCTGCCACGCTGTTCTTCGCGTTATTAGCCGGGGCCGGGCAGTTCAGTATTCCAAGTTTATATAGGAGCGCACGGACAGAATTAGCATAGGCAAAGAGCTTGTCGAAAAGATTGCCACCCGCGGCCGGCGGCTGCTGAAACTGCTCATTACCATCGTCGGCGGCGCTCGCCGTGGTTTTGACATGTGACTTGGATGCGGCGGGCTGCTTCGGCTTCTTGGCAGTGGGCTGCTTCGGCTTCTTGTCCATGGCGGCGGGCTGCTTCGGCTTCTTGTCCATGGCGGCGGGCTGCTTCGGCTTCTTGTCCATGGCGGCGGCATTGGCTGTGGTGCTGATGACCTGCGCCGTGGACGACACGGGCACGGCCGGCTCCTGCGGCTTCCTGTTCTTGCCGACGTTGTTCGTTGTGGTCATGACCTGGGCCCTGAACGTGAACGGTACTACGGACGGCGGCTGCGGCTTCCTGTTCCGGCCGGCGGCGTTGGTACTGGTGAATGCGGCCAGCTGCTGCTGCAGCTTGATCTTGGCGGCGGCGGCCGCCTCGGCCCTGAGCTTGTTTTTCTTCCACGGGGACATCTGCGGCTGCCGCTTGTTGCGAATTTGCCTGGACCTCTTTTTCGCAGTGGCGTCGGCCTCGGCCTGGGCGTCGAAGTCGGCCAGGCGCGTGTTGCCGGAGTCGTCGCCGTCGAGGAGCGCGAAGGCGTTGATGTTGATGCTGGGCATCAGCACTGCCATGTCGGGTCACGGGACGAGCAAAACTTGGCTAGCCACGCTGTGAAAACGTTTCGCGAGAGGCGGCACTACGGCAGGTGGATGGTGACGTGCGGTTGCTGTCCAGTGAACGAGATCAGAAGACGCTCGATCGGCTGTTGCTTTGCTTGTCTGGTTGGGAGACGCGGGCTAGATATATATATATAGATGGCGGGCGGGAGACGCCTGCAAGCACGGACTCGTTCGAGTCCGAGGCGGGGGAGCTACAAAAGGCCGACTCCGTTGCGGCAAGTTCGGACACGGTTGCGTATTCGGATTTGTATAATATTGCACGGGCAATCCGTGACAAGAAGTGCAATTTCTGGATTAAAAAAAAGGAAATCGGAATCCTCAGCCGAGTGGGCTGCTTCGGCTTCTTGTCCAACAGCGGAGTGGCGGCCGAGCGCCGGGGAGGAATTCCCGTCGGAGAACTCCGGCGAGCTGGTCCTGTTCAAGCCGTTCTTCGAGGCGGGACTCGATTTGCCGACGGGGGCCTTCTTCCGAGGTTTGCTTCACTACTATGGGATCGAGGCCATCAACCTCAATCCCAACTCCATCATGGCGATTTCTGTCTTCATTCATCTCTGTGAGGCCTATCTGGGGATCTCTCCCCATTTCGACCTGTGGAGGTACTTGTATTGGCTGAAGCCTCAGCCGAGCGAGGAGAAGATGGTGGTAGTAGGAGGCGCCGGATTCATGCTGCGTCAAGGGCGGAAGGATGAATACTTCGACATCGCCCTCAACACCTCCAACAAGGGCTGGAAAGCCGAGTGGTTCTACGTTGGGAACCACGCGCCGATGATCCCCTGCCACACCGGAGAGCGCCCGAAGGTGAAGGACTGCTGGAATGATCTTCCCAGTGGTTCTCAGATGCGGGAAGTGGAGGAGCTCCTTGCGATGATCAAGGAACTCAAGGAAGTTGGACACTTGACGGCGATCGGCGTTGCCTGCAACTTTAGCAGACGGCTGATTCAGCCAATCCAGGAGCGGAAGCACCCGGGCTACGAGTACTCGGGCCGGGAGGATCCCACCTGGGGAGCCCGCCGGACGGTGGGCAAGAAGGAGATGAAAGCACGCGTAGGCGGGTTCTTCCTCGGGCACGTGTCGGAGAAGCTCCAGCCGCGCCCATTTTCCTTGAAGAGGCCTGCTCCACCGGTAAGTTTCTGTTCCGAGTGCTTTTGAATGTTCTTCTTGATGCAATTTTTGGTTTTTGATGTAGTCGTCCGTTGGCCGTCTGATTTTGCGATTTCTCTGGCGCAGGATCGGGTCTTCGAGTATTTTTCCACTGCCCCGCTTCCGGAGGATCTCCCTAGGAAGGTGTTCCTGGGGGAAGCGCCCCCAGGTCGACCCTCCAGCGGCAGAAGCAGCTGATCCTCCCGCTCCTCTGGTGTGGGCACCTAGCGATACAAAGGGCTCCCTGAGCCCTTCTGATGAAGAAGTGGTGGTGGAACGCCCGCGGAAGCGCCGGATGACCGTGGCGAAGGTCGGGCCCCGCAGGGCCGGCGTTGCTAAGTTGGCAACGTCTGTCGCTGGTGAGGCAGCCGAGGACGACTCGGCAACAATGTCGGACGAAGCGCCCTCCGTCCAGCAAGCAGTGGCGCGTACGCCGCCACCACCTCCCAAGCGGAAGCGCACGAGGAAGATGACAGCGAAGAAGTTGGCTGCGCAGCCGGCCAAGCAACCGGCGGCGGGCTCGGACGCCGACGTTGACGAGCCGGGAAATCCTTCACCGGCCGTCGTGGAGGAAGAGGAGAAGGACGAGGCGGTGCCCGACTCCTTGTTCCAGGAGCAGGAGCACGCCCGGGCTATGGGCGTGTCGGTGGAGGAGAGGCGGCGCATGATGGCTGAGACAATTGTGCAGGCCGCCGTGGACGCAAGGCCAGTCTCCGATCTGGGGACCAGGCCGATCCTGATGACGGCCTCGGCGCAGCGGCGTCCCAAGCTTCCAATCCTGCGGCCCCGAGTTATGGTGGTGAAGAGTACTCAGTAAGTCTCCGTTCTCATGCTCGTTAGCTGTGTGGATAATTGTTTCTGAGTTCTTTATTTTCATTGCCGAGTGCTTTTTTCTGTAAAGCCTCTGACCTTGATGGTGAGGCGGCCAGCGGGAAGGCTCCGTCGACTGATGTCCCGCAAGGTCCGAGTTCTCCTCCGGTCACACCTGTTGGCCAGTCATCCTCAGGTGCTACGCCTGAGGTGACGAACTCGGCCGAGGGGTCGGCGGCGGCGCGGACGGAGGAGATACCAGCCGGGCTTGACCCGGAGGTGAACGTGGCGGCGGAAGCGACCGAAGACGTGCAGGGTGGAGGAGGCGAGACGGCGATCCCCTCAAGTGGTGGCGCTGGGGATCCTGAGGTGGACCCGGCGGCGGAGGCCCCACACGCAGGCACGGGCGCCACCGTTCAAGGAGAAGCCCAGGAGGAAGGACTCCAAAAGCAGTCGGACGCCTCGGGAACTATCACTGTCCCCGGGGTTGACGCTATCGCGGCGGAGGAGGAGACGGTTCTTGCTGAGCTTCAGCTTGCAGTCGACCAGTCCCGGCGCTGTGCAGCGGTTTGTCCCCTCATCTGCCTTGTTTGTCTTTTCTTGTCCATTATGAAATGTCTGAGTTGTTCATTTTGGCGAATCGTTGTAGAGGTTGGCCACGCTCCAGCAGTCGCGCCTTGGGCAGCTCCAGGACGCGGAGTCGGCGCTCCAGCGCGCGGCGGAGATGGAGGCGGAACTCAAACGGGTCAAGCGCCAGCGTGACGTCGCCCGGAAGAGCCTAAATGATGCCGTCGTGCAGCATCGCTCACAGCTTCATGGTGAGGATTTGTCCTTTGTGTAGCTTTTTCGGTGATTCTTATTGATCGTCGAGTTTGCCGTGTACTTTTCGCCCTGATCCGAGTGCTCCTCTGCTTTTTCAGAGAGGGAGATGGAGAGGGACCGCCACATCAAGGAGCTGAAGGAGTTGCGTTTTGCAAACGCGACTCTGCAGAAGTCGGAGGAGGTGATGGCGGGGAAGCTGAAGACGGAGCAGGAGTTCCGAAAAGGTGCGGACATGATGATGCTCCAGGGGATGTATACTATCCAGAATAACGCTCAAATCATAACAGACTTGGAGCAAGATCTGGCGTCGGCGCATTTGGCCCTGACGGAGGTCAACGAGGCGGTGAGGGAGTTGCT
>CM014272.1:47424488-47460527 GCA_004135705.1 Alloteropsis semialata
ATGAGCTCGCGGGCAGAAGGGTAGGCGTTGCCGCAGAGGATCTGGGTAAGCTTGGCCTGCGGGAGTGGCAGCTGCTGCTGAAACTGAGATCTCGGCGCGTTCGCCGCGGCGTTGACCTGTGCCTTGTTGGGTGCGGCGGGCTGCTGCGGCCTCTTGATGTTCTTGCCGGCGTTCGCCGCGGTGCTGGTGACCGGGGCCTTGGATGTGCCCGTCTGCTGCGGCGGCTTCCTGTTCTGGCCGGCGTTCGCTGCGTTGTTGGTCTTGGCCTTGGTCTTGGACGCGGCGGGCTGTTGCTGTTTGTTCTTGGCGGCGTTCGCTTCGGCCTTGACCTTGTTTTGCCTTCCACACGGACATCTGCGGCTGCTGCTTCTTGTTGATGTTCACCGGACGGCTCGCGGCGGCGGCGTCCTTGGCGGGGGCGCGGAGCTCGGACAGCCGCGTATCGCCGGGGTCGTTGCTCTCAAGGAGCGCGAAGACGTTGGCGCTGGGCTTGAGCACCGCCATGGCCGGTGGCGGGGCGATCTAATCTTGGAGACCAACGCCGACGGTCGTCGAGATCGAAAACCTCGCAAAAGGGTAGCTGATTATGCAAGGGCCGGTCGACGAGATCAGAAGACGGTCGATCGCTTGTTGCTGGGCTTGGGAGAAGAGGCCCGGGCGTGGATTTAAAAGCCCTGGTGGAAGGACCCCGGGTCTCGTACGGCCCAAGTTCGAGATGGACTCGACAGATGCAAGCCATGGCGGGGCCGACTCCGTCTCGTGTACTACTCCGTACTCTATTCGGGACAAGCTTGTGTTGGGTGGGCTTGAATCTAGCCCATGGACAAGAATCGTAACAGGGCGTCTAGCCCATCGGCCGCAACTGCCACGACGGGGTCAACGTGACCGATTCGAGCCCACTCCTCCGTCCTCACATTCACACTGTCGCCTCACCAGGTCACGCGACTCGTCTGGTACTCTCAAAAAAAAGGTCACGCGACTCGTCTGGTACCCACGCCGTCCCCGCGTGCGCCGAGGACTCCGAGCGAGAGACGGCACGGCACTGCTAGTTCGGGCACGGAAGCGTGGCAACGGCGGCTATGGCGTGCTCCGCCGCACTCCTGCACCAGCCGCTGGCATCCTCGCTTTCCACGTCCTCCTCCTCGCGGCGCGCCTGCGCCACGCGAGCCCCGCCGTGCCTCCAGCGCGCCGCAGGTCCCTGGCGCGCCTCTGCCCGCTCTGTCGCCAGCGCCAGGATCTCCCCCCGCTGCGCCGCCGCCTCCGCTGGCGCTGCTCCTGGGGAACCAGCCCGCGGCGGCGCTCCGGCGGGTCCTGGAGACGCCGGGCGCGCACCAGGCGCCCGCCTGCTACGACGCGCTGAGCGCACGCCTCGTCGAGCGCGCCGGGTTCAAGGCCTGCTTCACGAGCGGTACGTGCTCGCCCTTTTGCCTCTGCCAAAGCAGGGAGCTCCTTCTCGATTTTGCAACCAACGAAAAATTACTTAGCTCACACTTGACACCTCCACTTGGGGAACGAGCCACAAACATTTCTCTAAGACTAGCTGTGCTCGTGTTGCTTGTGATCTGTTGCTAGCGCGCTTGTAACCGCTGTAAAATGATGGCGCTACTGATCCCATTCATTGATCCACATTTCCCATTGCAGGCTTCTCCATATCTGCTGCACGGCTTGGATTACCAGATGCCGGTCTCATCTCCTATGGGGAAATGATTGATCAAGGACGTCTAATCACTGAAGCGGTAGCAATCCCTGTGATTGGTGATGCTGATAATGGTTATGGGAACTCTATGAATGTCAAGAGAACCGTAAAAGGGTTTATTCATGCTGGTTTCGCTGGAATGATTCTTGAAGATCAGGTATGCCTTTGAAGCAATCACTAAAATTTGTATCGTGAGATGGTATTTACACAACATCTGAAAGATTGCCAAATAGGAAAATCTTCTATGCCAGTTAGGATTTTTTTTTATTCTTCTGTCAAAATGGTATTCTCAATGAAACTATAGGTCGTGAGCCCATGAACAGAAGGCGTCATTCCTCCATTCCTCTTGCTGATATGTTGCACAAGTCTGAGATCATGACCTCTGTTGAAACCTGATGTTGAGCTGAATGTTGTCTTTGTTGAATTGTACAGCTGTTTTGCTTCTGTGCTTTATGTGTAATGTGTTGAGGTACCATCAGAATTTGCATCTTCTGCATTGGAAAATTGAACACTCACTGTCAACAGTTCTAGCAATTGCTGGACTCTGGAGCAGGGTTGACAACTCTCATTCTTAGGTTTGCAGGACTTTCATATTTACGGAACCAATGTTCATTTTATCTAAATCAATATTTGCATTGAAGCTATGTGGCCTTTGTTGTGATAGATCTTTTATTCCCTTTTAATTTTCTCTTATAGTAATATGATATATAGCATTCTGAAGGTGTCCCCAAAAGCATGTGGACATACACAAGGAAGGAAGGTTGTCTCAAGGGAGGAAGCAATTATGCACATAAAAGCTGCTGTAGATGCCAGGAATGAGATTGGCTCTGATATTGTTATTGTGGCAAGGACAGATTCTCGTCAGGCTTTGTCTCTTGATGAAGCATTATGGAGAGTACGGGCCTTTGCTGATGCTGGAGCTGATGTTCTATTTATTGATGCCCTTGCCTCAAGAGAAGAAATGGAAGCGTTTTGTTCTGTTGCACCTGGAGTTCCGAAAATGGTTAGATATGTTCTATGCATCAGTGCATTTCTGGTTTCTCATATGCAAGGACCCCATCATGCTCTGTATTCCTTCTGCAGGCCAACATGTTAGAAGGTGGCGGTAAAACCCCTATACTGAGCCCCGTTGAGCTTCAAGAAATAGGTTACAAGATTATAGCCTATCCATTATCTCTGATCGGTGTATCAATGCGTGCAATGGAGGTTTGTTGTTTATTGATACTCTATACACTAATTGGATGTCACTGCCTTTCATTCATATTATATTGGCACACTAACCAACTCATGTGTCATTATTTCATTACAAGATTAAGTGCATCCTAAGGAATCCTGCGCATTGATCGCCTTTTCCGGTTTTGGGCAAAAAAATAGAATTTGCATGCGTGTATGAATGTCATGTGATCTTGTGCATATCTACAAGTCGTTTTATAGCACCTAAATGTGGTGTGAAGATATGGGCTAAATTTTTGCTACCAACTGTGTGATACATGACCGCAGGATGCTCTTATTGCTATAAAGGGTGGTCGCCTACCTCCTCCAGGTAGCTTGCCATCATTTGAGGAGATCAAGGACACACTCGGGTTTAACCACTATTACGAAGAGGAAAAACGATATGTTGTGACACCAGCTCAATCATCATACAGGACTGGTAAGGACCTTCAGACTAATTCTATATTGAATATGGATGAATGTGTAACCTGCATCTCCTCAATTGTAGGTTATCATGATTATACAAGTGAACCAAACAGTCCAGGAGATTCCATGTCCCGGACTGAAAAACAACAAGATCCTGTTATTGACATATTGCCTCAGCTCTATGATGTTGGTTCCAGTGGCGGCAGAGGTCCTTCAACTGGAATGTGGTCTCGTACACTTCGATTAAAGATTACAGGAAGAGATGGGGTCCAGAAAATTGATGCCAGAATACCTGTAAGTAACCATTGCTCAAGTCCAGTGTTTCAATCTGGTTAGATTGAAGTTCTGAAAACACATTAAACTCACTTAAACTCGACATCTTTTCTTTTGAGAGAACTTAAATCAACAGCTTAATGTTGAGACATATATATGTGCTTGTCTGTTAAATTACTTTTTTACTCCTATTTTCTTCATAATTTTACTGTAATTGAGTAACAACTCTTTTCTACTACAGGCTGGATTCTTAGAAGGAATGACAAGGATTATTCCAGGTTTGTACTTATATTCTTAAGCGAATCATGATAATGTAAACGTCTTAGCATTTAAAAAAGAAAAGGAGAATCTGCAGATGCACTTGTGTATATTTTGTATATAGCATGTCATCCTTTTGCCATTTTGCAGGCTTGGCTGGAGCTAATATCATGGAAAGACTTCGGAATGCGCCTATCGATGTAGACAATCCTCAGAATGGTCAGGTACTGCTGGATTTTGAGGATGCCATGGGAGACAGAATTCAAGTGTTCATTGCTTGAACATGCCTAGGTTATCTATGCTGGTACATCAAACTCTGATAGTATGGGCATCCTAGCACTAGGGTCCTGGCATCTTGCTCTCATTATGCTGGAGACAGTGAGCTAGCGCAATTCAACTAGTTCAAGCAGGTGATTTACACATTGGTTTTGTTGCGGTGAACTATTTACACCTGACTAGGCTTGTTCCTTCTGCTTAAGACCTTTCCTGCCTATATCCAATTGGTCGAGCAAGATGTTAACCGTACTGCAGAATGAGTTTCTCCATAGCTGTACCCTTCTGTGACCGAAACCCTGAAGTTGATTTCAAATAAAGAAGTAGTAACTCTTGATGAGTTACAAAGTACACCATGTGTTTCTATTTGCACAATTTGTGATGTAGTAAGAGCAGTACCTATCATCGACCCATATTTGAATCTTGAGGGGTCTGATTATGCTGTACATATCTTGTTACACAATATACATATGAATCTATGATGGGACCCTGCACACTAGTATACACACACAACTGCGTTACGGCATATTCACCAGCAAAGACGCTGCCGAGGCTGAAGCCCTCAAGTTCTAGGCTAGCTTGAGCTGCCATGCTTCATCAAATAGATCCAACAGATTGCCGTCGTTGTTGCTCTCCTTGACGCCGGCTTGTCCCGTCTCACTGGTACTTCCAGCACCTGGAGATGCAACCTGTTGGCTCTCAATCTTCACGACCCCGGTTCTCGTCATGGCCTCCATGTCTTCAGCAGCATTTGCCTGTTCGGCGCCTGGTGTGTCATCATCCATCTGGTCGCCCTCTCCTTTGTCCTCGTCATAGCCGGCGTCTTGCTTCTCGGCCTCGACATGGGCCGCCTTCCCGTACGCAGCCTCCGCGGCGGCGTCACCATGGCCAGTCTCGTCGCCGCTCGGCCGGAAACGATCGCTTCCCGTGTCGGAACGCGCCATCTCCTCGGCGTCCTCGCGTATCTTCCCCACGTCCCGGTGCACTGCGCCTCCCGCTTCCTCGTCGCACCGGATGTCCCTGAACACGTTGCCGGCGCCCTTGCCGTCGCGGCACGCCCGTATCGCCGGAGCGAGCCCCGCCGCGGCGCCGCCCCTCACGCCGGCGACCAGGGCCTCGAGCCCGTCGAGCGCGCCGTCGAACCTCGTGGGCAGGGACTCCACGAGTAGGACGAACCCGTCGACCCTGCCGAGCACGCGCTCGGCGCGCGGGCAGAGCGCCGCGGCGACGTCCTGCGCGGCGGCGAGCTGGCGGTCGGCGAAGGAGAGCGCGGAGAGGCACCTCGGCCGCAGCGGGCGCAGGACCGGGGCCGCCGCGTGGGAGACGCCCCTGGCCAGGCGCCCCACCGCGCAGCCCGACGCCTCGACGCGCCGGTACGCGCTCTCCGTCACGGCCAGGATGGACTCGCCGCAGCTGAGCAGCAGGCGCGACCTCGGCGCCTGCATCGGCGGCGTCTCGGCGTTGCTCTCGAGATCCTCGTCCTGCAAACAGCAGCTCCTGTGAAAATTGCACATGAATCTGGATGATGCGTGTGAATCGCACCTCCGATCAAGCAGCCAGGTGAGGTGGGGAAACCCAGAAGATCGCAGCCGGTGAAGCTTACCATGACGATGCGTGGCTCAAACGAAGGGGATGCCGACTACCGTCCGAAGCTGAAGCAGCAACGTTGAGTCAGCTATATGGGAGGCGCACGAGAACTGCAAATTTGGACTCCTGAGCTATCCGTTCAGCGCAATTTGCGACGTCATCTCCGGACCTCTCAGAGTCAGAGAGGTAAAAAAGGATGAGACGCGCCTAGACATGGCAATTCAACCCGTGGGTTTTGGACCCGATGGGTGTGGGTGCGGGTTCAAATTCCACCCGCGGGTGTATCCGTACCCGAACCCGAGATTCGTGGGTGCGGATGTGGGTCTGAAATTTTACCCGTGGGTACATCCGCACCCGCCCGCATACTGTAAAAAGTCCTGCATATTATTGATTGTGGTTGCATCTAAATGCAACTGGAAACAGTATAAGATCTTTCATATATTAGTTTGAATGTTAGCTGTAATAGTTTATCTATTTGGTTATTTGTTGATTTGGAGACCATGTTGTTGTCCTCCCTAATGTTGACTGCATTGTAAAACTTAAATGTAACATTGTCTGTGAGTTTTTATTTGTTGATTTGGAGACCTCTATTTGATTATATGTTTATTCGGAGACTATGGAAATTGGAGTTTTTATACTACTAGAAAATTGAAAACTATATGTGTAAAAGTAAAACTGTGAAATCACTTAAACTATGCTCAAATTCATCATTTGTGCATGTAATGCTCTCAGACCCGCGGGCAGTCGAAACCCGCCCGAAACCCGGCGAGTGCGGGTGTGTATAAAATCACCCGCGGGTTTCTCGCGGACGGGTTTTTTCCTATCCCACGGGTTTAACTGCGGACGGGTTTTCACTAAACCCGCACCCGAATCTGCGGGTGCCATCCCTGACGCGCCCACCCACCTGAAGCTTGCAGGAAGTCGCGGGGAGACGGAGACTTTCCCTCGACCGCAGGGAGGGAGATAGCAGTGGTATTCATTTAGGCCTCGTTCGGTTGCGCAAGATCGGACCGGAATGAGGTCTGTTCCGCGAGGTTCGGTCTAGCCCGGAATGAAATCAGGTCTGGCCCGAAATTGTTGTTCGGTTGGCCTGGGCCGGAACCAAACCTGGGCCGGATCGGCCTCCCCTCCCACCTCCACGGCCCGGAACTAATCCACACCTTATCACTCTTGGATCCGATCCTGGGTGAGGTGACGGCTCCTACGCGAAGCTCGCGGTGGCGAGGAGGCGATGACACGGCGCGAGGTGAAGGCGACGGCGCGACACGGCCATGCTATCCGCCGGTAACGCATCGCCCTCGTCTAACTTGCTCTCTTCTCTCCCTAGCGCTAGGGTCCTTGCTAGGGTTCTTGCCGGCGCTAGGATGGGTGAGTTCTTGCTAGGGTTCTTGCCAGCGGTAGGATGGGTGAGTTCTTGCTAGGGTTCCGGGGGATATGGTACTAAAACGAGATGCTGCTGCAGGACGCGAATGTGTAGACGGAGATGATACTAGAAGGAACAGAGCGACTTCACCTTCTTGGGGCGCTAGGGTGGGTGGTTCTCGCTTTGAAATTTTCTTGTATTTCAGCCCTGCAGTAGCTAGAGCTAACACACACAGGAAGAAGAACATACAGCAACTGACTTGCTGTTACTTGTTAGTGATTTTTATTTTGGGTGCAGGACAAACGAATTAGTCCAAGACTCTAAGAGGCTGGTTAAAACATTGAGATATTCAGAGTCCTCAGTAAACAACGCATGTATATCCAGAAATCTGTACCAAAAACTGTGCTACTCAAATTGAAATAACTGAAACAATAGAGGTAAAAAAAAATCAAAATGGGACCAAATATATTCAGAGCCGTGCTTGCAATCCAAGCAGGGAGAAGTTAGAACCACCATTGGTCAAAAATATCTAGACTGCCTTTGGTCTTAATGCATTGCATTCATGAACATGCACATGAAACATGATAAGCAACTTAACTGATTAGTGATTCAATTTCTTTGTGAACTGCTTTTATTCAGTGTAGACTAATTCATGGACACTCTAGATTCAGTGAAGCAACAAGCAGAAGATGCAGTATGTGCTAATAGCAGCAAATTTACAACACGGCTGAACTTTGATTCCTGCCTACCTTGCTTGCGGTAGTTCAGTAAACATAGGCTTCTCTGTTTGATATCATATCATTTTTATTAGGTTCATGTTTCTGCACTTGCCCAGTCGGACAGACATTTTCTTATAACAGTCTGAAAATGTTTTTTTAATTTCTCATTACTCAGTTAGTACAGAACAATGTTGATTAGTTTTTTTATCAAGAATCCTAATGATTAGTTAGTTAACGAAACGTTCATTATCTTTCCATGCCTATATGCTGATCAATTTCCTTTGGAACGAAATTGTTTTCATACAATTTAGCATCTTTATTTATTCTCTTGTGATTTCAGATGCTGAAGCGTTAGTTTACCAAGATGCAGATGCGCCATAGAGAAGAACATGGGAGCAGAACTTGAGAGTTAGCTTGCCTTCTTTTTTTTTTGGATGGCTTTAGAAAACTCGGCAACTTTAATGTTTCTGTTAGTTTCAATGTGTTTCTGTTGACCGGATCCGTCTGAATTGGTGTTTCAGTTTCAGAACTTACAAACTGATGAAAGCATTAGGTGAAAGCTGGGGTTATGGTCATCCTTTTGACTTTGTTCTTACGAACTGGTGAAAGCATTAGGTGAACTTACAAACTTAGTTTGTTCTGCATGTGTATGTGAGCTTACAAACTAAATTTGTTCTGTATATGCATCTGTATCTTGTGCTCACTGGCCAGTATTCACATATATGCATCCAGTTGTTCTTGCTCCTCTGCTGGTTTGAATCCATGCCTAAATAACCGAACACAATTTTTTGCTGAAAGGAATGGTTCCTGGGCCTGAACCAAACCAGACCAGGATCAAGTTGAAGAGCAGGATCAACTCGATCCTGTCTCTGAACGGTTCCTGGGCAGGAACCCTTCCTCTATAACCGAAGGGAGCCTTATGGAGAACGGACTACTGTTCATGTTCGTCCGCAAGGATGGCGATGGAGGCTGTGACCAGTGTCACAAAAGTCTCCGGTTGGATCGACATATTTTAAAAATTTTCGGTACGAAAGAGGTATATTTCTTTGGAACGTGAACCAATTATTTCTCGGGACGATAGTATAGAATGATGAGATATTGGGCTCTCATGTAGTAAAAAATAGAGAGAAAAATAAGAAATAAAAATAAATTTGCTATTCATATATCATTTACATGACCATGTAGTCTAATATTATATACTCACTACTCAAGCTAATATGTGAAGAGAAGTAGCTGAGTACCACAAACTAACGGAATGGAAAGGAAACGATATACCCTCTACGAACCATGGCTAGTGGCTACGTACCACTTTGAACTCGTACCTCGTCTGGTACGAAAATTCTTGGTTCACGGAACGATGGACCATACCTGAACCATGTTACTTAGGCTGTGACGCGGGCCGGGCCATGTGGCGGGAGCCACTATTCCGCTTTCGATAGTTAGATAACAACATGGCATTCAAATGCTTCAAGATTCGTGTATGAGTTGGAAGCCGTCCGATCCCTTTCTCTTCTTCCTCCTCTCCTTAGTCGCTCGCAGTTGCTCCTAGCTCGCGCCACCGGTGACTCCCCACGCCTTTGCATCCCACGCTGCCGGAGTGGAGTTCGACGGAGCGGCCAGGAGATGGAAGGAGCAGACGATGGTAGTTAGGGTTAGGGTTCGATTTTTGGGTGCTCCAATGTTTGCCAGCCCCGAGAAAGGTGAGGTCGATGGTGGCGGGAGGCCTGGTGGTGGTAGTGGTTCGGCCAGCGGAGCGGGAGCACCGCCGAGCGGGCGAGGTTGGAGGACCGGTGGACGGCGGCGAGGGCAAAAACATCTGGGTTAGGAAGGACGGAGGTGAAAGGGCGGTCGAAGAGGCAACCGCCAGCCGGGGTGGAGGAGGGAAACGGGGGGAGGGGGTGCAACTTGTCGGGGAAGAAGACAAGGAGTCGACGTGGGCCGTATTGGGATTTGAATCCATGTCTCTTATCTAGTTTCTGTGGTCTATATAGAAGCCCCATCGGAAGCCCGTCACCAATGCGTTGGGTAAGCTGAGTTGCTATCTAGGGCGGCTGGGCACAAGGGCCCAGTGTTTGGTTGGTCATAAGGGTGTTTAGGCCTGGTCCGACTAGGCCGGTCTAGTGGTGGCAGTTGGCTCGCACATGTGACAAGGCTAGGGTTGCCTGCACAACAGTCGCGTCATAAATGGTAACCCCCACCGTCTCGTCTCTCCCTTGTCTCCATTTCGCTCCGCTGCGATCTCGTTGTAGATCGGCATTTATACCTCTCCATTTCCCCACCGTCTCACCCCAGGCGGCGTGAAGGCCTAGGGTGGCATAAGTGGCTGCGGCGGTGCCGATCGGCATCATATTCGATCGAATTGCATCCTCTTCTTCCTCTTCGGCTAGGCGATCAATGGTGGCGAAGGTCTTCATTGGCAAAGGGGTTGGTTCCTCTTCTTCCTCTTCGGCTAGGCGGTGCCCTCCTTCATCGTTGGTGTTCTCGACCTAGTAAGGTACCAGTTGAGATCCACTAGATCCATGGTTTTGTGGATTGGAACGCCATGGATGGCAGCGTTTTCTTGTTGTTTGGGTGCATGTGCCAACTATTTTCTTTGGGGATCTTCCTCAGATCGATGGTGAAAGTTGTAGATCCACTCCAGCCAAGGATGAATGCATCCTATTAATATCTAGGCTAGAAATTGGAGTCTTATAATGGCAGTTATCCTCGGTCCACAGATGCTAGACCAACCAAAAGGTGTATCCCACTTCCCACCGGCGAAGCTGCTTCGATGCAGGGTAATCAAACAAAGGATGTTGCACTACTCTTATTTAGCCTGTCCTTGCACACAATTGCCCCTAGTCCAGCTTACCAAATGCATTTTATGTTGCTCCTGTGGGATTTTTGCGTGCGTTCACCGGCGGCAAGCATAAGCACGGTTGCCTAGGACACAACAAGGGGAGGCATCCTATGCCTCATTGGCTAGTGCAGAAAACATGGCGATGCTCGTCTATCGTTTTGTTGTGTTTGGGACTAGGGCTGCGTTTGGGATGCTATGGTTCACTTGTATCCATGCCTTCAAATTGTCCATATCTATTTTGCCTCAATTTTTCCATCTCCAAATGCAATAGGCAATTCCCAAATGCAGTGGGCAAGAGGGGAGTGTTAGTGTAGAACACATGCCGTTCTATGCCTGTTGCTCATGCGGTCGTGGCTGGGGCTAGGCCTGACTTTGGGAGGGTACGGCTCAATCGTATCCATACTTGCAAATTGTCTGTGCCCATTTAATCTCAAATTGCACATCCCAAATGCAGTGGGCAAATCCCCAATGGGTTGGTTATGAATAACCAATGGGTAGAAGGGGGGAGGGGGTGATGCTCTGTCAGAGCGTCACTGTGGAGAACATAGCAAGCTATGCTAATCTCTCGTGTGGTCGTGCCTGGGATTAAGCCTGCTGTTGGAGATGATGTGGGTCACTCATATCCATGCTTGCAAAATTTTTCATATGCATTTGGTCTCAAATTTCTTATCCCCAGCTATACAATTGTTACTCCCCCAATGGATTATGAATGGGTAAGACTTAAGAGGGGAAGATACCCTGTCGGAGAATTAGCACGGAAGACATGGAGAATATGCCCATCTCTTGTGCAGTCGTGCTTGGGAGTAGGCCTACCGGTGGAGAGGTACATGTCACTCGTATGCATGCTTGCAAATTGTCTATATGCATTTGGTCTCAAATTCCCATCTCCAACTGCACTAGATAATTTACAATGGGTTATATGAATAGCGTAGCGAGGGTAAGAACGGGAGGACACAGCTAGCAGAGGCCTCGTCGCTCGTCGGCGATGATGGTGCCACTGGCGTGGGCATGGATGTTAGTGCAGAATAGTTCGAGCAGTTACATGTGGGGCCTGGCATATATACTTGGGCCTTGTCAAGTGTCAACCTCTCCGTCAGGCCACAGCGAGCCACGCGGCGGCCTCGATGCTGGCTCGGTCATCTCTCCGACGAGCGCGCACTCAGATGTCTCATTTCAAAAGAAAAGTTAGGCCTTGTTTAGTTCGCACGAATTCGATCGGATTGACTGTAACAAATTCCCTTAGAAATTGAAAAAATAGAGAGAGGGCACGTAGTTCAATGCGTTGCTTTTGGTCGAATTGATGCTCTTTCAAGCGAACTAAACAAGGCCTTACTGGCAAATTGGCAATGGTCCAATCACAAAGGATGTTACCGTGCAACCAAGACCCCCACAGGCCCCAGCACAAGCAAACCCTGTCTTTCCTCCATCCTCGGTTGGCAAAAATGTCATTCAGCAAACCAACAGAGATCAGAATCAAAGTGTTACTAAATTATTGGGCGCCTAACAAGAATCATGACACCAGGTCACAGGATATTTACTGAAGGAAAACAATAAATTTCTTCTCACTCAATCATTGGAATTGCAAAAACTTCGATAAGGTGCAAAAGACAGGTAATGTAACCAACGGCCCCCAAAAGTACTCAAACTTGGAAACAAGTACTTTGCCTTAACGGCAGGACACCAGACAGCACAAAATAACATCTAACATCCAGTATGGAAACGACTCACAGGTCCAACCATAGGAAGAAAAAAAAGGAGCAATACTGTCATGTGCCGGATAACCTCTGGAAACACCACACACAATTGCAAACTGAAGATTGTTTGTTGACTTTCAAGTTAGGAGATAATGCCTTCGGTCAGTGATAACGCGGCAAGCTGACTGGTCGGGGTGTTTGGATTCTGCTGATGGGCAACATTGCGGAGGACATCCATGGCTTCAGCAACCTTGGACTTGAGAGCCTCAGGGGACTCGAGCAGATGGAGAACCTCGGTCTGATCCATCTCCAAAAGCATTCCAGTGACCTTGGCCGCTTGGTTTGGTTCCAGTTGCTCAACCAGTGGGTATAGGTTTTCACCAAGTATCTAGATGAAAAAAAAAATTAGAAAGATAAGAGAAAAGAAGATTGCTGATTGCGGTAGCACAAAAGAGTGCAGTGAATGTAAACTGTTTAGCCCACAAAACTATCAGCAGAAGCAGACATCACCATTCAGATCAAGGTGAACTTATATTTGTTACATAAGGTCAAACATGGATGGTGAACCTATCAACTGAACAACACGCAGATGGTACTATGGGCCTATGCAAATTATTAACTGAAAACCAAATAGTGACATACCGTTCTTTGCTGCTCAGGAGTAGCATTTGCAAGGGCAGAAGTCAGAGTCCCAATTTGGGCAGCAGGTGACAAGGCTGCCTCTCTCACAGGGAAGCCTCCCATGTCATATGACTGAATCATACCACCAGCAACTCCTGGAATTGCTGGAGCTTCAGGCATGTTGCGGCCGGTTGGGTAACGGTACATCCGTCCTCGTGGAAGCATCTGAGACATCATAAGATACATCACTTCAAATTCACATTCACAGTTCCCCATAGAACAAAAGCCAGAACTGTCGCACCCACGCTAAACATCAAGAAAAGAGTTGGGAGAAGCAGCATTATGGAAAATGAGGACAGCAAACGACTTAACTAATCTAAGCAATATTAAATTTTCTACCCAGTTAACCATTTTCCATTGACAAAGTAGCATCCTAACCACAGCACCCAAAATCAGTATGACTGGGATATTTGATGGAAAAAAATACCTGTTGCTGAAATGACTGCACAGGTTGCTGGCCCTGTGCCCCAGCTCCACGCCTAATACCTGGCCGTGGACCTTGTTGGCCCGGTTGGACAACAGGAACAAAGTAATTTGGCATATGTGGCCCCCCAGGTCTCATGCCTGGAACAAGCTGCTGCTGGAAACCAAATCCCGGCTGGAAGAAAGAGAACATACCATCAATATCCATTTAGTTCAGCACATTACCTAACTAGAACTATTAAAATGGAGGTCAAATATAGGTGCAATCACATAGCATCACTAGAATAATCAGAACAAATGTGCACAAGATTTTACATGCAAGAAAGGGTGAAGCATTGATCCCTACTTACTGCCTGCGACATATTTTTCCTGACAAAAAGAAAAGATTGAACACAGGACAAATGTTGCTAACCAGCTGAAAGCGAAAGAACCATCAAGTGCAAAACAATAATAAACTATGCCCGACTTTGTATGCCTATTTAAGCATATGGAATATGATGAAAAATTCGTAACCAAGACGGCAAATACCAGTGCTAGCTGATATTTCCAAAAGATTGGACATGCTGATTCTCTCACTTAAAAAATGGAGATAGGGATTTAACCTGTGGGTGATGTTAAGTTCAATAAAAGAAAAATAGAGCTTCCATTGTACCTGAGGGGGCATCATAGCTGGAGGAGCTTGTCCATAGAAGAGTTGCTGAGGAGCCATTGGAGGGTACATTGGAAGGCGTGGAGCCAGAGTGGGTGTCATTGGTACAGGAGGGCGCATCTGAGAAAATTGTGCCTGCATCATATAGGATGTGCACTGTAAGCAATTTAATATGCTAGATGGCACTCCTCATCTTTTTCTAAGGTGTGGATTGACCTCATACGGTCTCCAGCGTCACAGTTTGACCGTTAATATCTTAATATATTATAATGTTTACAAACATGAAATTGTCATATGCAAGTGTTTTTAAATATGAATTCAATATTTCAATGGTACCAGATTTGTATGGTATAGTCACAAATTTCAAGACTAACCGCTGGTCAAAGATCAAAAAGCAAAAATCTTTGCGTGTGCGCCTTATAAAAAGAATAGCAAGATTCTGCGCACCTAATTTGTACAAATTCCAAAATATCGCAAGAAACAAATCATTAAGAACAAGTAGTATATCAACGAGTTTAGTATGAAATTCATTAGTATCACAATAGGAAGCCATGCACACCAGTATGCCTCTCCAGATTGAACAAAATGTTCAGGCTCTGAACTCCACTTCTAGAGTTTCATATATTAAGGTGGAAGGGAAAGACCTCACCGGCACATTTCATTTGTGTGAGGGTCTTATATTTGAAGATTAGAAAAAAGGCAGCAGGAGAAGGGCACCTCATATCATGAAACAGAGGCGGTATTCCTTCTAAGGTCAATATTTCTTTGTTGCTTCAACATTGTTCCAGATGGCAAACAGTCAATCATTTGCCAGCTCTTTTACATGAAGCTTAAAATAAACATTGCTGCTATATGCCAGTCTACAGTAAACACTGGTGCCCTAATTTCACATTCAATATCAACATAATGCAGACTCAGCTGGTTTGAGGACAATTACCTGTAACATTGCTTTTCTATCTTCTTTACGCTGTGCAAATGCAACATACAGTGGCTTTCCAGATATCATTTTGCCATTCATTTCAGTCAACTGTATAGAAAGAAACTTGTCAATCAAACGTGCCATCAAATAGCTTGAGCTTTTTTCTAAGGGTTAATGAAATATTCCGGAAGTGAACTTACAGCCTGAGATGCTTCCTCACGAGTTGAAAACGCAACAAAGCCAGAGCCTTTGCTAAGACCATTTTGGTCACGCATCACCTATTCAACAAATTCAGTCAGCTATCACATAACATCAAGAGACAGAAGCATAATAAAAGGAAAAAAATGATGATTGGAGAAATGTAAAATCACCTTGCACGAGGTGATTTTGCCAAAGTTAGAGAACAATTCACGAAGTTGATCATCTCCAATGCTATCATCCAAGTTCTTGAGATACAAGTTCAGTCCTTGATATTTGTCAGCAGCATCTTTCAAGCTTTGCTCAAATCTCCTTTTTAGTTCCATCTCTCTTTCTGACTTCTTCTGAGCTCTTCCAACATACCACTCTTTGTCATGTATCTTCTTTCCATTGAGTTCCTGAACAGCACGGGCAGCAGCATCTGGATTCTCAAAATTGATGAAACCAAAGCACCTTGATTTGCCATCCATTCCAATCATCACAACAGCACTTGTAATATTCCCATATTCACCAAAAATTTTGACTAGATCCTCCTTTGTGGTAGACTCAGACAAATTTTTCACAAAGACATTGTTAAATTTTGCCTTGTCAAAAGAATGATCTCTCTCTTGCTTGCGAAGAAAAGGTCCAACAAAAACAGGCTTATCATTGATAAGCATCCCATTAAGACTCTTTATAGCAGTCTGAGCAGCTTCTTCTTTTTCATACTGAACAAAACCAAAGCCTTTGGATTGGCCCACTTCATCCATGGCTACCTTACATGAGAGAATGGTACCAAATGTGGAAAAGGTCTCATGAAGAGTTTTATTGTCTATTGCCTTGTCAAGATTCTGGAGAAGAGACAAAATAGGTCATAAACCAAGCTAACTATTTTTTGATGACAATGCAAACTAAGGAAACTGCCAGATGATCAAGTACCTTGATGAAAATGTTAGCAGATCCGCTCCTACGGCTGCTTGGGTCACGGTTTGAATACATAACCCGGATAGGCTTGCTATTAAGCAGAGCAAAGTTCAGCACTTCCAATGCTCTTGCAGCTGCAAAAATGGGATAGTTAATCAGACATCGGAAGCCTTTTGCCTTGACACTAGTAGTATAGGCTAATTGCAAGAGTACATGAGATAAACAAGCTCCATGGCACATGATATAGTGAGGTAAGACACCACAACAACAAAACAGCAAATCCACTTAATCATGTCTAGCAAAGTTGCAAATTGTCTTCCTTATGCCTCATTTTACACGCAACACTATGCTGCACCTTATATCTCATCCAAGGGCTTTGGATAGAGGTTTGGGATCCAAAACCTTTTAGTATTGTCAAATTTGGACTAAATTCCAAAATTGGAAGAGCATCCTTGCATTACACTTTGCTATTACAATTGTGCCCAGGTTTAACTATGGTATTTAATGGGAGATGTTACATTCCTATTATGTCTATGTAATCTAACAAAATGTTAAGAAACACTTGAAGGCCAGCTGCATACAGAACATTATTAAATAAATTACATTACATCAAATTAGCAAGGATCAATTTTCCATTTTTCCAGCATACAGCATAGTCATGTCCATTCGTACCTTAAAGATATGGAAAATAAAACTGGAGGAAATTTCTAAGCAAGGCTGTCTTAAACACCCCATTGTCTTAAAGGCGTTAACCAGGCTCTAGGAATAAAAACTAATTGCCCACCATCATCGTCCCCCATTTCCCAAAACAAAGGTATCCAGATCATCCTTCCCCAGACCTAAAACATAATAAATCCCAGCGGCATTGCACGAAGCGTCCACTTAACAAAGGCATTGACTTGTGCTAGAATGAGCAGTTCAACATCTACCGAAATTGTCAAACGTAATCAATCCACCACCAACCAACTGAGAAATCCTTGGCTATGTACAGTTTACAGATGCCATTGGAATCATCGAATCATACAAAATCCAAACCTAGCCCAATCTGATCAGACCGCAATTCAAATACCCCCAAACCTCGACCAACCCTCCCACATCCCGAATCAAACAGATAGAATGAGAGATGCAGGAGGAGATGGCAAGTTCGCAACAATACCATCCAAGGGGTTGCTGAAGTTGACGTAGGCGTATCCGAGCGAGCGGCGCGAGGTGACGTCCCTGCAGACGCGCACCGACACCACCTGCCCCGCCTGGCTGAAGAGCTCGTACAGCTGCGAGTCCGAGACGGATCCCTCCAGGTCGCCGACGTAGAGCGACGTGGTCGGGAGCGGCTGCGCCACGCCGACCCCGACGCCGACCGCCCCAGGGGACACCACCGCGGGGACAGCGCCCGGGCTCCCGTTCGCCGCCACTGCCGCCGCCGCCGCCACTTGCGCCGCCATCGCCTCCTTCCCTCGACCAAAGTTTTTTTTCAGATTTTTTTCGAAAAATCGGATCTAAACCCTAGCAATCGGATTGGTAAGTCGCTCGATACTGATAGATCTCGCGGATTTGGGGATTTCTAAATTTTTTTGGTAGTTTTTGGTTGCGGGATACAGAGGCCGCAGGCGGAGAGCACGCGGGGGGGACGACTCTCTCAACGAGAGGGCGAGGCGAAGGGGTTGGGGAGGTGGTTATAGGCGAGAGGAGACGGCAGCCTCGCCCGCGCCCGCGCCTAGGGTTTGCTCGCGCGCGCGCCACGGTGGGCTTGGCGCTCGTGCACCAGCTGGCGCCAGCAGTTGCGTCTGATGTGGTTGGTGGCCTGGTGCTCCACGCTCCGCTTGTGTCTGCGCGCGCGTCGTGGGTGGCTCGGCTGGCTTGCGTTGCTTGGCCTTTTCGCATTCGGGGGCGGTTGGGGTTGGATTCGACGGAACCGAGTTTGCTTGGGGGGCGAGCCGGGCGTCGTGTTGAATTGAGCCTTGACCGATTTGATTTGGGCTGGGGCGCTCCGGGCCCACCTATCCCCATGGGGAACTTCCGGTATCGCTAACCTGCGGCGCGTAGCATGCAACGAACGACTGTGATGCTGGCTCAAGATCAACAAGTTCATGTAACCAAGATGTACTGAATATGAAACCTCGGAGGCTGGCCAGGACCGGTATGATATTCCTAGCCTCCTAGGTTAGAATATAGACCGACCAGGAGCCCAAAATATATGATACGATATGCATTTATCCGTTCGTTTTCCATTCAAATTTGACGAGAAAGGTTCCGTTCAAATTCTGTTGGTCGTACAAAATGTTGTAATTCTCAGTTGTAATTCTCGAAGGAAATGTTGATTCCAGCCCAACCACGCCGACGGACTCTGCGTACGCTTGAGCTAACGTTCCTTTGTCTGCTCTGTGCTTTTTCCTGGGAGATCGTCATGCCTGCTGGCCCAAGTGTGTGACTGGAAAGCGGCAAACAATTACCGATAACAGTCCGCTCCATCCCTCCCCGGTCCCCGCTACGAGATCGTGCGGTTACACATGAAAACTAACGAAATTTCGCAACAACAAAATCACAGATTAAGTCACGTAGAAAAAAAAAAGCGCACAAATTCACAATGGCAAACTCTAAACCAAGTTGATCTCAAAAAACAAAACTCTAAACCAGTTGATTCCAGAACGCGACATGTGCTCTTTCTGGGAGTTCTGGCCTGGGCGAGCAATACAGTCACTGATTCACTGGCATGTTCTCTCCTACTGTCCTGCACTTCTGCTCCTACCTGCCTGCCACACCTCAACACTTGCAGATTACTTTTGTTGGACATCCGTTGTGGAAAAAGTTTGTTGGGCATCGCATTCTGGCAAAGACCGTCTGGCGAAAACGCTTTCTATGACTAACCAAGACTTATTTCTAAATCAATATAGGTGGCTGTGGGTCCTATATATATAGGAGTATTTTCTGTTCCTCCACCTTTGTCTTCAGACTACCTTTTCTATTTCCGTGTCTTCTATTGCTGCCGGGTGTCGTTGCATCGCTATCGTGTCGGATGTTCATCAACAAAACCGGGGGAAATGTATAGTACTCCTTGGCGGCTAAATCCAGAAGGAACAAATGGAAGTTGAGTAGTACGGCATCTCTAGGCTTTCATCTCAAATCTTCTCATCATCAGGTTTGACCTGTGATGGCTGATCCGCACTGTTCGATATCTTCTTTGACAGGCTCCAGGTAATCTTGGCACTCTTTGCCTCCAGGTCTCGAAGACACGTATTTGTACCAAATCATACCCACAATAGCCAGGATCATACCAAATGCAACATGAACATTCAGGCCTTCTCTTCCGAAGAGGATGAAACCCAAGGTCAGCACAAGGATCGTCTTCATGTGGCCCAGAACTTGAAATGAGACGGCTGTAAACCTTCCAATGCATATGAATTGGCTCAGATTGGTTCCAATCGCAATCAGGCACGACAGTGCTATGAAGAACTGGAAGGGATGTGGAAGAAAAGGAAATATCAGCCATCAGTTCACCAACCTATTGTAAAACAGTAGCATACTGGTCCTAAGCTGCTAACAGATGATGGTATGATTAATAGGCAAAATATGTAAAGTAAACTTGTTCTGTGTGTTCATATCCCAGTTTATTTCATAATTAAGATAGAAATGGGAACTGGCCTAATAGTAAATACAATATTTAGAGTTGAGTGTTTATACTCTCATCCCCCCATCCATAGATTTTTATTCCAAACAATACTGCTTCACTGTATATATAGTTTCAGATGATAGATATCATATAGTTCAGAATGGAGTTTAAGAGAAATATTAAGGCAAAGCGTTAGCCAGGCTGAAGTACTGAACAGCACTTACCATCACCACATTGTTATAATGGTAAGTATCAACTCTATTATTGGTCAGCCAAAGGTCCACAAAAGGCCCAAGTAGTAACAATGATGCTGCTTGGGCTGGAGCAGTATGACTCAAGAGGTTGAATGCGCTAAGGGAATACTTATCTTGAAGGTAATGAATGTACTGCAAAAAAGAAGGCCAAAGTACTAAAATTAGAAAGATAGGAGAAAGGATCGCAAGCATGTCAAAGTTGGCAAAGTGAATAATGCATGAGTAAGAAACTGCGTGTTTTTATGTGACATGAAATCTGCTAGGCTTCTACTGCTATCTTAACAGAGCAATATACTACAACTTTAAGGAATCAGAAGGCATGCAGATAATAACAAGGAACTAGATACAACATGTAATCATCAACCTTGAGCTATTAATAACTCGGTTAGCTTTTAAGTATTAGTAATGAGTAAGGTTACTTATAAGCAGTCCTGAATTAAACTCCAGTAATATTCAAATGCACCACAAGATCCACCAGATAGTGAAAACTTACAGATGGAATTCAGCATGTTTACAGTATTTGGACATTTGGATCTGGCCAGTGCTAGCCTAAACTAGCAATATATAAATGGTTCATACTGTAGTCTATAGGATATGTTTTCCCATAAAGAGGAAATATTGTAGAAGAACAAGCAAAATGAAAGAAGAAGTCAAGTTTTGTCAATACTTACATGTTGCTGAAATGCAGTGCTGCAAACAGCTACTGCAGCAGCTATCAATCCTTTGGTATTTACACTGACATCAGTGACAGTACATATTGCAACCCCTACTAGGACAACCATTATGCTAAGCTTTGTGTTCCTTGAGTATCGGACACTGTCAAATAGGACCTCCAGCATGCATAAAACTGGAACCATACACAACTTGGATATCTGGAAAAAAGTTGGTCCCACAATTCAGTATATCTGTATATGTATGCATAAACCAATCTAATGCACCAAATGGAAAACAATTATTTATTCACCTGATAGAATCCAACAGAGTTCCACATCAAGCTAGCATTCATCCCAACAACTGATATATTTGCAAAAAAGACATACTTCATAAGCTCTGGGAGAGGTAAATAGGATGGCTCAAGGTATCCCAATGATTTCAGTATTAATGCCGCCAAAGCTGTAGTTGCAAAGTGAATCCCAGGCAAAGTCGTAACTGCAAGTGGGGAACTTAGAGCAAATTAAAAGACCAAATGTAGGACAAAAGGATACGTTATACTGTGAGTTAAAACGTCCTCAATTTCCAGCATAAACCATTCGAGGTTCTGACAAAAAGAATGTATGCTTGCATCTTTCAGTACATATTTTGATGCATCAACAAAATTTGGTGTAAATGTGCCCACCCCTATCCACAAGACATAGTTTCAGTACAAATTTTCGGATTTAATATGAGTGATAAGCAATAAGCATCGGTAGAATAGAGCAGTGAAGCCAAAAATACAGTGTGCTTTTCAAATTCCTTTGTCAGATATCTCTCCAATCAACTGTAACTTGCATTTTCAGAACATGCATGTATATAGGAATTTAAGGATACCAGTCCATTAATGCAAAAATATGTCAACAAATTTGCAGTTATTTTTTTGAATTTTCCCACCATCATTGGAGGCATGGCATTCGCTGGCAGGCAGCAAAGCGCATATTTCAGGTCAATCCTATTTAGATTTCAGACAACAGGATGCGTGTCCAGCGCTAACAATAGCATGTCACTTTCCATGACAACATCCAAAAAGAAAAAGACATCGCCGAAAATATTATCATTGTCCTACCATGTAAGCATTGTTTAGTTTATTATCTTTAGGATCAAAGTGCAGAATACAAACTGTGCAGATTGGGACTTACCAAAGCCAAACCCGTGAGTAGCCATCAGGGCCTTGTTAACCATGATGATACCGACGGAGGTGACGATGTTGAACACCCACGCCGCAGCATCCCCCGCAGCCTTGTTCTCCGGCTTGCCTCCCGGCGCCGCACCCATGCTCCGCTTTCCACGAAGGAGCCTTCACCAATACAGATTTCACAACACCTAGGCACGGAATCAACAGCAAGGAGGCCCCCATCAGGAGGTGGCAGTGGCACCAACAACGGAACACAAGAGTTTTTTCAGGCCCCCAAATGGCCAAATCTACTCCAATCTGCGCTACTGCCGTTCGCGAAATACGGAAACGAGATTGATCATGGCATTAAGGGGACGGGCGATTCGGACATCACGCTTCAAACGCCTGAAGAAAGCGGTGGTTGGGCTCACCCTCAAGTCACGTGGTTAAAACGCCGCACGATGCAGCAGCAGAAAACTGACAAAACCCCGCCCCCCAACAACTTGCATCGGGGAAGGGCGGAGAGAGATTCCTCCACCCGTGCAAAATGGAGAGAGAGAGAGAGAAAGAAAGGGGGGCAGAGAGGAGAGGGGAGGGAGATGATCGTCGGTGGTTTTACCGGCGACGCGATGGAGGAAGCCGCCGTCCGTCGGAGGCAGCATGCGAGACAGGGCCAGGGGCAGAAGAAAAGGCAGCACCGCAGCAGGTGCCCAGCGAAGCGAGCGACGAGGGGGTTTGAATGGCGTGTAGTCGGTGTAGGAATGTAGGATGCGGGGGGGTGAGCGTAGCGATTAGCCGAGTATGGGTTCTTTACTCTTCACCCTCGCCGTCCCGCCGGCCGCCGCTATCGGACTCGGCACTCGAGTCGCGTTCGCACGGGGAGAGGTCGGTTGGCTACCGCACGCGCGGCACGGGCACGAGACGGGGGCGAGGGAAACGTGGTGCTGCGCTGTGCGCGCGGCGCGGCCGGTATCGTTGTTTATGGGGCGACTGGTTGCCCGCATATGGTCATCCAGGCTCGCCAGATGCCCTGATTGGATGCCTGCGGCAGAGACTGGGCCTGATTCGTGCGATGCAAATACGTCTCTCCGCCTGGCTCTCAAGGTGTAGATTTTTTTCTGGTTTCTGCAGAGTCTGGTCGGCGCGGTGCAGGGCCGAATGCATTGCCGAGCGTCGTAGGCAGAAAAAACGGGTGGGCACTCTAATGAACAGGCAACCAATCATGTCCCCTATCTCCGCGAGTTTATCCATTGTGTCGTGTGGCATGTGTGTGTGTCAAATCAAAGCAGAAAATGTCAAATGGATAACTTCCGAGTGGAATTTGCTGGACAGAGAGATGCGAGAGCGATTTGGTGGGTCACACAAAAGCAAAATGCCCAGTAGTAGGTTGGTAGGAGGCCCAAAAGATGCTGCTGGTCTGATTAACGAGGCCGTTGTGAGAAGGAAAAAGTCTATTTTACCTCCCTCAACTATCACCAAAGTCCAGCTTTCCTCTCTAAACTAAAAAACCGGGTAACACATCTCCCTCAACAATCAAAATTGTTTACTTAACCTCCCTGCCCCGATTATAAGTGATTTTCAAAGGCGATTTTGTCTTTTTAATTAAAATAAATTTAGTAAATATCTAATAAGGTTATTAAACCACAAAAAATATCCATAAACTTCTAGAAATTCTGAGAAACATCATAGAGATAGTTTGAGACATGATAAACCCAAAAACAAGTTAGATCTCGTGAAAGTACATATTGAATCTTTCAAAAATTAGATATAGCTCAAGTAAAATAAGAAAATATCCAAAAAATTTGGAAAACTACCACAACATTCTAATTCATGCCTAAAAAAATTTAGAAACTTTTTATAATATAAATATGACATGTAACCATCATAACTACAATATATATTGACATTGAATGCATATATGCTGAATGTTAATATATGGGGACCCCCGTCCCATTGCGCTGACAAATACATTCAGCATAAATACATTCAATGTTAATGTATATTACATTTATGATGATTACATCTCATATTTATATTATGAAAAGTTCTTAAATTTTTTTAGACGAGAATTATAATATTGTGGTAATTTTCCAAAAAAGAGATATTTTCTTATTTTACTTGAACTAAATATAATTTATTGGAAGATTCTATATATATTTTTTCATGAGATTTAAATATGTTATTTGGGTTTATCATGTCTCAATCTATCTCTATGATTTTCTCAGAATTTCTAGAAGCTTAGGGATATTTTTTGTGGTTTAATAACCTCATTATGTATTTACTAGATTTATTTTAATTGAAAAAGACAAAACTGCCTTTGAAAACCGCTTATAATCGGAGCATGGAGGTTAAGTGAACGGTTTTGATTGTTGAGGGAGGCGTGTTACCCGGTTTTTGAGTTTAGGGAGGAAAGCTGGACTTTAGTGATAGTTGAGGGAGGTAAAATGGACTTTTTCCTTGTGAGAAATTGGCCCGTTCAACTCGTGGCAAGGCTTTTGCTAGCTGTTGATGGTTTTGCTGGGCCGTTATCTTTTTTTAAAGACACCACAGCCCATATACGGGAAACCTATATATCTTCCCGTGTTTTAGGCCCTGTTTAGTTGAGAAAGTTTCTATTGAAACTGTAACTTTTTTCACACTGACAACCGTGCCTTCTTTCACAGAACACGCTTCGTAATGGTAACTTTCTTTCAAAACTTTTTTTAAACTTACCGAACTAAACAGGCCCCTTACTTGTACGCAAACTTCCCGGCCAATAAGTTCTTTGTTACCATCAGACTTATTCCGTGTTTAATTTGAAGGACTAAAAAAGCGTGGCGTGTGCATTCCATGGCAGTCTTCCGTGTGCCGCGTGAATGTGATCACCCAGACGTGCGTTCTCTGTGATTTGTGAGTACAGCATTATTCCTGTAGCTAGTTCGAGAAACCTAATTGGGCCGATCAAGCCTAGCAGGCATGCACACTGATCATTCCGTGTCGGTCTATATGCAAGGAAGTTAACTATTTGGGCACAAGCATCACCGGAAAACCAACACACTAGGCAGGTTCCGGGTTCCCTGTCACTGACAGGAGAAACCCGATGTGGATTAGCTTCGCTGGCGCACCCATCCTCCGAGCGCGAGCCCGTACTTGCCAACAAAAATTCGTCCGTGATCACGCGCGAGATGAGCCGCAGCATCAACAGCACGTGCCAGCGCACGCTGTCGACGGCGCAGCCGCTAGCGAAAAGTCGCGCGTGGCGTGGCCGCGCGCGTCTCTAGTCTGATGGAACGGATGGAACTCAGGAACTGACGATCGCAGCGGCACCCGGACCCGGGCCGCGGCTGCCCTGAAAGCTGAAACCGATGCTGCCTGCTGCTGCTTTCGTTCTCGCTCCGATCCACGCCGCTCGCACGTTGGCCTCGCGAAAGGCCCATCCGCGCTGTAGCTTTGAAACCTCGGCTCCCGGACGGCCCGGCGCGCTCAAACTGAGGTGACGCACCGGATTTGCACGTCCCACCTCGCACCAACCCGATCGAACTTAAGGCGCTCGTGCAGATCTGCTACCGGGCGAAGAGGAGAGTCGTGTGTTCTCTACTCCGTGTTCGTCCGCTGCATTTGGGCTCTTGGTCAGGAGAGGAGCCTTGGCTCGGTTTCCTCTTTCCGGGTGTAATGTGCCACCTGTTCAGTGGACGGAACTAGCCAAGGGACTACCAAGCGAGGTACTGGAAGGAAGAAGGTACGAGGCCTATATGCTTTTCTTTTTAACGTCCCTGATGCTTGGTTTCTTGTTCTGTTGGGACCTCAAAGGAGTTGAAGTTGTGTTGATTTTGGATTTTGGTGCAACCAGTTGCCAAGTTGATCGGTCAGGGTATAAAAGGAAAATGCGTGCACTCTTGGGTATTCCTTAATTTTTGGCAAAGCCCGCCCTTTGGTCCTCGTCACATTTGAATTTTAGGATGATATGGACTAAATAATTTGGTAACTTAGTAGTTTCTTTCTAGATTATTGAGTATTTCATCTGGATTATTTGATAGCCTAACCGGTTGTTTTTTTGTGGGTAAATTGTTGGAAACATTAGGCAAATGCAAGGTTGATTTAATCCAGAAATAGGCAAATTAATCGAGTCTAGTACGTAGAAGAAGTTTAGACAGATTCTCACCCAGCGGCACTTGAGCCGGCACCAGACATGGTGATTGTTGATGTAGTCGACCCGCTTGATGCCGTGCAGAAAGGAAGCAGTGCTGATCACCTCTCCAGGAAGAAGATGCCGCCGCCACCAGGAAGTAGATGATCACCAGCGAGTAGTCGTGTCGCAGAGACACTCCCCAAAAACGTGATTGCCGTCCTTCACCCGAGCAGGAGAACTCTTGGACAGGAAGCGTTCCGGAGGCCTACTCTTCCAGACCTTGTGCGCGCAAGTTCCGGAACGGGGAGAACTAGTTTTACAGCAGAAGCAGTGGAACCCAAGCCATCCAAAAGGGTAACAGGACGAGGCTTTTATATAGCAGCCGGGAAACTGAGCAGGTGCAGGAGATCAACCAAAGGTCACGGAATAAACGCTCACGGGAGTAACTCCCGTCATCATGAACATAAACTCCAGTAACTCACGTCATTAGGATTGGAACCTCCTACACCTCCCGAAACTTCCACTTTAATCAGCATTAAGAATGGAAATAAATCTCGTATGGTATTAACCACACCAAACATATTATTTAATAATACATGCCCTTAGGATTTATTTGATATATTAAATATTATATGGGCCAAGCCCATAATATATCTAACAATCCCCACCAAATTCTAGGGCACGTATTCAATAATCTCAAATCCACGGTTCTTTGATATACCAGGGTTTTGATGGAGACTGTTAAGTTGAACATCCATTTAGGACAAGAGTTACGCTCAATTGCAACTGAACAATGGACTATGCGTTTAATTGACAGTTTTGTGCTCAGAGAGTTTTACCCAAGTTCTTTTCTGGTACTAGGCTACTTTAAGCATCCCCTCTGGTTGAAGCATATAATCATACTTCGAGGCCTTTCATGAGTATCTAGAGATTACCCAGATCTCATAGACTGTGACTAGCAGTCGAACTCATATAGGTGTGTTCCTTACAGGATGTTCTGTAGGACAACATCCCTGCTTGAATAAGCCACTCGGATCACATTAAGGAATTAACCAACCTACCATACAGCACAGGAGAAACGGTACATCTCAAACGAGTTGGATCTTTTTCAAATAAGGGGTCTCTCCTCTAGTCAACCACTAGCTTGTTTCACCATCCTACTTCACGGGATCTCCGATCACATAGGACAGGTTACCACTATGGAATGACTTTAAGTGGGTCTCAAACCCAACTCCCTTGATGCACCTTCTATCACATTACGTGACAGACCCTTAGTGAATTGATCTGCCAAATTCTTAGATGTATGGACATAGTCCAACGCAATTACTCCGGAGCTTCTCAGTTTTCTAACAGATTTTAACAGCCTTTTCACATGTCTTGAGGACTTCATGTTATCCTTAAAACTGTTCACCTTGATTATCACTGTTTGATTATCACAGTTCATAGAAATAGCCGGTATCGGTTTTTCAACTACCGGTAAATCCATAAGGAGATCACGAAGCCACTCAGTCTCAACTGTGGCGGTATCTAATGCTGTGAGTTCTGCTTCCATTGTTGACCTTGTTAAAATGGTCTGCTTGCAAGACTTCCATGAAACAACGCCACCTCCAAGTGAGAACATGTATCCACTTGTGGCATAAATCTCATCAGCATCAGATATCCAGTTTGCATCACAATAACCCTCCAGTACCCTCGGGTACCCAGTGTAGTGAATGCCATAGTTCATAGTTCCTTTTAGATAGCGCATTACTCTCTCAAGAGCACGCCAATGATCATCTTCAGGATTTGAAACAAATCGACTGAGTTTGCTCACAACAAACGAGATGTCAGGCCTCGTTGCACTAGCCAAGTACAGAAGAGAGCCAATGATTTGAGAATATCTCAATTGATCTCGTGCTATTTTTTGATTTTTCCTTAATAGCACGCTCGGATCATAAGGAGTTGGACCGGGTGTGCAGTCACTATACCCAAAGCGACTTAATACCTTTTCCACATAATAGGATTGCACAAGTGTAACCCCACCATTTCCTTCTCTCAATAGCTTTATGTTAAGAATAACATCAGCCTCACCCAAGTCTTTCATCTCAAAATTACTCGACAAGAATTCTTTCACTTCCATTATTAATTTAACATTACTTCCAAAGATTAGAATATCATCTACGTACAAGCACAAAATCACACCTTCTCCTCCAGCATACCGATAATAAACACATTTGTCAGCTTCATTCACAACAAAGCCTGCTGATGTTAAAGTTCTATCAAACTTCTCGTGCCATTGCTTAGGAGCTTGCTTTAGGCCATATAGGGATTTTAATAACCTACACACCTTTCCCTCTTGACCATTTGCTATGAATCCATCTGGCTGATCCATGTAGATCTCTTCCTCAAGCTCTCCATTCAAGAAAGTTGTCTTAACGTCCATCTGATGAACGAGAAGACCATGTGAGGCAGCCAAGGAAAGTAGCACTCGTATAGTCGTTAGACGGGCAACTGGTGAATAAGTATCAAAATAGTCTTCACCCTCTTTCTGAGTATAGCCTTTCGCCACAAGCCTTGCCTTGTACTTCTCAATAGTACCATCAGGCCTAAGCTTTTTCTTGAATACCCATTTACATCCTACAGATTTGCACCCGTACGGACGATCAACAACCTCCCATGTCCCGTTAGACATTATAGAGTCCATTTCACTCTGAACTGCTTCTTTCCAAAGGTCAGCATCAGGAGATGAAAATGCCTCTTCTATGGATTTAGGAGTATCATCCACAAGGTATATAATAAAGTCATCACCAAAAGACTTTGCAGTCCTCTGTCTCTTACTCTTTCGAGTGACTATATTATTATCCTCCTCTGGATTTTCCACATGAGTATCAACATCAGCTTGAATTATTGGTTCATGCATCACAGGAAAATTAGATTCATGACTAGAAGTGCTAGGTGTATTTTTCATTGGAAATTCATTCTCAAAGAATGTAGCGTCTCTTGATTCCATAATTGTACCTTCGTTCACATCGGGCACTTTAGAATTTATTATTAAGAATCTATAACCCACGCTGTGAATGGCATAACCGAGAAAGACACAATCAACAGTTTTTGGTCCAAGTTTTCTCTTTTTATTGATTGGCACGTTCACTTTAGCCAAACAACCCCATGTTCGCAGGTAAGAGAGATTTAATCTCTTCTTTTCCCATTCCTCGAATGATGTAATTTCTTTGTTCTTTGTGGGTACTCTATTCAGGACATGACATGCTATCAAAATCGCCTCACCCCACCATTCCTTAGATAGTCCCGCAGTCTCCAACATGGCATTAACCAAATCAGTTAGAGTACGGTTCTTTCTTTCGGCAATCCCATTGGATGGTGGTGAATATGGCGGTGTCCTCTCATGAATAATACCACACTCAGCACAAAACTCAGAGAATTCGTTTGAGAAATATTCTCCCCCGCGATCGGACCACAACCGTTTGATTTTCTTCTCAAGTTGATTTTCTACCTCAGCTTTATAGATCTTAAAATAATGCAACGCTTCATCTTTTGTTTTCAATAAATACACATAGCAAAATCTAGTACAATCATCTATTAGCGTCATGAAATATCTTTTGCCACCTTTGGTCAACTCGCCATTCATTTCGCACAAATCGGAATGAATTAGTTCTAATGGTGCTAAGTCCCTTGCCGCAGCAGCCTTGTGAGGCTTGCGAGGTTGCTTTGATTCCACACATACATGGCATTTAGACTCTTTGACCAAGTTAAATTTCGGGATTAAATTCATACTAGCTAAGCGAGTCCTACAACCAAAATTTACGTGACATAAACGTGAATGCCAAATATTTGTCTCATTATCATAGCTCACATGGTTCACCGAATTATTAAAACAAGCATCAAATAATGACAAGCGGAACAAGCCTCCGCTCTCATAGCCTTTACTAATAAAAGTCCCATACTTCGACAAAATACACTTATTGGACTCAAACACAAGTTTATAGCCGTCTCGACACAGCAATGAACCACTAATTAAATTCTTCCTTATTGAGGGGACATGCTGCACGATCTTTCCCGAAGTAAGCTTCAGATTGATCGTACCAGCACCAAGAACAGAAGCACGCGCGCCGTTCCCCATCAGCAAGGAGGAAGTCCTCCCGTCCTGATAAAAGGAAAACAAGGAAACATCAGCACACACATGCCCCGTTGTTCCTCCATCAGTCTCAATCATGTTTGCTATTTTCTTGGGCCTATACACGCTCTTCTCGCATTCAGCGGCGTAGTGTCCCTCGACACCACAAGTATAGCACTTGCCCTTTCCTTTGTTCTGTTGATTCTTCTTCTTCTTCTTAAAAGGAGTAGTGTTCTTTTGTTTGAGCTCTTGCTTGAATTTCTTCTTGGGGAAAGTTTGAGGACCTTTCTGCACCACATGGGCACTAGAACTTGCCTCGACAACTTTCTTGCCGCGGACATCTTTAGCTCTCGCCTTCTCTTCAACATCGAGAGAGCCAATGAGGTCGGCAGTGCCAAACTCTTGTCTCTTATGTTTCAGAGAAGTAGCAAAATCAGTCCAAGACTGTGGCAGCTTCGCAATGATGCAGCCCGCCACAAATTTCTGCGGCAGCTCACAACCAAAACTCTCAAGTTCTTTCACCAGTGTTTGTATGTCATGAGCTTGTTCTACTACAGAACAGCCCTCAACCATTTTGTAGTCATGAAACTGCTTCATGACATACAACTCGCTACCGGCGTCAGAAACTCCATATTTGGCATCTAGAGCATCCCACATCTCTTTTCCAGTAGACATAGTCACATATGAATCCACTATGGAATCTGCTAGCACGCTGATCATTGCCCCCTTGAACATAGTATCCGTATCCCTGAACCGCTGCTCATCATCAGCAGTATGTGGTCCAATCGGTCTAGGTTCGACAACAAAAAAAAACAGTGCATAGCACTCATCCATAATTCACATCTTTGACGCCACCTCTTGTAATTGGCACCATCAAAAACATTTGGTTTCAACACATTCGCAAAGTCAGTTACCGAGAATTGCCTATCACGTTTTTGGATTGTTGGAAACATTAGGCAAATTCAAGGTTGATTTAATCCAGAAATAGGCAAATTAATCGAGTCTAGTACGGAGAAGAAGTTTAGACAGATTCTCACCCAGCGGCACTTGAGCCGGCACCAGACATGGTGGTTGTTGATGTAGTCGACCCGCTTGATGCCGTGCAGAAAGGAAGCAGTGCCGATCACCTCTCCAGGAAGAAGATGCCGCCAGGAAGTAGATGATCACCAGAAAGTAGTCGTGTCGCAGAGACACTCCCCAAAAACGTGATTGCCGTCCTTCACCCGAGCAGGAGAACTCTTGGACAGGAAGCGTTCCGGAGGCCTACTCTTCCAGACCTTGTGCGCGCAAGTTCCGGAACGAGGAGAACTAGTTTTACAACAGAAACAGTGGAACCCAAGCCATCCAAAAGGGTAGCAGGATGAGGCTTTTATATAGCAGCCGGGAAACTGAGCAGGTGCAGGAGATCAACCAAAGGTCACGGAATAAACGCTCACGGGAGTAACTCCCGTCATCATGAACATAAACTCTAGTAACTCACGTCATTAGGATTGGAACCTCCTACACCTCCCGAAACTTCCACTTTAATCAGCATTAAGAATGGAAATAAATCCCGTATGGTATTAACCACACCAAACATATTATTTAATACATGCCCTTAGGATTTATTTGATATATTAAATATTATATGGGCCAAGCCCATAATATATCTAACATAAATATCACAAAATAGAATTTTACTGAAATTTAGTTTCGGTTAGTTTTAAATAAGATGATAACATTAGGTGATTCCAATTAATTTTTTCAGTGTACTTGGCAGTTGGTACTCGTGTTATCATGTACACATTCGTGACTTCTTTTTCCCCTGTTTTCAAAAGCCTTGTTTCATACAAGCGACTTATATGTAGTAACTAAGAAACACACACACGATAACATATTAACTGTTATTTTAGAAGATGTTTGATATTTACACTTCTTATAGGAAGAAGCGTGCAGGAAGAATGAATGAAGGGGGTGCTCTTAGGTCCTGTATAGAGCAGTTGCTTCTTGTTAAGGACGAAAAAGAGCGCCTTGTAATTGAAGCAGCTAATCAGATCTCTTCTGAGCAGAAGAAAACACAGAATTTACACCAGCAGTTTGAGGATGCAAATAAGCAATTTGAGAAGGTCATTAATGAAAACTACAATCTTCGCAACACTGTTGACTCAAAGGAGAAGTTGATCAAAGAGCTGAAAGAATCCAAAGCACATTCAGACCAAAAGCTAACTGATGCAACAGCAAGGCTTGAATTCTTACAGAAACAATGCACATCCCTTAAGTATGAGGTGTGCATGCTTCAGGAGGAACTTGAGATCCGCAACAAAGAGCGGGAATATGACATCAAATCAATACGTGCTGCTCAGAAGCAGCAGCTGGATAGCATGAAAAAGATAGCTGCACTGGAAGCAGAGTGCCAGAGGCTGCGGACCATGGTTCAGAAGCGTCTGCCAGGTCCTGCAGCGTTGGCGAAAATGAAAGACGAGGTCAAGAGACAAGGGACTATTTCAGCTGAGAATGGAACAAGAAGGCCCCGTGCCGTAGTACAGCCAAACCTGAGGGCGAGGCATTCTGTGTCTGAAGATTGCCAAGTAAGGCTGCAGGAATTGGGTGATGAGAATAGACATCTCAGGCAGCTATTGGCCCAGAAGGAGAGTGACCTACAGTTTGTTCAGTCAAAGTATATAGACGAGGCACGCAAGCTATCAGCAGTGCAAAGGCAGCAGGAAGAGTTGTTTGGTAGCCATGCTTTAACAGAGAATAACCATCCAAAACCAATGGTCAGCGCACTATCCAAGCTGCATCACTCAAGATCTGGGAAGCAAAAGGTGTCTCAGGTTAGAAGTAGGGGAAGAAGAATAACAGGATCTGACTTTCAATTGCTTGTTGATCCTCTGGAGATTGAGAAACTAGAGAGGACATCGAGACCTTCAAGTGCCCCACATCAGTGTGTGGATGCACCTGATACACACTCAAAATTGGTTGATTTAGAGACAGTTCACAGAGATCTAATTCCTGATGATGGTTTCTCTGACAAGTATCCTGAGTGCATTCAGGATGTTGTGAAGGTGATCATACATAAGCATCAAGTCAGTAAGATAAGTGTTGCTAGCATCATTGATGAAGTGACACATGCACTGAGTGAGATTCCCGTCGAAGGAAATAACGATGCACGCATATCATATAACAGGGCAGAATTAGACAAAATGGTGGCCACTCTGATAGAAAGAGTCAGTGGCATGGTTGAAAGATCTACTAAATACAATGCTATGAGGTTCCCATCATTTTTTCATGAGAAGTCTGAACTCACTTTGCGACTTGAGCACCTGGTTCATGTCTGTAGTGACGTATTAGATGGAAAGGCTAATCTTGATAAGCTTACTGATGAAGTTTGCTTGATCCTAGAGTGGATAGTGAGTCAATGCTTTTTGTGTCTCGATGGACTAGACGTTGTGGACTATATCACAAATAATTCTGATGGAAATCTGAGGACATTAAGCATTCATGAAAAAGATGCTATGCAGAGTACAAAATCAGAAATGGCTTCTGGAATGCAACAAGAGAAACAACTAGAATTGATTGAAACAAATGAAGGACAGATCCCTGATGTAACCTTAGAGAATCATTCTCAGGTTGAGTTCACCTCTGAACCTGCTGAAGATTTATTGGCTGTTAATCAAGTGCGGGGTGATAGTTGTCAGGAACAGCGCCCAGTATACCGTGAAAAAGAAAGGTATATTTTTCTTTTGGCCTTTTGAGAATCATCATCTATGATATTATTTGCAGCACTTCTACACCATTACTGAGAATTGAATATATAACGTGCGTAAGTAATTACTGTTATTTGTGATGCAGTGCTGCTTTTTACGGGAGCAATGAAAAAATAGCTGAAGAGGGGGGAAAACAACAAACGGTAATATCAAGTCCTTCTTAGAAACTCTGTCATTCTACATACCACAATTCTTTCATGGACATTTCCCAGTTTTATAGAGATATATAGACTGAAAAGATTAGCTGACATTCTGAATATGGCAAATCAAACTGAAAATTTAGCTCTCATTGATTGAAAAAATAATCATTATTACTCTTGCAGACCTCGGCAATATCTGCAGCAGCCAAGAAGCTTGCAGAATGCCAGGAAACAATCGCTAACCTAAGTAAGCAGTTGCATGCTCTAGAAAGTCCGGCCACTGCAGATGCATCAGACAAAGAAAAGTGTGGCACCTTACCTCTGCCAGCGGCAATCCTTCTTGCTGAAGCTGATCCCAAGCCTGACGATCTCTGTCCTCCCACGACTGAAGAAGCTGCACGCATCAAACAGCATGGTGAGCCTAATGCAACTGAGAAGAGCCTTGTGCACGAGGAAGATTCTGGCACGGGTGCAAAGGCTCGTCAAAGTGGTTCTACCCCAACAGGTGTTCGTCCAATGGTACCGAAGTCACCCAGAGCATCAGTTTCAGCTGACGCGAGAAAGAAGAAGCGGCGCGCGAGCCTGCTGAGTAGGCTTGTCTTCAGAAAGAAAGCATGAAACAATTCCTGGACCGCTGATCTGCTACTGCAATGGTCCGCTGCTGCAGTTGACCTCGAAATTAAGTTATCACTTATCAGTAATATAATTCAGAACTGTCGTCAGTACTTGGGAGCTCGTACTCTTGTGTTTTAAGTTATAACTTACCTTGTTTAAGTTATTTGCAATTCCAATAAGATGAGCAACGCTACCCACATGGTGTATGTAATTTATTTGGTATGTATTTGGACGTGAGCAATACTGTACTTGGGAAATTTGTTGGAGCCTGTTCACTCCAGAAGTGTGTGTGCGTAAAACTGTAAATTGTTCTCAAATTGTTACCCGTTGGATTAATAAATATCTGTATTTATCTTTTCAGTCATTGGACAATGGCATGTTCTAATGAAGATCTGCTTGGTCATTGGTCCGAGCTGCTACCTGCTACTGCTTCAGACCATTTCAGAACGGGTGCAGGCCGGGTGCTGGTCGTCCGCTTCAGATTTCTGGTAGGGGGGCGAACGAAAGCAGACGTCAGGCCGTGAGTCAGGACGATGAACGACCACTTCAGCAAGTGGTGTGTTAATCTGCTCGCCATCAAGCTCTTAACCATGAGTCCAAAGCAGCTGGCAATGAGCAACCGGAGATCGGAGCCATCTGATGAGAGCGCAATTGCTTATGCAGGTAGAAAGCAATCCAGCCATCCGTGGCGCCTAGCCAGTAGCCACCTACAGCTGCGCCGTTCCTTTCTCGTACAAACCAACCAGGCTGCCGCTGGTGCCGCGGTACGGAGGCCGGCGGCGAGCTGTGGAGTCGGATGGCTTCCCCGCAGCCGCGGGCAGCAGGGTTGATACGTGGGTAGACACCGGCAGACTCCATTGGCCGAGGGACACAGATGAGCAGATGAGAGCGGAGGAGAGACCGCAAGAGCGGAGGAGAGGCGCTGCCCCTCGCGGCGACACTGCCCTGCCGCGCACGGCGCATGGGCAGGGAACAGCAAGTGCAGCCGGGTCCACCCGCAGCCGGCAGGTCGTAGGCTCGTAGCTACACAGCTCTCCTCGTCCTCGTCCACGCGGGCCGGGACACGCCGATCGGCAATCGAAGTGCCCTTTCAGTGAGAATCTTAGCTTATCAACATCCAAAAGATTTCCCCTTTGTGGGCAGGTCTTGGTGACGTTGATCCTGGGCCTGATCCTGATCCAATAGAGCCAACCCCATCAGCAAGTTCCTTTCACCTTTTTGCACAAATGGTGCTTCGCTCGTATGGGCTTGCACTCTTTATTATCTCTCCCGTGCAAGTTGATGACATGGATAAACTCAGACTCGATACATTGTGAAGGGTTGAGCAGCACATTAATTTACATGTAAATCTAGAATACTGCTGTTATACGAAATTGTATTCTGATCTCTTCTCGACTAAACCCAACTCTTGGATTGATAAATAAGGTAGTTTGTTTTCACTACCAATTCAAAGAGATTTTTCTAAATCACAGTATTATACTCATATTATGCTTCTAAATATCCTAATGTGTACGCTTTAATTTGTTAGGGAAAAACCC
>CM014272.1:47461527-47488955 GCA_004135705.1 Alloteropsis semialata
GATCGAGTCAATTCCCCTCAGATTTATTGTCGTCGTCTTTTGCTAGCCCCCACCTAGACCCTAGCAGAAACCGATCTAATCCTGTGATTCCTGTCCCGTCGGATCGATCCCGCCATGGCCGCTCCCCTCTCCCCTGAGGCCTTATTTTTTCTCTTTATACTTCCCCCGGGGGAGAGAGCTGTACAAGGCGTGTTTTACAAATAAATAACAGAAAGCTTGCTGAAGAAGCCTTGCCGCCTGCGGGACACTGTGGGTGATGTTGGAGTAGGTCCTAATCCCAAGCCTGTTAGGGTCGTGCACGTAGCTTCGCGGCGCCTGTGGGGCGGCTGGAACAGTGCGCGTTACATCCCTCTGCCACGCCGGGCGGCGCGGTGAGGCCCGTTAATGCTAATAGGTAGCGTGGTAGATGTGCGGCGATGCGTCCCCCTTGTCCCTACCCGCGCCGGGTCCCTCCGGTTGACTCACGCCACCTGGCCCGACACGGACCCAGGCGAGGCGGAGATGGGTCGGGCGAGGCGGAGAAGGGTCGGCCGAGGCGGAGAAGGGTCGGCCGAGGCGGAGATGGGTCGGCCGAGGCGGAGAAGGGTCAGCCCCTTCCGGTACGACGTCTTCTTCGCCACCCTTGTTTATGGGCTTGCTTGTGCTTATCCCCCTCCCAAAGTAGTGAGGTCCCACCTGTCAGTGAGTGGGTCGGATATTGATATCCGACAAATAATGACAAATATAGATAATTTTAAATTATTGTTATAATGACACATGTGGGTAATTTAGACGAGTATTAAGGGGTTAATTCAATTCATTTTTCATAATGGCAGAGCCATGTAATTAACTTATAGACTTAGAAGTTACTTTTGGCTATTTTTATAATGGCAAAAGTTGGTATGTTTTTAGAAAATTAGAGTCCGCCGATTGATGGTCAGATGTTTATGATGTTTGTGAGATTTTTTAGAATTTATTGTTTTCTAGTGTGTCTCGTGAAGATTAACGTGGATGTTTATAAAACTAGTGGAGGGGCACGTGCCACAGGCACGTTTTTAAAAAATATATAGAACAAAAACATTATATTATAATAGAAAATCTAGTAAATAGTAAATTTGTGTTTACTACAAATATTTATATAAGATAATAATATATTTAAAGAACTTAATAAGCAAGAATTTAGATTAAATTACCAGTAAAGCATAAGTATTTTTTAGATGAATTTTTACCATCAAATTAAGGTTCAATAGAGGAAAAAATTGATTAAGTGGAACTGCTAATTTGGTGTAACTTTACTCTCGTATTTTCAATAGTGGAGATGCATATGCCTAGGCACGTGTTTTCAAAACCATTATATAGGATTTTTTATGTTTAAATAAAATCTACTTAACATACTTTCATATTTATAAAAAAACATACATGTCATAATGAAAAGTTGTTTTTTTAATATTATAGCCTTACATTAAACCTAGTGTATATGCTGTGTTACGCTTGCAGTTATTAAAAAGAAATCAGTAACCCCATTTTAAGGTCCCATCAATCACAAAACTTAGGGCTCATTTACCAGAAACGAAAATCTACGCCCATCTTGATAACTTCCTAGATTTCTCCAGGATGCATTTGTTCACTTTGTGTTCAAGGGTAGTTCCCAAAATCACCTTTAATGGTTAAAGGGGTTTGAGGGATAAAAACACTGCTACACATTATGTCGTGAAAATACAAAAATAAAAATTACACACCAATCAAGAGCATGTAGTCCTTTAGCTACTTTACATGAGAGCGTGAAAGACGTATATGCCTAATTAGGCCAAAGATCTACAAAAAAAATTATACACACCAGTTCCTCTGGCAGATGCAAGGCGACGACAAAAAAGAAATACAATCGCAGATCACAATTGCCCATACTGTTATAAGCACCACAGCCAAATATTTCACCAATATCACCAAGGGTAACACCAGGCAGTGGGGAGTGATCCATTAAGCTGGGTGCAATGTCATTAGCCAATGAAAAGAAACACAACTAACTTGGGTGCAATGTCATAATAGAAGAAGAATACACATGTATCTATACTAAGAATATTAAAAGAGCACAGAGAAGGGGAAACATTTTTCGACTACCAGAACACTGCCAGCATCCAACACGAAGCAGTTGACATGTAACCAGAGCAAGCACAAACTCCTCAGTGCTTAGTGATCTTCAGTACGTCCTATGCAAAAGAGCGAAAAGCAAGACAGTGAGTACAAAGTACCCTATGTCTACGAAATTAAGATTAGAAAGAAAAAAAATCATGTCATTAAGGGAAAATTTCCAATGCACTGAGGCAGCAATACGAAGGAGAAGCAACTCACCGCGGTAAGGCATCCACCTGTTCAGTAATACTTGTCCAGCCAGAAATAAACAATATCAGGAGGAGAAGCCTACTTTACATGCAAAAATAGTATCATATGGATTAGTCATTGATGTAAATCCTTTGATCTTTTAGACTTGATAGCACATTTAACCTTAGGCAAGCACAGTAGCTAAATTTGGCTTCTGGATTGTCACCAGCAGGCTATGTTTGTCGCCACAATCGAGCTCATAGGTTGCAATGTACGCCCATGTCACAGAATCTTCAAGTGCCTGTATCCGATGTGTAGATAATATTGGAAAACTCTATATGATTATGAGGAACACATAACACAAAGCAAAATTACTAAGAAGTGCTAGTATCCGATGCATAGATAATCACTTAACCATCCTATGTCAAATCAGCTATAGAATTGTATTGTACACTTCATTGGACAAAATAGCCAGACATGAGTAATCGGCAGGCAACAACCAACCTAACCACATAGAACATGATAATGAGTGGGGCTGCTAGTTCACGTGCACTCAGAATTTTCACCAAAAACATAAGAATTAGGGTTAAAAGAGGCATTTGCATAAATCAACCTATGTCAAATCGGTTGAAGCAGTGGCGGAGTTTGGCCCTGGGCTGCCTGTGCTGTAGCCCTGGCCTTGAGCCTATAATTCAATGGTGTAAATTAGATCAGATCATCAGAAGTAGTAAAAATGTTTTGCTTAGTCTAGGGCCTCGCCTGTTGTTCCTGGCTCCACCCTGGGTTGAAGAATTGTATTATACACTTCATTGGACCAAATAGGCAGACCTAAGTAATCGGCAGTCCTCTAAGCAACAACCAACCTAACCCCATAGAACATGATAATGAGTGGGGTGGTTACTGGTTAAGAACACAAACCTCTCTGCAGGTCACAGATACAAAAGAGAAACATATTAGTTGTAGCCTTTTCATAGAAAATAGTAACATGAAAAAAGAACAGATGAATACACAAGCACAATAGCACTTGCATTGCATTAGACAAAACTTTAAACTTATCTGAGCAATCATAAATGCCACTTGCAGCTTATCATGGACAAATCAAGTACATAGGTTGAGAACTTGTAAACATCTTTTCCTGGTCTGCTGCCTTTACACCACAATGGTAGGGGCTGAATTTTGGCAAACACCTAGATGGATTAAGTAAAACAACATCCAATTAGGGAAAAGGAACACCTGAAAATAAACCTGTAGTTATCTTGAGTTCCTGACATTATAATTTGTTGAGAGCAACATATTTCAAAGATCTCATACATTTGAGCACCATAAAAACTTGTCTCAGTTCACATATTAGATTATTAACCATAAAATAATATAAACCTTGACACCTCTTGAGTTCCTGACATTATAATTTGTTGAAAGCAACATATTTTCAAAGATCTCATACATTTGAGCACCGTAAAAACTTGTNGGTGCGCGTGTGGCCCACGGCGCGGTCGCGGCACTGCCTCGCGGAGTCGCGGTCCCGCGGCTGGGTGCGTGGTCCTGTGGTCTCGCGGCGTAGGGTGCGACGGCCAGTAACTTCCAAAAAAGCCATGGCTGGTGAAGATAGGTAAATTGTCATGTTCTTTTTTACTGTGATTTCAATTCAATTCGGTTTGTAGGGCAAAATAGATTCGGTATTTAGGACGATTTAGCTAACTGCATATTTATTGGTGTGATTTGTAGGCCAAATCACAGGGATTTAAATCTCGTTGTTAGGGTCAGGTCATTTTTCAGTTTGCCTGATGGGGGACCAAAGTCATGGCAGCAGGGTAAAACTTTACCAACGCAGATTGTTGATCCATGGGAATATGGCTTGTTGCAATTAGTTGATTTCATAGCAGAGCACTACCTGTGGGGTTCAAAGCAGCGCATAACTTTGTGGCGTGAGTTGGACAGTGATGCTTCTGTTGAGATAAAATCTGATGAGCAGTTGCTTGAGTGGTTTCATATTAATTTAGATAAGGGAGTAGTTCACATCAATGCCCAGATAAATGACTTTGAGGGCCCATTGCAGTGTTCACCGACTAAACGTAGATGCCATCCTTCTGTAAGAAATAGAGTGCCACCCACCAATGAGCCACCCACCAATGAGAGAGCCAAATCCACAACTAAGAAAAAGAGAGGCACCAAATTGAAAGGAAAAGGTGCAGATGATGATGAGGGTGTAGGAGTTGATGATGAGGGCATGTATTCTGACACCGATTCACTTGTGGCACCAAGTGACAGCAGCTATGATAGTGATTTGGCAGCATCATCTGACTCTGATGATGAGTGTTCTGACCTTGAGTTTGATCCTGATGGTGAAGTAGTTGATGATGATGAAGAATATGATCCTCCACCATTTTCATATGATGTCGATGATCCCTGTATTGATGTAGGTGTGGTGTTCCCAGATGTGTATGAATGCAAGTCAGCCGTTACACACCATGCAATCTTGAATGATCATGCTTTCAAAACTGTGAAAAGGGACAAGAAAAGATTTAGAGCCATATACAAGAGAGCTGATAAGGCCTGCAAGTAGACATTTTTTGCATCTACAAGTAATAAGTACATTGGCTGCAAGGTCAATAGTCCACTTTCCTGTTATTTTCAGCAAGTAGCCCAGATTTCAGTCATTTTCAGCAAGTAAATAGCCCAGATTTCAGTCATTTTCAGCAAGTAAATAGCCCAGATTTTTTTCATTTTCAGGTTAAGACGAGTGGACCAAAGCATACTTGTGGTTCATTCAACAATTGTGGTGAAACAATAGCGTCAAACAAATGGGTTGCTGAAAGAGTGGTGGATTTGTTGCGGGATGACCCTGAAATGACACCAAAAGAGTTGCACAATAGGCTGCAAAGGAAGTACTCCATAGATGTTCCATATCATAGGGTTTTCAGAGGCAAAGAGAGAGCAATGGACATCATATATGGGAAGTGGGCTGACAGTTATGACTTGCTACCTACCTATCAAGCTGAGCTTCTTAGAGTAGTACCTGGCAGCATTGTTGAGATGGACACTGAAAAGGATGACAATGGTGACATATGTTTCAGCAGGTTCTTTGTTGCTCTCAAACCATGCATTGATGGGTTTTTGCAAGGATGTAGACCCTACATTGCTATGGATGCCACACACTTGACAGGAAGGTCAAGAGGTCAATTGGCAGCCGCTGTTGCAGTTGATGGTCATAACTGGCTGTTTCCAGTGGCTTATGGTGTAATTGAGACAGAGTCCAAGGACAGCTGGACATGGTTTGTCAATAACTTGAAAAAGGCAATTGGTACTCCTAAAGGCTTGGTCATCAGTACAGATGCAGGCAAAGGAATAGAGGGGGCCGTGGATGATGTATACCCAGGAGTGGAACATAGAGAATGCATGAGGCACTTGTGGAAGAACATGAAAAAGAATGGATATAGTGGTGTGCTTTATGGTAAGAATATGTGGGCAGCTGCCAAGAGCTTTACAAATGACAAGTTCAAATATTTCATGAACAAGATAGAAGAAAAGGATTCTAGTGCACTTTCTTGGTTGGATGACAATCATCCATATGTGTGGAGTAGAAGCAAATTCAACGAAGATTGCAAGGTAGATTACATCAACAACAACCTTTCTGAATGTTTCAATAGTTGGGTGGCAAAAACCAAGAATTTTCAGATTGTTGACATGCATGACAAGATAAGACAGATGATCATTGAGAAATTTGTTTTGAGAGCCAAAATTGCTAGGAACATGTCAGGAACAATCATCCCAGCTATTACTAATGCTTTAAATGCTAAGTCTAAGGCTATCAAGGACCATGATGTACTGATATGTGGGGCTGGGACAGCTGAAGTAACTGTGAACAGATTTAGACATGCAGTCCACTTAGAGCATAAGACATGTACTTGTAGGGCTTGGCAAGTCACTGGAAAGCCCTGCAGCCATGCTTTAGCTTTCATTGCTAAACTTAGTAGGGAAGTGCCGATGGATGAATTTGTCCATGAATACTACTCTGTTGATAGGTTCAAAAAGACATATGCATGCACTTTCAACCCAATGACATCCAAGGATAGCTGGCCACGTATTGATTTAGGCTACAAAATCAAGAAACCCAAGTTGAGAAGAAAACCAGGAAGACCAAGAAATTCTAGGATCAAGTCCTATGATGAGGCAAGCACTAGTAAGAAAAGGAAATCATGTTCTGAATGTAATGAATTGGGTCATATAGCCAAACATTGTCAAGGAGGTCTCACTGCTAGTCAAAAGAGAAAGCTCTCATCTTCACAAAATGAATCAACATCACAACCAACAGGGTGAGTAATGAATTGATACTTATTTGCATTTTTTGGCTGTTTAGTTCAGTTGTTCACTGAACCATTTTTCGTCCATATGTGAAGTGCAAGTGCAGGTGCAAGGGGAAGGGGAAGAGGAAGAGGAAGAGGAAGAGGAAGAGGAAGGGGAAATACAAGTGAAAATGAAACAAGAGGTGCTGCAGAGGAAAGAGGAAGAAGAAGAGGAAGAGGAAGAGGAAGAGAAAGAGGAAGAGGAAGGGCAAGTGCAAGTGAAACTAGAGGTGGACAAGGAGGAAGGGCAGCAGGAAGAGGAACAGGAGGGAGATTGGCTTCATTGTTAGGAATAGATGTATGAAACCCATGTATGAATGTGATGCATTGCCATACTAGCTGTTGCTTTTGTTGGACATGTATTGTGATGTAAATTGGATGTGTTCCTGTTTGTGTATGTCTACTACTACTAGCTGTTGTTTTTGTTGGACAAGTATTGTGGAATGTTATTTATCTATATATGCATGTGGTTTGGACTTCCTTTTGTGCCATGATATTGTCGAAATTTTGAATTTTTTTGTTGAAATTGTTTCAGATTTGTCCATACTTTAAATTTATGCTAATTTATATAAGCTTGGTTTCAGATCTGTCCAAATGCCGTTAAATATTTTTTGAATTGATGTCTACACATTTGGTACTAAGCAGGGGTAAAATCACAATGTGCTCAACAAAGCAGGGGCATATTTGCAAGGGCAACATAGTCCTTTTTCTGCTCTTTTCACACCGTCACCTGCTGTTCACGGAGTGAGGGTAAACTAAGCCTTCGTATTCAGAAAAGGGGGGTAAAAATGCAACGGAGGAAAAAGTGGAGGTAAAATCACAATTGGAGAATAAAGTTGGGGCAAGAACGCAATAGCCCCAACAAATTGTGATCCGTGGGCCGGACGAACGAGGAGGGCCATCGTGCGCTGCTGCTAGAAATGAAAAGTCAACCAGATCAACAACGTGGGCAAAGTCGTCTTTGTAGTGGGCCGATATGAGGCCCGTGGTGGCGTCGTCACGGGCACGAGGGCCTCGCTCGAGTCTGGCTGGTCGTCCAGTTCTGTTGCCCTCAAGCCCATATTTCTTTAAGGGCCTTAGGGCAGTCCCAACCCAGAAACTAGATGATAGTTTCCATAGATGCCACCTCATCAAGACACTACCCTTAGAAACTGAGTGCTCCAATGCATAGTTTCTATACTAGTTTCTATACTGAAGGAAAATTTAATGACCTGATTTATTGATGAGAAACATGCGTTGGTTAGATGTGGCAAACTCATCTGTAGCCTTCCTGCTGCCGTGTATGTTCCACAATGCAAACACGCCATTAAAAAAAACTCATACTGCTACAGCATATGCAAGCAACACGTACGCCATAAACAAATATACTAGGTTGGTAGGTAACGCATGGTCATACTATTGCCATGCCAATAAACCAAATGATCAGTTTAGGTTCAGATTACATATAGATAGCATTGCAATATGTAGATAGTCTTTTGGTGGACAAGGTCACATGAACTCCAGCCTCCTGGTGCACATCAACACGCCATGAAGAGATGCAACACGCCATGAACAGATGCCTCTAGTGCTCACATCAACACGCCATGAACAGAGGCCTCCAGTGCGCATGCCAACTCCACATGCTACTGCAGGAGAAAAGGTTGAAGACAAATGTCAGAAATCAATAGAATCAGGTCGGCTACCATAAGAAAAAAAGGACAGTACTCTTCATCTATTCAGAACAGAAGAAAGACCATGAAAGAAAGAACTATTTTTGCAACAGTAATATGATGTACAGGCAAGCTAATTAATTGAAATCATCACATCACCTAGCTAATTGTATTCCCAAACTTTTGCCAGATATGCTCAATTAAGTCTGATTGCGGTTGTCTATGAGTAGTTCGATCACGAATAATGGCATTTCTTTGTATCACTTGTTCCATCTCCGGGTTAGCTTCAGCTTGAGAAATTGTAGCTTCTCGAACAGTTGATGTACTTGGTGCCTCATTCAAATCAAAAGGAATCTGCTCTATATCTTTCTCATCTTCAATTATCATGTTATGAAGGATGATACAAGCTAGCATGATGTTCTCGAGATCCCCTTGATCAAATAGACGTGCAGGCTGTTTCAAAATTCTAAAGCGAGATTGCAAAATATCAAAAGCACATTCAACATCTTTCCTTTCCCCTTCTTGACGTGCTGCAAATAATTTATGCTTTTCTGACTGTGGTTGACGTATTGACTTAACAAAAGCAGCCCATTCTGGGTATATACCATCTGCAAGGTAGTAACCATTGTTGTACTGCCTTCCATTGACATGGAACTGTACTTGAGGACTTTCTCCTCTCAACTGTTGGACGAACAGAGGTGATTGGTTAAGCACATTGATATCATTGTTTGATCCAGCAACACCAAAGAAAGCATGCCATATCCAACGATCATGCGAAGCTACTGCTTCTAGAATAATTGTAGGAACACCTTGATCACCACGAGTATACATTCCCTTCCATGCAACAGGGCATTTCTCCCAATGCCAATGTCTTCTTCATGCGACCAATTCAATCTCTTGTCAGTCCTGACAGGCTCGAGGGAGTCATCATCATCAATGTCAATTGTTTCTTCTTCTTGTGACCCATTTTGTGCATCTGCAGCACCCATTGCTAAGCCACTTTCAGTTGGTGATGGGGTCCCTCTACTGCTTGTAGCTCCAACAAAATGGAAATTCTCTCGAAGTTGACTTGCATTGGGATAGTTAACTGGATATGTATGTGGAAACCTATGACTACTTTGCGGCATCTGTAATGCATTCTGTAAAGAGTTGACGAATCCACCTTGTGGATATAGCCTGAAAAATGAAAAATAAAGGTACTCAGTTTTATTGACAGGCCTGGTGGAAAATAGTGTCCTCAATGTTTTTCGAATATGTAGCTCTCAACACAATAGACAATAGACACCAACTACGAACAGCTGTACAGAATGCCCCTTTATTCTAGCTAAGACACCAACTAAGAAGAGCATGATCGGGGCATGGATTATCTAACACAGTAGTACTCAATGTTTTTCGAATAATATTCCAATATTGCAAATACACAGTGCATATCACGAGATACAAAATCATAATGACACCATACCATTCCGAGCTGCTAGGAGATGCATCAACCATGAAAGAGCTGCCGAGAGACGATGCAGTCCAAAGCGAAGGACCTGGATGCGGGCCGATTCCACCACCAATGCCTTGACCGCTGGAAGGAGCACCGATGCTTGGAGAAGCGCCGTCTGGACCACCAGCGGGAGTCGCAGTGCCCAGAGAAGCAGCAACAGCAGTGGCTCTCCTGGAACTCGAACTAGATGAGTTCTTTCTCGATTTCTTTTGCTGTACACCTAGCTTCTCCGATCGATTCATCCTCAACGCTGCTCCCTTTGATATGGATTGGGGATTGATTTTGCTGAACTAAGAGCTGAAAGCCTGGAACTCCTCGGAAGGAGATGGGGAAAGATGGAAGTGCAGAGGAGATCATCACCCGGGGGGGATATTGGATAGGAAAAGGCTCTGCGCGGGAGATTGGAGCGGAAAATAAGCTGCGCGCGCAATTGCTACGGGAAGCTGCAAATCGACGGAAAAAATTTGGGACAGGGAAGGGCGGGCGGGCGGCGACGCCATCGAATCGCAGCAGGGAAAGAGTGCCAGCGTCGCGCGTCAAGGGAGAGAGGGGCGGCGCGCGCGGGAGGGAAAAAAGCGCGCGCGGGATCCTCCAGCATGGCTCGCGCGGGAGGGAGGGACGCGGAGCGCGGGCCGCGGGGCGCTCGCTCGTGGCGGTGCCGAGGCGGAGAGGGATGGGGTCGCACAGTGGATCCGGAGGTCGGGGAGAAAAACGAGGAAGGAAACGAGTGTGCTTGTCCAACGCGATTTCGGCGGTGTCTACGGCCTTTGGAGCGCGAGCCGACTCGGTTTCTTTGCTGAGAAACGATTTCCTTCTCTTCCTTCATTTAACTTACTGCCATGTCACCAAATTGCTGATGTGGTGCTGATGTGGACACATATTTAATGCTATGAAAACTAGCTGAGCTGGAGGGTTGGGGGTGCCCTTAAGGCTTAAGGGGAATCAAAATGCGTGTTCGGTTGGAGGGACAAATTTTTTGTCCCTCCATTAAATGCTACTTTGACCACTAATTAGGGGTATTAAATAAAGTCAGTTTACAAAACTAACTCCACAACTCCTGGCAAATTCGTGAGACGAATCTAATGAGGCCTTTGACCGCACGATTAGAGGATGGTTACTGTAGCATTATTGTTGCAAATCATGGATTAATTAGGCTCATTAGATTCATCGCGCAAAGTTGCACTCATCTGTGAAAAGGTTTTGTAAATAAACTTCGTTTAGGGCTCCATGCATGCGACAGTATTTGGAGACAAAAAATTGTCCCCAACTGCCGAACACGGTAAATCTTAGTTAGTGTTTCATTCTTTTTTTAAAAAAAAAGAGCTGATAGAGTGTTAGAAGTAGTTTTTTTTTCTCAGGTTATCGCCATAACAAAAAGATGCGGGCTTAAGACTTTCAAGCCCTCAGACGTGTGTCATTTCTCCTTATCCAAGTTTCATTACATACGCAAACAAGATACACATTATATTATTGACAAAGAATTTGCTGGTCAAATGCCTCTACCACAGCTCAAATGGAAGAAATCTTCTCTTGACAAAGAACCAACCAAAATCGAAAAGCAAGAAATCTGTTACTTCGACTCAATTGATCGAATCACCAAACTGGCATTTCCAATTGCACGGCGCCAGTCCAGAAAAGATCAATTCTGACCAATTCTGAATGAACCTTGATCGGCGATCAATGCGGCGGCCGGTAGTAGCCGTAGACGCTGTAGAAGGTCTGCATCATGGTGAGCAGCAGCAGGAACACGGCGGCGACGACGGAGACGATCGCCCACGGGTTGCTGAAGTAGTTGTGCTGCAGGTTCGCCACCCACGTGCTCCACTTGTACTCGTAGTACCTGTTCACCTGATCCGACAGCCCGGAGAGGTAGCTGTCGTTGATGTCGAACACCACCTCGTCGCAGAGGCGATTGAAGAGGTCGGCCACCTCGGCGTCGCTGCCGAGCCAGTGCTCGATGATGCCCCGGTCGTGCAGGTACTTGACGTCCTCCGCCGAGTTGATGAGGTTGTCCATGAAGATGGCGTAGGAGGTGATGTTGTTGCCGCCCGGGGTGGCGATGTCCATGTGGCACTGCTCGAACGCGATCAGGTTCAGGAACAGCAACTTGGAGCAGTCGTGGATGAGGATCCGCGGGATCTGGAGCACGCCGTTGTCGAACTTGATGTCCCAGAAGCGGTCCGTGTTGCGGCGCCGGCACCGGATGCCGGCCTCCCGGAGCTCCGACACGCAGTGCACGAACTGCTGCCGCCGCTTGTCGGCCACCCGCCGCAGGCCGGACCACTTCTTGAGCCAGAGCCGCGCAGGGGGAGGCGGCATGGGCTGCAGGCCGGCGCGCAGGAGGCTGCGCCGGAACACGTCGAGGCAGTGGAGCATCGGGTCGGACAGCGGGTCGAACGCCGCCATGGCCTCGGCGCCGACGGACGACTCCAGCTTGGACCGGTCCTTGCGGAGCAGCGGCGCGTCGGTGGGCATGAGCGGGTCGAAGAACCGCACGGCGAGGCTTGCGACGGCGCCGGTCTGCTCCGGGTTGCCGAGCTGGATCCCGAGCAGGAGGTCGAGCACGAACAGCGGAATCTGGTTCTCGAGCAGGATCATGTCGTTGCGCACGGCGTGCATCGCGCCGCGCAGGGCGAAGATCGGGTCGTGCCGCGAGTACCCGAGGTCGTCGACGAACCCCTTCCCGCCGTCCAGCGCGCCGCGGAAGAGCTCCAGCGCGAAGGTCCCGTCCAGCACGAGGCACTCGGCGAGCTCATTGCTCCCCATCCCGGCGGCGCGGCCCTCGTAGGAGGCGCGCACCCGGTCCTCCAGCGCCCGCACGGCGCCGAGGTAGGCCGTGACGTCGTGGCCCGTGCGCTTGAGCACGTGGTGCAGCGCGCGCCACTTGTGGCGGTCCATCTCCCGCAGGCGGCGCCGGCCGTGGTGGAGTGGGCCGATGGACACCACCTGCGGCGTGTAGACGCGCTCGTCGCCGTCGCGTAGGCACTTGGGGACGCGGTACACGGAGAGGCGCGCCCAGGGCAACGCCGCCTCCTCGGCGCGCGCCTGCGCCAGCTTCCCGCGGATGGCGATCACCCATTCCGAGTCCTGCGGCTTGGGGCTGTGCGCGGGGGACTGCGCCCGCGACCTGAGCGGCCGGTCCTGCTCCGCCTGGCGCTGGAGCGGCTGCGGCGGCGGCGACGACGCGGCGCCGTTGGTGAGCGGCAGCGGCAGGCCCCGCGCCCGCTGCGGCGGCGGGGACTTCTGGAGGCTGGCGTCGACGGCCTCCCTGAGCTTGATGGTGATGAGGTACCAGCTCAGCACGTCCTTGTTGAAGACGGCGACCATCGGTGGCGGACGGCGGCTCGGCTGGCTGATGGCGTGTGGCGTCTCGTGGCTGCCAAGTCTGGCAGGTCCCGGGCCCTTGACAAGCCGGCAAGCCGGCAAGGCAGGCAATGATGTGCAGTGCGTGGGGTGATGTGGGAGCGATGTGCTGATGGTGATCGGGATGTGGATGTGTGGAAGTCTGTCTCGTGTTGCTTGTCCGCTTAAAAATATTCGGACTTAACGTGTAAACAAACACAAAAGTTTGGATTAGTTCAGCCTGCATTACGCATTCGTATTCTCATTCCCAAGTGTAATGGGTGAGGTGAGAGTGACACCAATCTAGCAAATCTTCGTTACCGAGACAAGTTCATTCTCGTATTCTTGCTGCTCGAGTACACAAGCTGAACTGCCGTCCAACGAGTCAACAATTGTACACTATACGACTCCACGACCACGAATCCACCTATGCAACGCATGTGTCGGGGATTGGGATGACACCCGAAGCTGAGTTTAAGGGGCTATCTGCAATTTGCATGTTTGGGGACCAGAATGACATCCGAACCTAACTTTAGAGATCCAAATATGCAATTTATGAGTTTAGGGACCGAAATGACACAGCGTGACAAGTTTAAGGACCGCCGGTGGACTTTACTCTATGGAAAAAAAAAACTCCGGGTTCAGAACAAAAGCGAAGCTTTTCTGCACGGGTAAAGGCGGAATCGGATGCTCGCCGATTCCTAGCCGTTGCGACATGGGGGCGTGCGTGTGTCGGGACCCGGGAGCATCGAGTGATCGAGCAATCGAGCCAGTGGGGTGCACGGCGCCGTCCCTTCGCGTCGAGGCCAAATGAGCTGCACACGATCACGATCGCGCCCTGACTCGGCACATGTTGATCAAAGAACCGAGCCTGGATCGTATCGTATCCTACTACAAACGCAGTCACGCGCACGCCCCACCCACCCGCGGCGGAGGAGAGCACTGTGATTGCCGCCACTAATCGGCACGTCTGTCAGGCTCGTGCTCATCAATGCCAGATTGCCAGTGGTGCGGTGGTGCCCGCATCTTGCGTGCTGTGGGCACGAACGCCGGCTGGCTCGAGGCTGGACAAATAACGCCTCGTGCACGCTGCTGGCGAAGTAGTACCAGTACGTGCTATTCTAGGGAATTGGTGTCACCGGCAATAATTAGATTTGAGCTGGTCGCGTGACAATAGCCGGCGACGTAGTACGTGCTATTCCATGTGGGCTTTAAATCTTTGTTTGATGGCTGGTTGGACACGAAATTAATCAGCTTCTGCCAAGAGCCCAAGGCGATGTGAAGTTGGGTCCTGAAACGTGGCTCCCGCGGACTGGGGGCCCTAATGAGAAGATGGGTTTATCCGGCATTTGCATGATGGGCTGGACCGTGGGCCCTGCGTGTCCTGCTTTTAAGTAGACAACGCACCGCGCGTCTCCTTTGGAGCAATAACAATATCAGAAAGATGGGGGCATTCTGATATTTGAAGCCTCAGTTAAGGCACCGTTTGGATTAGATGATCTAGATTTTCGATTGATTCTCAAAAGCTGGATTGTGGACAAAATCTAGATGCTTGTGTTTGGATCTACAGATTCTCTTAGCTCATTTTATATATTTTGGTACCTGCATCCTTTTTATACCGTTCCTGATATTTTATTTTTGCTCCGACGCTTCGTGATGTGACGTGCTGATGGATAACCATGGGGGCAAAAAGGTAATTTCCACATGCTGTATCAGCTGGAAGGTGCTTCGTCTCGGATTCTAGGATTTTCTGAATCTCCAAATCTCTTTGCCAGAATCTTTGTAAAAATCTGACCGATTTGGGATACCGACAGCTTCTGGATTATGGTATTTTCAAAATCTCTGGTAAACCAAACGGGGTTATCGCGAAGCGAGGTAACATTAATCAATGGCGCTGCCCAAGTGACGGCATCTTCAGTGCCGATACCATGTCCACGGTCCACCTCATAATTACCACCACCACGCCCCCACGCAAACGAGTTTTCTACATTACGCGTAGAAAATATCACGCTTGAGAAAAATATCTAGTCATGGGCGTTAATGCAGGATAACGATGAACTTTCAGCTAAACAGAGCTGTACAATTTCGAACATCCTTCACCCGTACTGAACTTAGCGACAAGCTCTTCATGCTTTAGCGGCAGTAGTGGCCCTGGTCCAGCCAACGAGCACAGCTTTTGTGTGCGTGTTTAGGCCTTGTTTTTGTTTAGTTCGATTGAATTCGATTGAATGCACTGTAGAAAAATGCATTGGGAATTAAAAAAGTAGAGGGAGGACACATTGTTCAATGAAGGGCCTGTTTAATACGTGTGAAAGAGTGAAAAGTGTATGTATTGGGTGCGTGCACAGAGAGAAGAAATAAACTGACACGATTCTCGATGTAGAAAGAGAATGAAGAGTGACGTGAATTGAACACGCCCGAAATGTCTTTTGGTTGAATTGGTTGAACTGGAGAACCGAGCCTCCGACTACTGTCATAAAGTTGGGACGGAACTGTAGCTACAGATTGAAAGTTGAAACGGGTGCACAGGGGAGAGCGACTACCCGCAGACAGCATTGGACACCTGACCTGACGACACTATGCTGCAACGTAACGTATACATTTCCTGGACTACCAACTGGCAAGATCATTTCCTCGAAGCAGAACCATAAATGCATAGACAAAAGCCTGTGTGAGGGTGTTTAGATGTAGTTGTTATGCATTGAGTTGCGTGTGTAAAAAAAAATACATTGAGAACAATGCATTTTGTAAAATAGATGCAAAAGAGGTGAACTAACACCCCCACAGACGGTTCCTCCCCCGCTTTCCGTGCCAAAGAAAAGAGCATCCGAGGCAAGAGCACGGCGCGAAGGCGGAGAAACGGACAAAAGCCAGACAAGCTTCACGTTTTGGGTACTGGACTATTGGTCCTACTGGACGAGCGAGACGGACACCCCAACGGCATTTACGCCCAGCAAGCACGGTCGCCGGCACCACCGCGCACCAGCGCCACAGCAGGCAGTAGTGGACAGAGCAGCCGGCCATTGCTTCGACAAGTTTTGCTTGCATTGCTCTAATAAGTATTGTACTATTGTATGGCAGCCTTTGGGTCTGTTTAGTTGGTGGACAAAGTTTGTGAAGTTTACTGTAGCAATTTTAAACCAAAGATTAGAAGCACTAAATATGATCTAATTATAAAACTAATTACACGGATGGACGGAAAATCGTGAGACAAATCTATTAAGCCTAATTAATCCGTCATTAGAGATTGTTTACTGTAGCACGACGTTGTCTAATCATGGTCTAATTAGGCTCATTAGATTCGTCTCGCGAAGTTACCCGGGGTTATGGAAGGGGTTTTGTCATTAATCCATGTTTAATACCCTTAATTAGTGTCCTAACATTTGATTTGATGGATAATAGTGAAAAGTTTGAAAATTTTGTGCAACTAAACAAGGCCTTTGTGAGTTAAGACCTTGTTTGGTTGCGGCAAGTTTCGCAACTTTTTACTATTCAACTGTCACATCGAATGTTTGGACACTATTTAGGAGTATTAAACATGAATTAATGATAAATCCTATTCCATAACTCCGAGTGAAATTTCGAGAGGAATCTAATGAGTATAATTAAACCATGATTAGACAACATCGTGCTGTAAGCAATCTCTAATGACAGATTAATTAGGCTTAATATATTTGTCTCACGATTTTCTATCCGTGTAATTAGTTTTATAATTAGATAATATTTAAACCTTCTAATCTTCGATTTACAATTACTACAGCAATTTTCGTAACTTTCTCACCGCACCTAATCAAGGCCTCAACATGATGTCTTTGTTTGACCAACTACGCCGCATACGTTACTGGCCCAATATATCCTAGTGAGATTTTCTTTCTGATCCTTTTCCAGTCTTCAAAACCTAATCATGTGAGTTTGATGTTTGAACAAATGGTTTGGCCGAACCCTATGCTACAGGTCGCGGAAGGCATTGTAGTATCCTACCAGCGAAGGAACAGAGGATACGAGTAGTACAGCATATAGCCTACAAGAGAAGTTCGGCTGTGTTTAGATGGAGGGTGAAATTTTTTTCACCCTCCTTTGACCACTAATTAGGGGTATTAAATAAAGTCAGTTTACAAAACTACCTCCACAACCCCCTGTAAATTCACGAGACGAATCTAATGAGGCCTTTGACCGCACGATTAGAGGATGATTACTGTAGCATTACTGTAGCAAATTATGGATTAATTAGGCTCATTAGATTCGTCTCGAAAAGTTACGCTCATCCGTGAAGAGGTTTTGCAAATAGACTTCATTTAGTACTCCATGCAAGAAAGATTTCTTTTTGTAAAATTTGTTGGAGCTCCATCTAAACATGGCCGAAGTCATGGCTAGACAAAAAGTACAGTAGGAAAATCCCGCTTTTATAAAGGTGAGACGTTGAAATGGGCAAAAGTGCCACATTCCCTTTTTTAAAAAACAATCACCTGTCCTTCGCGAACAAATGCAACATTTGCTGACAAATAGACCCCTCTGACAAAAAGAACAATGCACGAAATCTCATTTGGTTAGAATGGAACAATATAGACAATGTGATGAACATTGATCACCCAACAAGTGCATCTAAGTTCATGTACAATTTCTAGGCCAGTTATTTGAATAATCAAGGTTGGTTATATGGAATCCCAAGCTTGAAAAACAAAAAATCAAAACAGAATTTTCCACATTTATTTTAAAGTATTGTCATCAGTGGCTCTCGATGATATGGCAGATATAACAATACAACCCATAAGAACTCAAACAACATATACCTTGCAGTATAAACTAGCATTATAAAACATTACTACTGCAGATTCTATTTTTCAATATTAGAATTTCAAACAGATGAATTTCATAAATGATTTGTACTCCCCCTAACTTTTGACACTTTTAGAGAAGGTGCTATGCACTATTGAGGTGACTTCTGATTTAATTCACCAAATTAAACTCGAAGTGCTGTATTACACAAGCATCAAATATCTGAACAAGAAATACACACATCCTAGTTATTTATCATGATATCGTTCACTATCATCATAACCATCACCACAGATAGTTTAACTTACAAGCAACTAACACATCGTTATCCAAGAGTAACAGCAAACTGATGCAATTGGCTTTAATGTATGCCCTATGGATTTTGTTTGCATACAGTTTCAGCAGCATACCATGCAGTATGAAATTGGACAAACAGAAAATAATTCTCTGACCATAGAGAACGTCAACGATTTACTCCCACCATTTCAAATTATACCAAGTCATTTTGTCTTTTCAAGGTTCATTACTTTTGACATGCATCTAGACTATGTATATCTAGGTGCATAGCAAAAGTAATGAACCTCGAAAACCTAAAACAACCTACAATTTGGAAGGGACTACATACTTCCTTCAAACCTACTAGCAAAGAAACAAACAATATACTGCTACTGGTGTAGTCTGCCATCTACAGCTAACTATACCAATTACCAATATGTTTCATACTGATGGAATTTATGGGAATCGTAGCACAAGATTTCTCAAACCCCCATCAGTAAAATTAAAAAAGTGAGAAAAAACAATATATCTAGATATGGATGGAAACATATCATTTGGTCACCTTAACGAGACAACAAGAGCAAATTTAGGTTAACGAGCATGGAAACGCCTAATGCTGATGCATTAGCCAATAAAAACAACATGAAGAGATCCATAGACGGTTATCTTGCACGGACCGGCCAGGCAATGTGATAAGCTTAGGAAACATGAATATGTGATTAGAAAATGGAAAGGAATAAAAAACAGTTCATAAAATTGCCATCTCATATCACTGTGGCGGAGGGTTGCCAAACCTACGCCGGATCGCTGACATGACACTCCTCATCCTGTTTATGGTATGAGTCGATGATTGTGCGCCAGCAGCAGCGTTGGTTGGAAGGTCCATGCCAGCCATCTGATCGGTCAGCTCAGTAATTTGTGCCTGCCCTGTCTCCTGGGCACCATTTTCACTAGCACTCCCAGCATCGTGCTCCAACACAATATCCAAGCTGATCGAAAATGAATCCCCCCTGGTAACCTTCAGATTCTCAATGCACTCGTAGGACACTCCACGGCATCTCTTCAGCTTCACCTTGACTAAACTGGGGCAGCCCCCATTCAGTGCTTCCATCCCGCGATCTGACACTGGGCACCCCTTGATGCAGAGCTTCTTGAGTGCAGCACATCGCTCAGCCAAGCAAATGATCTCAGTATCCCCCACGGTTTCACATCCACAAAGCGCAAGTCGCTCCAAGGAACGACAGTGCTCACCTAGCATCCGGAGGCTCAACACAGTGGGGTTTACCCCAATCAAGACGAGCTCCTGCAGGTCCGGACATCCTCGTGCCACGGCCATGAGTCCAAAATCCCCAATTCGGTTTGTGCGCCACCCATCAATATGCAGCTTGCGGAGTTTGTGGCACTTCTCGGCAACACTGGTGATGCCCGAGTCAGTGCACTCAGGGGTCTTTACTAGGAACAGCACCTCCAGGTTTCTGCAGGCCGAGAGCGCAGCTAGGCCACGGTCGCCCACCTGGAGCTTCTCGAGGTGAAGCTCAACAAGACCAGGAGCACGCGCAGTGATGACCTCCAATGGCAGGTCCCAGGCACCGGAGCACCGCAATATCTTGAGCGAGCGGAGGTTTGGTGAGGACGCCACAAGAGGCACAAAGCACAGAGCGCTATATAGATCCTTCAGGCAAACCGAGCGAAGGGATAACGCCTGTGGAAATTTGATCTCCTCAGCAATGGCAGTAGCCGCACCGGCCGTGTCTGGGAGGCCACGGAGGCGCTTGACGGAGAGGTCTTCGAGGAGTGGGCACGCCTGAAGCACGGCGACGAAGGCCTTGGGCCCGAAGGTGCAGGACGCAACGGAGAGCTTGCGGAGCGCCGGCGCGGCTGCGGCCAGCGAGGCCAGCCCGGTGTCGGATAGCTGCCGCAGCCCGCGGAGCTTGAGCCTGCCGAGGCGGTCCGAGGGCAGCGCCTCGGCCACCGCCGCGGCGCCGTCGTCGGCGAGGCTGTCCGCTCCGGAGCCCCGCGCGCTGCGGAGCGCGAGCTTGGTGACGGCCGTGAACCGCCCGAAGAGCGCGGCCGCCGCGAGGCCCAGCCCGGCCCGCGCGTCGAGCGAGAGGCGGTGGCGCGTGGCGGCGTCGACCTCCTTCCAGCGCGCGCAGGCGAGGGAGCAGGCGCTGCGGTCGGCGGGCGAGAGCGACGCGAAGACGAGCGCGAGGATCTCGTCGGGCAGGTCCTGCGTGTAGTCCCGCGCGGGCGGCGCGAACGAGAAGGAGCTGCCGCTGCCGCTGCCCACCGCGGCGACCTGCGCCATCACGGCCTGCCGCGGCTTGTGCTGCGCCGGCGGCGGCGCCATCGGGGAGAGCGACCTGCTGCGGCGCGGCGGGGAGCTGGGGTTGGATTTGGAGAGGGAGGAGGGGGAGAGTCCCATGCTACGGCGGGCCGGGGCGGGCGGGGCAGACGGTGGCCATCCGGGAGGCGCGCCGCGCGGGGGGGTAGGCGCGGGCGGATCTGCCGATCTGGGGGAGCGCTGGGATGGGAAGGGATGGGAGGAATGGGGAAAGTATCGTGCCGTGGAGGGGCGAGTTTATGGGGATGGTGTTTCTCAGGTGGGTGCGGACGGGAAGATGGCAGGGGCGCAGGAGAGGGAGAGAGAGAGAGGAGGAGACGGCGTGGGCTCGGGCTTTTCTGGGCTGGGCCGCGGACTCAGCCATTCTTTCTTCTTTGACGGGTTTGGGCGCTTGGCAAGCAAGGAAAAAGCCAGCGTGAATTTTGAATTCTCCTCGATGATGGCTGTTGTTGCCTGCTGGGCCTGTTTAGTTCGCGAGAAAGTTTGCGAAATCTACTGTAGCAAAACTAAATCGAAGATTAGGAGGACTAAACATGATCTAATTATAAAACTAAATACACAGATGGACGGGAAATCGCGAGACGAATCTATTAAGTCTAATTAATCCGTCATTAGAGATTGTTTACTGTAGCACGACGTTGTCTAATCATGGCCAAATTAGGCTCATTAGATTCGTCTCGCAAAGTTACCGGGGGTTATGGAATGGGTTTTGTCATTAACACACGTTTAATACTCCATGCATACATGTAAGATTCCCTTTAATGAATAGTGAAATTCGATAAATAGTGAAGTTTATGCATGTAAGATTCCCTTTGATGAATAGCGAAGTTCGATGAATAGTGAAGTTTGGGGTGGAAACTAAACAGGGCCTTTCACTGATCCTCCCTGCTGGGCCCGCGCTTCAATTGACGCGATGGTTGAACTCGCTCTGGCCACAACATTTTTCTGACCCGGTTTTGGCTGCGAACCACGTGCTCGTGGCATGGTGCCCCCGGAGGCAGAGCCGCATACGTTACGTAGGCGTCGCGGGCCGGGGAGAGCTGAGGTGGAAAAAAGAAATGGCATTTTTTGGAGGCTGGGGTCTTTCGATGAGTAAAGGAATAAGAAAATATCGTACGGTTCATATTATTTATTGGTGGCTAATGCGTGGCTTGACCTCAACCCATATGAACGAACGAGTTGTCACAGCTTTGAAGGTAGACAAAAAAGTACCGTGAATTTTTAAAGCAGGGGTGTGTGCTTATATTGCCTAAGGTCCGTTTAGTTGGTTGGTAAAAGTTTGCGAAATTTACTGTAGCAATTTTAAACTAAAAATTAGGAGGACTAAACATGATCTAATTATAAAACTAATTACACGGATGGACGATAAATCGCGAGATGAATCTATTAAGCCTAATTAATCTATCATTAGAGATTGTTTACTGTAGCACAACGTTGTCTAATTATGATCTAATTAGGCTCATTAGATTCGTCTCGCGAAGTTACCCAGGGGTTATGGAATGGGTTTTGTCATTAATCCACGTTTAATATCTTTAATTAGTGTCCTAACATTTGATGTGACGGATAACTAGTGAAAAATTTGAAAAATTTGTGCAACTAAACAAGACCTAAGTAGCATGGCAGAAGCCAGTCAAATTTCAGCATTAGCTTATAGGCATTTCGCGGGACAAACGACGGTGGCGTTTTCTTTCAAAAAAAAAAAACAAACGACGGTGGCGCGTGTGGCGGAAAGTCGATTTCAGCAACGACATGGAGATGGAAACAATGACGAAACAGAAAACTAAGGTTTGGAAAGTAAGTTTGTGAAAAAAAAGTTTTCAATTTTAAATTGAAGATTAGGAGGACTAAACATGATCTAATTATAAAACTAAATACACGGATGGACGAAATCGCGAGACGAATCTATTAAGCCTAATTAATCTGTCATTAGAGATTGTTTACTGTAGCACGACGTTGTCTAATCATGACCTAATTAGGCTCATTGGATTCGTCTCGCAAAGTTACGGGGGTTATGGAATGAGTTTTATCATTAACACGCGTTTAATACTCCATGCATGTAAGATTCCTTTTGATGAATAGTGAAGTTTCAAAGTTTCAAAAGTTTCAAAAGGATCTAAACACGCCCTAAATAAAAAAGTTCAGCCGAAATAATCTTTTCTTTCGAGGAGAAAGGAAAGAGAGAAAAAAACGCGCACCGATGCTGCCCGGCACCAAATAAGCGTGACCCGGGCCCGTTTGGTTTCCCAGTGCTAGAACTGTAGCACAACTTTGACCACTAATTAAAGGTATTAAATAAAGGTATTTTACAAAATTAACTCCAGAACCCCTGCACTAGAAACCCTGAAGAATCTAATGAGGCTTTTGACCGCATGATTAGAGCATGATTAGAGATGGTTACTGTAGCATCACTGTAGCCAATCATCGATTAATTAGGCTCATTAGATTCGTCTCGAAAAGTTACGCTCATCGGTATATCAGGTTTTGCAAATAGACTTCATTTAGTATTTCATGCAAGAAAAATTCCCTCCGTACTAGATGATGTGACGTCTAACCAAACAAGGCCCCGGTTAAACTCGGGGGGCCACCAAACGCACGAACACGCAGCCTTCACGCCTTGCGGCTTTCATTTCTTCCAGGCTAGCTACACACACTACACCGGCGCGAAACCTGGCTCGTCACGTGCCGTGCCGCGACGCCTCACGCCCGAGCGTATGCGCGTACGCTGGAACCCTTGTACTGTACGAAAACGAAACACGGGGTCGCCGCCATCGCCGCCACCAGCTTGGACGGGACGACGGATTCAGCAACGTACGTGCACGGGTCTCCAGCCCGAACCAGCTGTACTCTACAGACGCGACGCGGGCGCGCGCATCGCTGCCACCGCCCGCCACGCTTGGCCCGCCGTGCACCAACCCCGCCCCGGCCCCGGGCCGATGAATTCCAAGCGGGACACGTGCGCCCGCGCGCCGGGTCAGCAGTCAGCCCTGTCCCTCGCCACGGTGGTCGCCACGCAAATGATTTTGGCAAATATGAATGTAAAAATCTCTTCTCTCCAATGATAAATATATTACGACATTGGTAAAATTGACATTTGAATGTTGGGCCTCCATAAGAATCAAAATATTAGATATCCCCGCGAGTTTCCGGACGTGGTGGATGGAGGAGATGCGAGATCGCGAGCCGCGACGGAGCGAGGACCTACGCCTACGACAGACGCGCTACACGGGATGCCGCCCCCTTCTACCCGGCTGCTTGCTTGCTGCTGCTGCTGCTTTTGGCGTGGCTTTCAGAATTCAGAATCTTCAGAAAAGTCGCTGCATGTCGATCGTCGATCGGCCATCGTTTTCGTCTCTCGCTCCTACCGCTCTGAGACAAATTCAAATTTACAAGTAGTTCATGTTGGTCAGTGTATTCAGGTCTGGGTCCATTTCTTCCACTCACAAGAGGATCCCATGTTCGATCAGTTTGGCAGGTTGTCCATGCTGCAGCTTTACTGAAAAGAAGAGCTGAGCTGCTGGTCGTTCAAAATAGAAAAGACGAGTGATAATCGCAATGATACAATATGATCCGGCGGGACATGAAAAGAAGATCGCATTGCTAGTACCAGACAAATCCATTTACTTGTTTAATTTCTTGATGGCTGCACCGGAAAGGGAGCGTCCGGTCCGGATAAGAAAAGGTGTCAGCCCTTGGTTTGCTTTCAGTTTAGAATCCTTCTGTGCTAATCCTGTCAGAAAAAGTAATCATTCTCTCATAAACAACAGAAACCAAAGTAGTTCGTCTCCGTATCGCGTGGCGGCATCACTGAAACTGTGTTGGTACCTGAACGGTATGCGTTACTTAATCGCTGCTGCTTTACTGAGACGAAACCTATGCAAATCTTACACCAAGGAGGTAGTTTGATGACTTTGAATTCTCTTTCCCATTTGTTGATCGTCTGCAATGAAGACGACTTCCATTTTTAAAGAGCTATTGTAACACTCATGAGTCATGACCTTTGTTCCATTTGCTGATCGATGGCGCACGTAGTGCTCTCTGGCTCATCAAGCATAATCCCCGCACAGCTTCCCGCTCGCGGAATCGGAATTCCGAAGGAACCTCACTCCGCTTTCGGCCGTATGCGCCACCGATAATCAAAGGCTAAGCTAGCACCATCAGCGATGGTTTAGGCGCATCATATACCACTCGAACCTCAAAGATCGCCACCTACTTTTATAGGAAACTACCAGGTAAACTTTTATGAAAAAGAAAACTGGTACCATGTATTTTGTCGCCTTCCCTCACCCGTCTTCTCGGTTAAGGCTATCTGCAACGGTATCCTCTATATATCACCCCCTAAAGCAATATTTTAAGGATCCCTTAAAAATTTTCATCCTGCAAACAACAATATGCTGCAGCAATGTCCTTCATTTCCATCCCTACTCGTGGGTCCCACCTCTCATTTATTTTCTTCCCTGTCCACCGCGAGACCGGCGCGGTCGCCGCCTCCCTCGCCCGCGGCGGCGGCGGCCACCGCGGCGGGGCACACGGCCACGGCCTGCAGGAGGTCCATGGCCATCTGCCACGCGTCCCCCTGCGCGCACCGCACGAGCGCGAGGTAGAAGTAGGCGCACGCGGCGACGCCGTGCTCCGGCAGTAGCGCGGGGGCCTGCAGCGCCTCCTCGGCGCCGGCGAGGCAGGCGGCGGAAGAGTCGCCGGAGGCCGGGAGGAACGCGTCGATGGCGCCGTGGAGCGCGGCTTCTCCAGCTCCCCCGCCTCGTTCGCCGCGCCCACCTGCCGGAAGAAGCGCGCCACGTCCTCCTTGCTCTCGCTCCCCGACGTGCTGCTCTGCACCACCTCCGCCGCCACCAGAACCCCCGCGTCCTCCGCCGACTGCACCAGCTTCGCCATCAGCCACACGTACGCCGACACGTCCCCCGCGCGCTGGTCCGCCGACTGCTCGAACGCCATCAGGTTCAGCAGCAGCGGCGCCGTCCGGTTCTCGATCCGCAGCTGCGGCAGCCGCAGCCGGTCCTCGTGCGCCAGCTTCACGGCCAGCGGCACCGGGCCCAGCACCGACGCGATGCCCGCCGGGGCCTTGCTCGTGCTGCCGCCGCGCGCCTTCTTGAACCGCACCCACATCCGCTTCAGGTCGCTCGCCGACGGCAGGTCCTCCCGCCCGTAACTCGCGCGCCACCGCCGTTCCTCGGGCAGAATCGGGTACAGCAGCGGCACCAGGAGCAGCAGCGGGAGGCGCCGCAGCAGCCGCGCTGCCTCCTGCATCATCTCCACCGCCGCGGTGTCCTGGATCCGCGGCGGCGGCTCCCACCTGGTCCTCTGGCGGCCGCGGTCCCCCTCTGCTCTGCTTGGGGCTGGGATTTGTTGCGGGAGCGCTGCGCTGCGGCTGCGCAGTCCGCACTCGCAGCATGTGCGCTGCGGCGGCTCGCCCTCCTTTCGGCCGCAGGGGGCGACGGGGTCTCTCCTCTGGCTGCGGCGCATGCGTTTGGGGGAGCCTGGAGATTTGGGGGAGGAAAGGGACGTCCGGTAATTTAGAGGGTTGTTTAGAGGTCACCGCTGCAGCTCAATTTTGATTCAATATCCCCTACTTTAAGGGTTCAGGATGGTTTACAGGGTACCATTGCAGATAGCCTAAGAGTGATCGTGGGAGAAATTCGATTGGCGAATCCGTCAGTTATACGGGTTGGTTAGGCAGGATACGGTGAAGATATCCAGCATCATATGCTGGGGCTGGAATTCTGAAACCCCTTTCGGACTGGACCGGCATCCTCACGACTCACGAGTGGACGCGCGGCGCATCGTGCCACTAGGATCTCAATCATCGAATGTTTTTCTCGCAAAGGAAAACTAGGAACAGGTTCTTCGGGTTCAGTCGTTTGTGTGGAAAGGTTTGGTCAGGGAATTGAGTGGTGAATCTCGCGGTGTCGTTGTCCAACCGAGTGAAGCGAAGGGCGTGACCGCGTGACCCTGAAGCATCGACTGCAGCTAGTCGTGCAGCCTCTCTTTTGTCCTGCGCATTTTCAGCGAAATCTTCACACGGGTTTGTTTGTGGACAAGGAATCTGGCATATTTTAGACCAGGGAAAGTGGAGTGCACCCATATCTGTGGTTGGTGATCGGATGGACAGTTGGTCAGTGAGCTGCATCAAAGTTTTCCACCTTTTCCTGAATGGAGATGGAGACGGAGAGATGGCGGAGTTTGCTGACTATATTCCAGTTCCCACAACCACAAACAACACATGTTGGATCTGAAACCTCTTTGAAATGGGCCGGCATTCACGAAAGATGCTAAAATCAGCTGGGCTCCAGCGGGCTACAGTGTTGGTTTTTAATCTCAAAAAAAAAAATCCAAGTGTTGGTTTTTGAAGTCTGAACTTAAACCCTTTGAAATGGACTGGCATTCACGAACCCATGCTAAACGTGGACTACTAGTGGGCTACGGTACATCACTGCATCACTGTTCAACTGAAACTGGAAGTAATCCTATTTGCAGTGAAGCAACCAGAGATTACACATCTGTAACCTGCCGATGTCCGTCTGAATTTCTCGGAGGCTTCGTCAGGTGCCCTCAGACTTCGTGTGGACGACGAAAAGTTGCAGGGAGGGGCGGTATGACACGCATCCAAACCGGACGCAGCAATTACACACGGCTTCCACGTTACCAAACACCTTGTGCCTCCCGCGCACCAATCTCAAAGCGGGCCACCTCAGCGCACGGGCGTCTCGACGCAACTCAGGAACCCTTCCAAGCTCTCCGTGGCGGACCCGGCCGGCGCTTCCCACGCGACCGCCATGGTGCGCGCGATCGCCGCCGCCTTCCTCCTCATCTCCTCGCCCGTCGCCGTCTCCCCCATCACCGTCCGCACGGCCTCGGCCACCTTCTCCTTCTCCACCGTCGAGCTCTCCATGTTGCCC
>CM014272.1:47490340-47512304 GCA_004135705.1 Alloteropsis semialata
GCGCGTGTGCGGGCGGTTGGGCGCGCGCAGCGCCGGTGCGACGGCGGCTAAGGCAGCTTCGGCGCTTGGGGAAAGGGATAGGGTGTCTGTGCCGGAACGGGCCGAAGGAAACAACTGGGCCGGCGGGTGGATCAGGCTGGGCCGGTGGGTGGATCAGGCCGGGGAGTTTGCTGGGCCGGTTAGAGAGTTAGGGTCCAAGTTAGTTAGCGGGCCGGGTTAGTTTGGGTTAGGGGTTTAGGCCTGGTAAGGGTTTAGTTAGGTTAGAGTTTGAATTTGTATTTGAACGGTTTGAATTCAAATACGAATTCCACTCAAGCATACACTTAAAACCAAAAAGAACCAAATCACTCTAGCATTCAATTTTTTTTCCTAAGCATAAATTTAAGGTAAATTTTAATTTCCTAGGAATTTAGGGAGATTCACAAGAAGACATTCTAAGTGATTTCACAACAAAGCAAGCAAAATTTTGAAATCCACATTTTTGCAAACAAAGGAACATTCCGGAAAATTCGGGATGTTACATTTTTGAAGTCTGAACTTAAACCCTTTGAAATGGACTGGCATTCACGAACCCATGCTAAACGTGGACTACTAGTGGGCTACGGTACATCACTGCGTCACTGTTCAACTGAAACTGGAAGTAATCCTATTTGCAGTGAAGCAACCAGAGATTACACATCTGTAACCTGCCGATGTCCTTCTGAATTTCTCGGAGGCTTCGTCAGGTGCCCTCAGACTTCGTGTGGACGACGAAAAGTAGCAGGGAGGGGCGGTATGACACGCATCCAAACCGGACGCAGCAATTACACACGGCTTGCACGTTACCAAACACCTTGTGCCTCCCGCGCACCAATCTCAAAGCGGGCCACCTCAGCGCACGGGCGTCTCGACGCAACTCAGGAACCCTTCCAAGCTCTCCGTGGCGGACCCGGCCGGCGCTTCCCACGCGACCGCCATGGTGCGCGCGATCGCCGCCGCCTTCCTCCTCATCTCCTCGCCCGTCGCCGTCTCCCCCATCACCGTCCGCACGGCCTCGGCCACCTTCTCCTTCTCCACCGTCGAGCTCTCCATGTTGCCCCTCGCCACCTCCGCGCAGACGCCCCACTCGACCACGAGCTTCGCGTTGAAGAACTGCTCCGCCCCCAGGGGCCACCCGATCAGCGGCACGCCGTGGGAGAGGCTCTCGAGGACGGAATTCCAGCCGCAGTGGGTCAGGAACGCGCCCGTGGACGGGCGCGACAGGATCCGCACCTGCGGCGCCCACCCGCGCACCAGCAGCCCCGTGCTCGCCCGCGCCGCTCGCTCCTCGAAGCCGGCCGGGAGCCACTCCGGCCTGAATGCGTCCTTCGCGTCGAACCCCAGCGGCGGGCGGAGCGCCCAGAGGAAGGGGCGGCCGCTCGCCTCCAGCCCCAGAGCGAGCTCCCTCATCTGATGAGCGCTGATGCTGTTCTGCGATCCGAAGGATATGTACAGCACCGAGCGCGGCGGGTGCGCGTCGAGCCACTGGATGATGCTGGCGTCGTCTCGCGAGTCCGACGGGGTCGATGCCGCGAGGACTGGCCCAATCGGCCATGGCTGGGCGCCGAAGCTTCGTCGGAGCATGTCGAGGCCGGAGGGTTCCAGTTCCTGGACGGTGTTGACGAGGAGCGCCTCGGTCTTGCGGCAGAAGGCGATGACGCGCCGGAAGAAGGCCGTCCAGGGGTCCACCCCCGTCGCGGAGAGCATGTACCTCGGGATCTGCGTGCGGTGGAGCACGACATCGGGGAAATCCGGCAGCGGGAACTCGTCGGCCGCCGTGCGGGCGTGCGGGAGGTGCTCCCACACGGAGAAGAACACGGCGTTGCCGAACGCGCCGCCCGGGAGGAACACGGCGTGGGAGGCGCCCTGGGCGCGCGCGACGTCGGCCGTCCACCCGAAGAAGGCGTCGGAGACGATGCAGACCGGGGAGCTGATGCCCGAGACGAACTCCTCGAACGCGGGGCGGAGCGACTCGGAGGCCTGGAAGAAGGCGATGAACTGGTGGAGCTGGATGTCGGCGAGGGAGTGGGCGCCCGGGGGCAGGCCGTGGTCGGCGGGCGAGAAGGGGAGCACGTGGAGGCGCAGGGGAGGGGACGCCGGCGGGAGGGAGAGCGAGTCCAGGATGCGCAGAGTGGAGACGAGTGTGACCTCGAGCCCCGGGCGGCGCTCGCGGAGGAGGCTGGCCAGGCGGAGGAAGGCGGGGACATGGCCGTGCGCCAGGAAAGGGAAGAGGACGACTTGTGGGCTCACCTTCTCTTCCACCACCGCCGCCATGGCGATGGACTGAGCGGATGGGAACAAGGAGCTGGTCGGTAGGAGTTGGTGAGTGGTTGGAGTGGACTCGTCCCTCAACAACGGAGGGCGCCGGCGACAGATGCCGCTTTGTGCTCACGCTGTGACGAAGGCTGACGCGCTGATCTGTTGGGGAGGCACCGCCCACAGCCAACTTTTCTATGGCGAAATGGCGCCAAGAGAAAAACGAGCAACGTTTAACTTCAAAAAAAAAAAAACGAGCAACGAGAACAGGTTACAGGTTACTCGAAAAGGTTCGTCACAGTAGATCTTCTACAATGATGCCGTTTGTTTGACAACAATCAGCGACTGCTCATGAATTGTACCAGAGTTCTTTACTGAAGCAGATCACAGATAGTACTAGCTGGTCTTTGTCACTGGTATACTGTAATTTAGTAAAATTGCCGAGAGGGAAAAGAACACTGGTACGTATCTTATGCAGAAAACAGCCGAAATGTCGAGGCACAGAATTAGCTGAACGATGAACATCTCCAGAGCAAAGGAGAAACAGATAAAGCCCAGAAACAGGCCAAGGTTCGAGGAAGCAATCCTAACAGGAAGAGCTCTTCCTCCATTGCTTCAATGTTAATCTGAACTCTGATGGTAACTTTCTGAGACACCAGTTTACAACATGACATTGTACGAGACCATGAACCACTATTATTTATCTCACTAGAACTGTATGAAACTATGAGCCACTATTATTTCTCACTAGAAATTTACTGACACAAAGAATGAATGGAGACTCCCAGAACCCTATCATCAGCAACTAGGAAAAGGCAGGAAAAAAGGATATCGCCTTTGACTAATCGAACATATTATAAATACATCATGAGTCATCCTTCTTTGAAGAATCATCAGAGGCAGGTGAGGATGCAGAGCTCACCCTAGTCCTATCTTTAGACTCACTTAGCATAACTACAACATGCCGCATCGGTGGTCTCTCGTATGGAGACAGGCTAGTACATAACAAGGCAATTTTCAATACCTCGATCATATGATCGACAATGCTTTGATCTTCTAAATCCAAGTTTATATCAAGGATCCCTGGGCCCAAAGAATTGTCTCTTATGTAGTTCTTCACCCACGTTACCAGATCACCTCCCTGTTCCAAGGGCTGCACAGGTGCACGCCCAGTTAGCAGCTCCAGCAGCACAACGCCATAGCTATATATGTCGCATTTTTCAGTAACCTTCATGGTATAAGCATATTCTGGTCAAAAGAAGAGAGTATATTAGTACTTTATAGTAAACATCAGCCTGTAGCTACTAGTGCAAAATAGAACTTAACCAGTAAATGGATGGTGTTCTAAAAAAAAAACAGTAAATGGATGCTTGTGGCACAGGGGTGGAACAGCAAGTAAATATGAATAACATTCAGCTAGCATTTCAGGATACTCAAGTATTGAGATAAACATTGGAAATCACCAAAACATGGAAAACCTCCAGCACAATCACATCTCACTAAGGTTTGAGGAATAATTGCCTAGTTGGTTTTGTTAATATAAAATCTAAATGGCAGCATAAGCTTAAACTTTCTTCATTACCCTTTTTGGTGGGAAACCCGACATACCAAGTTTCTTGCAAAATAACTCCAATAAATAACAATTCCATCAGTAAACAAACTCAAGCATAAATTTTGGACATTGGTCCTGAGTAAATTATATATATGGATACACCCACATCTAGTAACCTTAGTTTCACTGACAGCTTCGAGTAAAAAGCATAAGAGATAAATCAGTAGTGGACATACAACAGATATTCAAATAATCAGATATCAAGTAAACTTAAGACTCACCTGGTGCTATATAGCCATATGAACCTGCAATTGCAGACATTGACTTCGAGTATGGCATGTCGATAACCTTTGCCAACCCAAAATCACCAACATGGGCTTCAAATTTGTCATCAAGTAAAATGTTATTGGATTTGATATCACGGTGGATGATGCGAGGCTTGCAATCGTGATGTAAGTACGAAAGACCTTCAGCCGCTCCAAGAGCTATCATGAAGCGTGTCTCCCAATCAAGTGAAGAAGATGACTGTCCATGAAGTAGCTCACCAAGACTGCCTCTTGACATGTACTCATAGAGTAGAAGGTTGGAACCCTGGTGGTATACAAAACCATAAAGCTTCACAATGTTACGATGTCTTATCTTTCCAAGAGTCAGGATCTCTGCACGAAAGCTGTTGTCTGTGTTGCTCCCTTCCCTGTTAGAAGCAAGCTTCTTTACAGCAATTGTCTGTCCAGCCTTCAGGATGGCTCTGTACACCGTCCCACAAGCTCCCCTCCCGATAACACAACTCTCGTCAAAGTTATTTGTAGCAGTGACCAATTCCTGAAATGTATATCCATCCTTCGCAGAAACATGCATGTTAGAAGCAGCTGAAAAAAGTTGCTTGTCTTGCAAGGGGGCTACCGTCTCCATTGGTTTTCTCATATGATACACAATTATTGCAATAAGAATAAGTGAAATCCCTCCAATGACAGCAGCAACAATTGCAATGATCTTACCCAAAGGGGGGCTCACTGAATTGGATGACTGGGAACTAGATGATGACTGGGATCCACATCTACCAAGTTGTCCACCACATAGTCCTTTATTTCCAATAAAACAGGACACGTCCATATTATCAAAAAGCGGTATTGGCGGGAGGGCACCAGAGAGATAATTGTAGGAGACGTTGAGCTCAAGCAAACTGGACAGATTGGCAAATGTAGTTGGGATTTCACCAGTCAGCTTATTGTTATTAAGGAACAAACTTTCCAACAGTGCAAGGTTACCAAGCTCTGATGGAATGTTGCCAGAGAGGTTGTTGTAGCTCAAATTCATGGCGATCTGCAAGCTTGACAGCAGGCCCAACTCCTTTGGTATTTCACCAGATAACTGATTACCACCAATCTGCAGCGCTGTCAAATGTGATAGTTTACCTAGAATGGGTGGTATCTGCCCAGTTAGCCTATTATCAGCAAAAGATAGCAGCTCCAGCTGTGGCAGTCCACCAACTTCATTTGGCAACGAACCTTCAAAGCTATTCTGGCTGAGATCAAGGCGTTGCAACACTGTACAATTGAAAATTTCCAGTGGTATGTTTCCTCCTAATCTGTTAGCTGAGATATTGAAGACAACTAGTTTTGACAAATTACCAATTTCTCGAGGCAACTCTGACGTGAAATAGTTATTTGTAAGGTCCAACCTTTGCAGAGACTTGCAATTGCTTATCTGAGGAGGAATTGGGCCACTAAACTTGTTTCGACCCAGCTCAACTGTTGTCAAATTTACCAGATTGCAGATATCAGTGGGGAAGCTTCCTGTCAGACTGTTGTCACTAAGACGAAGCTGCACCAACGGTTTACAGTTGGTGATTCCATGGGGAATGTTCCCTGTAAGCATGTTAGACCCCAAATTCAACAAAATAAGGTTTGACTGCCTGCAAAGATCTTTCGGTATCTGCCCAGTAATGTTGTTGTTTGAGAAATCCACCACCCAAAGCCGGCTATAAATGCCAAACCTTGGAGGTATGTTGCCTGAGAGCTTATTGTTGAAGAGTTGCAATTGGATCAGATTCCTCATGTACTGAAATCCAGCTGGAATCGGGCCAGTGAGTGAATTGATTGATAGATCAAGTTTACTCAAGTTTCTCAACCCACACAACTCTGTTGGAATAGAGCCTGTAAGCTGGTTCTGGAAGAGATAGAGCAAATTCAAACCTGGTATGTTGCCCAACTCCTTCGGAATCCCTCCAGTTAAGAGATTCTCTGAAAAGTCAATCTCTTTTGCAAGAGAAAGATTTCCAATGTCAGATGGAATTGTACCATTTAATGAGTTCCTGTAAAGGTATAGCTTCTGAAGATTGGTGATGTTCCCAATTGTTGCAGGTATGGGACCAACTAGATTATTGTCATAGAGGGCAATTGTGCCAAGACTTGTACAGTTTCCTATCTCAGGAGGAATAACACCAGAAAGCTTATTCCCCCATAGGATTAAGTCAGTCAGCAAACTCAATCTCCCAATCTCTTTAGGTAAAGGACCCTCTAAATTGTTTTGTGCAAGACCAAACACAGTTATGTTCAGGCATTCGCCTATCTCAACAGGAATGTTGCCTGATATAAGATTTTGACCTAACCGAATATTTTTCAGGTTCTTCAGCTTGCCGAGTGAGTGAGGTAGTGAACCAGTGAGATTGTTACTGTATCCTACCAAATCCTGAAGCGATGACATATTACCAATCTCATCAGGTACCGGACCATAAAGCTTGTTGTTGCACAGATTAAGCGTGACCAGCTTAGCTAGCTTCCCGACTTCAGGGGGGATTATACTAACGAAGTTGTTGTTGAACAAGTTAAGCACCTCCAGATTCGACAAATTCCCAATCTGTGCAGGGATGGCACCATAGAATTCATTGAAGGATAAATCAAGGCGCGTCAGCTCAGCCAGGCTACCAATGCTAGGCGCGAGGGTGCCTGACAGGTTCATGTTGTTGAGGTCGAGAGACACCACCGCTGGGCTCTGCGCCGACGAGCAGTTGACGCCCCTCCAGGCGCACGGTGTTGGATCCCTCGCGTCCCAGCTATCAAGGTGGTGGAGAGTGTCGATCATCTGGCCCTTCAGCGACAGGAGAAGCCAGCCTTCGTTGTTCAAGCCCTGGGAGCCAGAGGCCAGCAGAAAGGCCAGGGCCACCCCGAGGAGGAAATCCCGGCGCTCCATCGTTGATCGAAGATTAACAGATGAAGGAAACCCTGTTACGACCTTGCGCGCTCCCACATCGCTGTAGCTGGATGGCTTCCTGCACAGGAGAGCAAGGAGCTGTAAGAACACGGCATGCGATGATTGCTTCTGAATTTTCAAGACTCAAGTGGGTAGTAGCATGCAGAACTACTATCTGATAGCAAACGAACTATTAGCTTTGCATTGCCATTTCTCGTACAAACTGACACGACCAAGCAACCAAATCAAGTCAAGACAGAAAACCAAAGAATAAAAAAAAAAATCGTTAGCAAACCAGTAATCGTCTCCTTCCTAGGAATCGAGAAGCTCAAACTGCGACCAAGCACTCAGACCAACTCCGATCCAATCTCTCCAGCAGAAATGCTAACGCCGCCCAACTCCTCACCGACCACCAAACACGAGCACACGCGAATCGCACCGTGTTTCCAGAAAGAGGAAGAAGCACGCACGCAGAGGCTGGGGGAAGCCAAAAGCAGAACGAAGAGCGAGGGAGGGAGGGACCGAGACCAGGAGAAGAGAGAGAGAAAAAAAGGGGGCAGAACTCGCCTCAAATCACGGGATACCCCGGCCCGTCCGGGGGACCCAGAGCACACCGCCGCGCACCTCCCCGAAGCAGATCTGCGAAAGGCGCGCGAGCTTTTCGCTCGCCCTCGCGGGAGCGGGAGCGGGCGAGGCGAGCGAGCTCCGCACAGTGCGAGAGCACGCCCCCGCCCGACAAGGCAGCAAGGGCAACAGCGCAGAGCACCAGCGGGGGGGCACACTAGTAATGCGGACGGCGACCGTGCCAGGAGCTCAACTCACCCGCTGCCGCTGCCGCTCCCGCCGCGGATGCCGGGGCGCTCGTGCTCCGATTCAGCTGCTGCTGGCGCCGGCTCGGACGGGCCCGCGGCCAGCCGGGTCGCATCCACCTGTGGGGAGGGAATGGGAGAGGACTTGCCGACGCGCGCCGCCGTGGAAGAGAGGGCAGCGGGAGACGGAGAGGAGGAGGAGGTGGTGGTGGACGGGCGTGGAGAGGTGGAGGAGGAGGAAGAAGGGAAAAGGAACTGGAAGCTGGGAATGGCAGGCAAGCACGCTTTCAAGCTCTGGCCGCGATGGCGGCCGTAGCAATCGCGGGCGGTCCCTCTCCCCCTCGATCTAGCCCTCCTTTCCCTCTCTCTCCTCTCTTGCTTTCGCTGCCTTTGCTTTTCGTCCTAATCCGCCCGGCCCCACCCGGCACTTTTGAGTTCCATGCCCTTCACTTCCTTGGCGTGCGCCTCCTCTCTCCCCATGTCTCTACTCCTTTTTCTCTCTTTCCGGTCTTTATTTTCTCCCGTGATTTCCTGTATTTAATACTTCTATTACACAGTAGGACTAGTACACTGTGATTTCTGGTTGGGTTCGGATTTTAGCGGGGGCAATTTGGCCGGCAGCGCAGCATCAGCACAGTGCTGTGAGGGTTCCAGAGCCGTCTGATTGCGAGAAGTTCACGATCGCGGATGCGTGTGTGGTCTGCGGGGTTTTGGACGGGGGCTGGTTTGTTGGACGGATTGATTGCGGCGTGCCATCATGGCTTACGAGTGAGATCAGCTATCGCGTGCTGCTAGCGAGTAGTAGACTGGGGGGTGGCAGTACGTGACCGCACGGGTCGCTGCGTGAAGAAAAGCGAGCGAGGCGCCGGCTCGGAGCGGAGCGTCGTGCTGTCCGGGCGGGGCCGCGGGGCTTTGGGTGGCTTCCCTAGTTTGACTGCGTCGTGCGTCCAGGCTAGTACTAGCGCACGAGCTATTCCATTTTCAAAGTGTTTTTAATGGACGATGAAAGCTTTTAGTTTTTTCAAATTTTTATTAGACAAAAAAGAGAATTGACATTGTTTACAAGGAAAACCCGGGTCCAAAAACCAAACAACTTCGGTCCATAGACCGTACCATTGAAGGGATAAAATTCCTAAACAACTTCGCTCCGTAGACCAATCAACTAAATATGAACAACGGTGGGTTAGATTGGGACATCAAACACACACCACACTACTCAACTCAAAACAACTCTGGCTACCAAGAGCCCTTAACTAAACTTTGCTGGTCGGATTGGGTCTTCGACACTAGCCACAACTAAATTCTGCCTCGGTCGGATTGGGTCATCGACACGAGCCACAACTAAACTCTGCCCCGTCGGATTGGTTCAATTTTCAAAGTAACTGGTGGACACCAGAAACTACTGCTTCTCTGCTTTTGAATATGCACAACATTTAAGAAATGCTTGTCGCAAGCTAAGGCCCTGTTTAGTTCACGCACTATGCATAACGTTTTGCATAACGCACGCTTTTCAATGCACTTTTTCTCTATGTAAACACTATGCATAACGCTGCATCTAAACACTCCCTAATTGTCTTGTTCTCCAGTAAATGTTGTTTACAATTTTGGGTCGTAGTTCAGTGTGGGCACCGCCGGAGCAAGCAAGACGAGGAGACCTCGGTAACTTTTTGGGGACCACCCTCGCAACCGTGTGGACCGGGACGTGCGTGCAGCCGTACTCGTGCGTCTTACGTGCCTCGGGACACGCGGGCAAAAAAATGCTGGCTCCTACAATACCGTGCGTGCGAGCGTGTGCAAGGCCGCAGGCAGACAACTCTCTCTGGGGACGGGGCGGCGCGCATCGTGCTGCTCGCTACTCGCACCGTCACACACTCACACGGAGGGGTGGTGCCTTGTAATTTACTCGTCCATGCTTTACCCTGCGCCAATGCGGAGGGGCACGCGTGGACGTGGGGCCCACCGGACCGTAGGCACGCACTTCCCGGTTCGCCGGCGGGAGTCGACGACACATGGACGGCGCACGGACGGGTTGGCCGTCGGCGTTCTACGACGTGCCGCCGCGCGCTGGGCGGGAGGCTTTTTTGTCCGTGCCAGCAGGCAGCAGCTCCTTCGTCGGAGAAGCTTCTGTTCTTTGCTCGGCGATGACAATCACCGCGTGAGCCACCAAGGCCGCAGAGAATCCAGGGTGAGCTGATGCGCCTCCATTCGTCGTTTTATTTTAAAAATCCGTATAAACCTACCTTAAATCATTTAAAGTTTGACACTGTCCTCCATAGGTCGTTTTGGGGGTGTTTAGATGGGTGAAAAGTGTGAAAAATTTATGCATTGGACCGCGTGCATAGAGAGAAAAAGTGCATTGGGCCGCATGCATTATGCAAAATTTATACATAAGGAGATGAATTAAACACCCACNACAAAGCCTCCGCATGCCCAAATCAATCCATTTTTGCCGATATAGAGCCACGATAGACTAAACTAGCTAAGTTTTGTCCAAGTGTTTGCATGAGACTTATTCATCATGTTGCTTTGATTTTTTTGTGTAAATAGCAAAGCTCAATGCAACAACGCTTGAGCTCTCATTAGAATTTTTATTTGTGAAATCTTTAGAAAGTATTGGGACCATACTCCTAAAAGTATCTATATGGCTAAAGATCACATTGACGGCTCACAATTTATGAAACAGGCTGAGGCCTTGTTTAGTTCCCGCAAGTTTATGCAATTCAACCAAAAGTAACGCATTGAAAACGTGTCCCTCTCTCTGCAACACGCTTCCCAATGCACTTTTTCTACAGGAAATTCAACCAATTTTCACGAACTAAACAAGGCCTGAATAGTATAAGCATGTGTATATTGGAGGTGTTTCCGTCACTGGACTGAATAGGGAGTGGACATTCGCAACAAAATGATTTATAGAGGGAATGTCAAACTTCAAGCAACTTATAGGGGTGTTTTGCCAATTTTATATTCATGGAGCAATGAGCAAATTGGCAATGTCAAACTTCAAGCCACAATTATTTAAAAAAAAACTGAGGCGAAACATTCGTGCTGTCAATCAGTGTGTATGGAGTAGACTCTGCTCGATTTTATGTACAGTAGTCAATTTTACCAGGGAAACTGGCTCTATAGTCGTCCGGTGACCGCATGCGTTCGCATTTCTGGACTTGGGATCACCGCTTCCTCAGGACCGTTCGCTCGGTCACCGTTTGAATACCGAGGTAGTTTAGTTTCGTTCCTAATGATCACACATTCACACGTATTTAATCAGAGGCAGCATGCTGAGTTTGTGGCACCTAGACACTGAACTTGTCTTCATACCTAGTAAAGCATGGGCTTGTTTTTACGGCTAATTGTTTTTAGTGGTAGACAATATGTCTACCCATAGCTAGCGCAATGTCGATCTAGTTTTTTGGACATGCTCATAAGACAGGTTCTATTTGTGGGCAAATATAGCCATGTGCATATGAGCTTCCATGTCTATGCCATGTTTGGTAAAAAAAATCCTACAACAAGAAAGTACAATTTGTATTTTGTTTGGGAAAAAAACTTTATTTATATATTTGATCAAAGGCAAGTCAAATTTGAAACATATCTCATGAATGAAAACTATACAGCTGGTTCGCATTTTGAAATGCTTTTGTACTATATTCATTTGTAGCGACACAATGCAAGATATATTTGCGAGAAGAAACGGTGGTCAAAATCTGACTTTGAAGACCGGGCAGAAATAAATTGTGTTTCTTCAACACCGGGAGTATCTACACACTCAACTTTGACTTCAACGAATTGGATATCAATAATGGGTTGCTACTGTTGAAAGGTAATGCGCACCAAGTTCAACATTTTAAAGTTTATAATCTACAAGGATCAGGCTAGCATACCCAGTCCTCCATATAGTACATCACACAATATTTTTATCTTTTTTTTGAACGAACACAATATTTTATCTCTGAGGGGACGACGTTTACTTTATCAAAACCATGACCACTAGCATTTTCCTTTCCGAGGATTGAGAGGCCATGTCAGCATCATTGACAGCATGCTCGCTAGATCCCAATCTTGAAACTCTACATATTCTACATATTCTGAGTAGAAATATTCTTATTCCTTCTCCATAGAGAAATGCAGCTGATAGGAATCAAATGGACGACTGCAACCACCTGCGCCTCTTTTGGTTGGGCAGGAAGCCCCTCCGAACTACGAAAAGCAATGGTTAACGATCTCGTACACACTGCCGCTGATGCTTATTCGATCCTAAATTCAATTCAGATAGATGCCAAACACTTTGCGCCATTCGAACTTTGTAAGGAGGTGGGAAACTGAGAACGCCTCGCTCGGCGAGGACAAGCACCCGATGCGGCCGGCCGGCCGGTCAGCTTCAGCTACTCCCCATTCGTCTCTCTTCGCGAGAAGGTTGAGAGCGAGCGGTGCAGGAAAAGGAAAACGAGAGGGATGGAATGGAGGAGGACAGGTCGGCGCATTTGTTCTCGGCCGGCTACGTGGAAAGTGGCAGCATGGTGGCGAGTGGCGACTGAGCGGGTTGCAGTGGGAAACAGAGCAGGAGGGGATGGAAAAATGATGAGGTGAAGAGCACACGGAGTTGGTATTGGTAGCAAAATGCATGTACGGACACATGCGGCACATGGTAAAGCAAATCTGTAGTAATCACTCGTTTGATAGTCCAGTGGGTATAGCATCCAGCCCACAAGACCACAAGTGATCCCATTGGCAACCTAAAAAACAGCAATCCTGTTGGCCAGTGAGATTCTGCATTACTGTTGTCATATTTGTCAGAGCAATCTAGCAAAATCCTCTAAATAAATCCCTACTTTGAATTTAGAGGGCATGAGTAAAAAAAAAACTCCACCAAGCTCTCTGTTTCGGCTCCTAAAATGTGGAGCCCTTCAAAATCTCCTTCCACACTCCCCAGGGTCTGTACGGAGCTCTCTATCTAAAAAAAATAAACATGGACAGGTGGGGCAACGAAAAATTAAGAGATGTTAGAGGGTATTATTTGAGTTTATAGAAATGTCCTAGAAAATAGATGGAATCCCTCTCACAAAATAGAGGGATTGTTTAGAGAGCATTATTGGAATGACTTTATACAACAAAATATGACCTTTACTGCAATCTGCACCTTTCATCCCACGAATTTTAGGATTTAGAATTTCCCATAAAAATGCAATTGTAGGTTTTTTATCGGCTTGTGTGGTTCAGTTAATTCATTTTCCCTTTAAAAATCTACATGCATATTTAATATTGTGTGAATGTGTCAAATTATTTGTGTTCTTTCATTTAGACTTCTGGATGCACAATTAATTATAGCAGAGATGGCACTTGCCAGCGCATGACTCTTTCCTACTCCCTCTGTTTTTATTTACATGTCACGTAAGCTCCGTCCTAAGTCAAATTTGGTCAACTTTGACCAAATTTATAGGAAACAAATTAAAACATTTGTGATACCAAATTTGTTTCATTGAATTCACAATGGAATATATTTTGATACTGTATATGTTAGATAGTATAGTTGTTTCTATATTTTTCTATAAAATTAGTCAAAATTGGCTAAACAAACCTAAGACGACGTGTAAATAAAAACAAAGGGTGTAATAATCAAGGACACCTAAGTCATTTTCCACCGCAAATCTATTGTAGAATTTCTAGGTTTGCATTTTTGTGGATGGATAGAGTACTCTATCAAAATAAATAAGGTGATTTTAACTCTGTAATCATGGATTAAAGAGTAAGATAATACCATTGGCTCCCTTCATTTAGTGGCACACTTTTTGAGAAAATAGTAGCTCATTTAGTTAAAAAAACACTAAAATAATAAGATGTTATATGATACCGTTTTTGTTGGTTAAAATATCTCGAGTTTTTTTTTGGGTTGGGGGGGGGGTGGGGGGGATAGTATGAAATGACTCAAATTTGCAATCGTAGGTAGTAGCAAAATACGATTACCCTTCCAAATCTAGCCGCACAATTGTGCTTGCAATTCTGCCACCTATCATTATCGTCTAATCCTGGTAGGAGTCCTACTCATCCCTGCTAGTCCTATTCGTCGCCGCCAATCCTTTTTCGCGGCCAAACGTAATTCTCCCTACTTTTGATCGAGATGAACATTGCAAAAACTTTTACTCGGATAAGCCCTTTTCCCTCCGAAAAGAACACATGTATAATCAGCCAGCACTCCTCGTAACCCATCATCATGGTCATCGAAAACAGCGATAAAGAAGAGGAGTGGAAGTAAAGCAAGAATCTCACGTACTGATAACTAACAGGACTCCCTGTCTTCCATGCACACATCTACTCACACTAGCAAGCAAGTGGCCATGGAGGTGCTTACGTGCAGCAGTTCACGAGCAAGATCGAGGGCGCCGGCCGGGATCTCAATCTCATCTCACATGACACCGACGGATGCCGACGTGTGCATGCGGCGTGCCTTCCCGCTTTGCCTTTCCTAGGGGTAGTTGAGACCAGCCTACATGGCACTAGCTTTTGGGCGCTTTCCCCCTCTCTTTATCGTGCAATATTCGATCCGCCCCGGCAACGATTTGTCTTGATAATCCTATCCGCCCGCTCTTTTGGCCAGCATGCTAATGGAACGGTGACGAGGTTGAGATGACTAGACCATATACCCGGTATCGGAGGTGTCGAAGTATAAGTGAATTACACGTCTTTCTTCCTCGGAGAGCATGATATATGGAATCAAAGTCCTCATGGGAGGTTTGAAGCTTAGGCCTTGTTTAGTTTGGTCGAATTTCCTGTAGAAAAGGTACCATTGAAAGTGTGTTGCAGAGAGGAGAAGGGGGGGCATGATTTTCAATGCGTTACTTTTGATCGAATTGGTGCCATTTGGTGAAACTAAACAAGGCCTAAGAGGATTATTGATCGCTGCCCGAAGCATGATCACGGGCCTCACCTTAATTAGGCTTGCTAGTGTAGTGGTAGTATGGTAGGGTTCAGTGTATTGCTGTGTCGGATGGTGCGTAGATTTCATGGATTGGCAACAACGTCGGCAATCATGTGTCGCATGTGGCTTTGGAGGGCGCAAGTGGCGAGGTCGATCGATCGAGATGCTTTTTCTAGAAGAAAAGGCCACTGGAGTGTTAAGCTGGTCCTTGGTAGTTGATTGATGCAAGTACGGTACGATATCTTGTTTATTGCTGATTGAAGGGAGGATTTTTGTATCCGAGCCGCTTTTAAGCAACTAATAATCGAGCACTTGGCCGGAAACCGGAAACCTCTGAATTCTGAAAGGAAAAGAAATGGCATGCAAAATGCACAGGCATTTGGAGGCAGCTTTTGGTAGCCCCTCCATCATGATCGAGAACGGCTGCTCCGTGTGTAGCCCTGCCTCTCGGCCGTTGTCGACTTGGAGCCGTCGAGGTCCAAGCCAAGTTCATTGCATCGGCCCTCTCTGCTCTGAATTCTGATCGGTCGCCGGTAGCATCTGTTCAATCTCCACTAGTACCGGTCGGCGAGAGACAACCGGGGCAGTCTAACTAACCAAGCAGCCCGTTTTCCTCGGCGATCAAACACGGCATGTGATCGAGCAAAGGGGGCTGGGGCACATCACGCACGGGCCTAGCCTGTCGGCGCCGGGTGTCGGGGACGGCGACGGGCCCGGCGAGCGACGGCACGGACGGGCGCAGCGCGGAGCCGGTCCGGCTGGCACGTATGTAGTGGTCTCCGGTCGACGCGCGAGGGGTTTGGCCACCAGCGCGGACGAAAGCAACCTCACGGGCACGCGCGCCCAGCACCGAGGAGCTAGCTACCCCGGGGGGAGAGGGGACGCGAGCAAAAGGCACCGGGCGAACGACGCGGACTGGTCCCCGGCCCCAGGCCAAGTTGCGCGCGCACTCACGGCACGGCAGCAGCGGGAGAGCCAGCCCCGGCGGCCACGGCCAGCCGCCAGCCACCCGCGCGAGCGCGACCCACCCCTCGCAACTTTCGCCGCGGCGCGCACACGCGCGCGCCGTGCCCGGCCGTAGTGGCGCGGCGGCGCCGATCGATGGGTCGCGCGCTCGCTCCCGCTCCTAATTCTAATTGGCACGTGATGGAAGGAGAGAAGGCAGCGCGGCGGCCGGGGCTTGGGCTGGGTCTCCGGCGGCGGTGGAGGTTCAATTCACGTACGTGGCGACCGGCGGGAGCGCGACGGCTGGAGACTTTGGTTTTGGGCGCCGTCGTGCGCGCGTGGTGGGCGGGTTGATTGGCGCATAGGCGGCGCAGGGGTTAGTCAGCACTCACTCTCGGGAGTCAGCTACTGCTGCGGCTTTGTGGAGTTGAGTTTGGGACGAAACTGATTCTCATGGACCGCGTAGACTTGATGTGATCTGATCTGATCTGATCCCGGGGTTTAGGGGAGATGCGATCGATGGGACGGTTTGATTTTTCTCGAGTTTTGGTTGGTGCATGCCCACTAGATGTCGCTGATTGGATCAAGGCGTGTCAGCGTGTCACGGGTGGGCGCTGGGATAACAAAGATCATGGGAACCATATGGAGTTTGGAAAAAAAAAGGCGTCAAATTATTCTGATTATTTTTCAAGCACAGGTCAGTGGTACAACACATGCACACACTTGTGTAATTGCGTCTTAGCACACATGCCTAAATAAAGTTTGAAGTTCTATTCTCACATAGCATGGTCACGCTTTTTTTTTACCACTGAACCCATTCGAGTATGCATTTGATGTACCCGAAAAAAAAAGAGATTATGCATGTGCTGTTTCTTGACTTGATCTTTAACCCCTAAATTTACCTCTGTGTAACAGTTAACAGCGGCATTTTGTTCATGGGAAATGGTGGGTAGGGTGGGAAAGAGGGGCCGGAAGAATCTAACCCTTTTGTTAGAGTGATGGGTTAAGAAATGGTATGTATGATGCCTTTCCCACCATTCGGTTCCGACTCGAGTGCTGGGTTACTGTGGTTTTATTTAAAAACAAAACGCAATTAAACTTGGTCTAGTTTGACTTTGGACAAATCAAAATGTCTTGAATTTTGGGATGGAAAGAGTAATTCTTAATGTGGATGATGGGTTAGGGAAACAAAAAGTGTTGAGGAGTGGTATATGGTAGCTTTTCCATCACCCCGTTCCGCATTTCCGATCTGAGAGGTGAGCTAGTATGGGTTAAAATTAAAAATTTATTGCCCCGTGTTTTCCATACATGATTTTATTCTGTTAGAAAAGGGAATTATGTTTAGAAAATTGTATCCGTCCCAAACCCAATCAATACCAAACAAAGAGAGTGTCAAAATTTAGGTAACCAGACCACATACCCGCGGCACATATTTTTGCACTTCATATCCTTTTCTCATACCCATTACCTATCCAAATGCCACCTTAGTATCTTCTCAACATGCTACTGTCTCCGAAAAGCATGGTTTGAAAGAACACGCAGTAATGACTAGTGCGTGAGCTATATTATTCATTCAATTGTCGGCTGGACCGAGCTGTCTCGCTCATATGCAGATTGGAGCCCTAGCTTGCTAGTAGTGGCTTTGCCACAAACTTGTTCCCTTTTGTAGGGAGGTCCCGTTGATTGTGTGATACACTACTGTAGCACTTGAGATTTTCCTTAAAGCAGTGTGTGCGTGTGGCAATCAGAACCCCTTTGGCGTAGATCTTGTGAATGCTTTGTTTACCCGTCTTATCCTGCCAGTACATTGGTCAGCAAGTAGCAACTGACATCATATGTGCTATCTCCTTTTGTGAGAAGAGATACTGTTTGGTCACAATAAGTCTGCGTTATCGCCACACATTTCTTATTTTTCTCAAGTTTGTCAATGGCCAATATTACGTTTAACGTGTTAATCCCTGCCTAGTGCCTACATATATACCGTCTTTGTATTTACACATTTTTTCACTATGCCTTGAGGAAAACGTGTGATTTTGGTCCAAATATTTTAGTCAAGAATATTACTATACGGCTGACACGTACGTATGGCCCACTGGGAGAGATGATTGATATGTCAGGAACCATCTACGTGTTCTGCAGAAACGCAGAGCTACACGCGCGAGACAGATCGCACTCATATGTAGGGGCTAGTGCCAGTCACACTCAAAAGCGATGTCCCTCACGAATTGAACGAAAAGGTGACATCCATCCCGTTCAGATTATATAAGGTCGGCAAACGTAATCCAAAGCGTATTTGTCTGTGAGCGCTCGACACATCACTCGACCCTTTCTACAAAGTACTCACTGTGTATAGTACGAATCGATATGGTTCTAAACAAGAGCAGAGCAAAAGCATTGCTAGTAGGTCGTAAGCTATGGTCGCCCCCGCTTAGCTTCAAATTAATGACAAGTATTGAATGTTTTAGCTATACTTGAAATGTCTATGATGAAATGAAGATCAATAATCGCTTAAAATAAGGATTTCTTTTATTTACCACCACTTGAGAGGTATTCCGTTCCTTTGTAAGTTATTCTAACTTTGTTGAAAGTCAAACCATCTCAAATTTGACCAAACTTATATAATAAAATACCAATATTTATGATATTAAATAGGTACCATTGGATTCTTCATTAAATATATATTTTCATAATGTGTCTTTTCGGTGCCATAATTTTTTGTAAATTTCTCTATAATTTTTAGTCAACGATATTCAAGGTACTCCCTTTGATCCTACATGTCAGGTGAAAAATGCATGTCAAATGGTGGTACAGATGAAAATGTTCTTAAAAAAGACTACTATCGGTTGCATTGAACAGACATGGAGTCCTCATTGATATATGTGACAATTATTTTCTCTATTTCACACTATTTAACCGTAATCACTATACCCACAAATTAAAATCAAAGGGTAATAAGTTATGATAAAATTAGCATTGCTACCCATTTCTTTGTTGTAAAAAAGTGTTACCTCTGTATCAAAATATTTGTCGGCGTTGACTTTTCATCATGATTTTAACTATTCGTCTTACTCAAAATATTGCGTATATATCATTTATTTTGTTTGTGATTTGCTTTGCCATTATATGTACTTTAACTGGGATTTATTTTTTATAAATTTGTATAAAAAAATTGAATAAGATGAAAGGTCAAATGTTTTAGAAAAAATCATCAACGTTAAGTATTTTGATACGGAGGGAGTAACATGCTACAACCACTTAAACTCCTTCCTAGTACTGTTACTATCATTTAGGTAGCATAGAAAGTGAAAATATCTCAACAATAAAAATGGTGACTAGTAAAATATATGAAACGTTACGGATCACAGTGAACATTATTACACCTTTGGTCTAAAAGTAGCTTGACTGGATATGGGTTACACGCATGCATGTAAAGTTGCGAATGATTTGCGTAGCTTAGCCAACAATCAAAAAGGGCTACTATGCCTAAAGTATCCAGCAAAAAAAAAAAGCCTTGACATGACAGAAATGCAAATGAGCAAGGGAAGAGGTGTAAAGCACGCCTTATCAGGTGATCCACGAGTAGCATAGTACACCAGTTCCGATTGATCAATTTTGGTTTAAGAAATGGATACTCGCCTTATTTGGCATAATATATTGAATTACTCCTTTCTTCTTTATCACCACTATAAATAGCTTTTATGATATGGGACCGTGGATTGCGTGACTCAATGGAGCAACTCACAAATCATACTGAAAAAAAGCATGGATAGCAACTTCATCATGGAAGAAAGCTTCAATATGCATCCATGACTAAGCACCTCTTTTCCACTAAAAAAAGAGACTACAAGGGCTATTTTTTCTTAAAAAAATAAATACCAACACATCCTAACAAAGGTATTGAAACTCCAGGATAACAGATAGCTAACTCCAGGATAACAGATAGCTAAACAGTATTGAGCATAGATTGGTTAGGACTTAGAATCCTAGTGAGTGATCCTGCCTATCTGGTTTGAGTCCAAGACTCTTAGACTCAACCCAGAGTCCATCTTTCCCCTAGAATAGGTAGAAATAGTACATTGACAAATCGAATTGCTTACGGTTGCAATCTTTTGCATTGACCAATGGTCCAATGGAGCATTTTTTTATTTGCCTTTTGTTTTGACCATTTTGCTCTTTTCCCGACCTCTTCTCTAAATGCATAGATACTAGTTTTTTTCCAAGCACTGGAACAGTAATATTTTTTCCTCTCGTCTAAAAGAATGTAGCATCTTTCTTGCCTCTTACCTACCACCATTGCATGATCCCAACACTCATGTGTAGACCTGTCACTGGGGAGGGTATGGAGAAATCCACTCTTGTTCATACCCAAATCCAAATATATATTATCCAATCCTCACCCTCCCCATTCTCACCCATATCCAATGGATAATTTTTCTTTAACTAGATACTATACAAATCTAATGGATAAATAGTTTTCTCTCCATACCCTACCCTCCCTATTTCTAATGGATAAGTAATTTTTTATCCATACCCTCCCCATTTGAGGTGGGTGTGGATTTGGGTATGAATTATGGATACCCAACAACAGGCCTACTCATGTGCGTCCTAATCCAATGATTAGACCGGCCGCCAGGCTTCCATTAGCCATGCCTTTAACTTTCTACAATTTTCTTTAGCTGCACTGTAGGGTTAGGAAAACCACAGGCTCCCGCGTGCGTGACCCAGTGGAAAATAGCACTTCAATCAAATTCCACACGATGCACTACTGGTAACACTGCCCATCCGAAGGTGTTTTTATAATAAAAAGAAGTACTGATAAGCATGATTAGCCTGCTGAAAATGAGTGATCATCCAAAGAACTGTTGAATAAAAAAATTCATTAACAAAATGGCAAATCAAAAGGCTTTCCTTCTAGATTTAGTAACCAAGCATCAGGAGTTCAGGACACTGGTTGGGGCTAGCTTGCGATCCATGGATCAGGCGAGAGAAAGAGCACGCCTGTCTTCCTCGACATCTTTTAGCCGAACAGATGGGCATAAAACAAGTGCCAATCGGCAGCACCAGAAAGCTCGTCGACGATGTGCTGGTCGAGGTGACAGGATGGACGATGAGGATCGATTTGTCTGAAGGCCAGGGCCTGTGCTATCTTGTCATAGCCATTTTCTTAGTGATCTTGTCAAATGTCAGTATATTGGCCTGTGATGATACTCAACTTTTTCGATGTTGTTGTTGTTGGGGGGATGGAAATGGTGATCTTTGGCAATCGTGGGAGTGGTGGCATTTCAGACGGGACATATGCCGTGCCGCTACTTTGTGCTGCTGCCACTTGCAGTGCTTTCAGAAAATCCCTCTGATATCCAGGTGACATCTGTGATGAACTCACACTCATTTTTCTTGTGACCTGCTATTCGAATAACATTTGTCTGGTTCTCGAGCATGCTTGAAGATCGGCCCACGTTGTGAATGTCAGGGTCCTGCACTGGCACAGCACAAGCCAAAGTCTGCAGAAGTTGCTAGATCTAACAACAGAAAATTATTCTAGAGGGAGTTGTGATATAGGCGGCAGAGAGATCATAACGTGTAAGCAGGTACAGTCAAGGTACAACTAACAAATTGCAGATTAGATTGGATAAATGATTGTACCTGGAAATAAAAAAATGTACTACCAAAGCTGACAAACCGTAACACCTCATTTGTCTTTGTGCAAATCACCAGTAGACTAGTCATATGCCTGTATGTATTCTAGTAGACCTCATCTGCTACTTCACCTGCCCACACTAGAATAAGACAGTCGTTAGAAGATTATCACATACCCGGGCCTGTCAAATTAACAATTAACATGGCTTGGCGGCACTCGAATTGCTGGGTAAAATACTGAAAATGCCAAGAGGGACAGATCGCTTGGAGATCAGTCCTTGCATTGCATTATTCTGCTGCAGACATCATCCAGTCTGGAGCTGCACACATCATGGAGTGGAAACTGAGCAACACCCGGCTCGAAGCCTTGAAGTCTTCACACGGCATGTGCAGGTGTCTCTGCAGGCGAGGACAGTCCAGATCTCTGATAAGAAAAGGCATAACACGGCCGGCTTAACCTTAACGTGTTGGTTCAACCAATCGCGATAAACTAAGCACCGCCGCATGCATCCGAGAATTCAAACGCGATCCGGTGAAGCAGTTATTCAATCGGTCACGGTTTCCCACGGATTCATTCAGCTTAGGAGCAGTGTGCCGAATCGTGAGCGAGAGAAGTTTCAGGGAAGGGATCTACTTAATATTGTT
>CM014272.1:47513304-47543429 GCA_004135705.1 Alloteropsis semialata
CCTCTGAAAAAAGCGAATCATGGTCCGGTCCATTGGACAAAACACGGCGTCATCCTGCAGGGACCGCACAGAGATGGCAAACCTTACTTCAGCCTATAGGCGAACCACCGTTCCCCTACAGGCTCGGGGGCTACACCCACCGGGTGCGCTCGCGCGCCCCGGTGGGAAAAAGGACAAACTTTACTCCAGCCTATAGGCGAACCAACCGTTCCCCTACAGGCTCGGGGGCTACACCCGGTGGGTGCGCTCGCGCGCACCCCCGAGTGACATCTGAACAGGCATCGAGAAAGAGCCTACACGGAGAACCACCTGTCCTCCGAGCAGGCTCGGGGGCTACTGTCGGATATCAATATCCGACCCTCTCACCGACGGGTGGGACCACGCAGTTTCGGGAAGGAGATGGGCATAAGAAAACCCATAAACAAGAAGAATATCAGATCAGGGGAGGATCGATTTTCCCCTGATCGACTGACCTGGTTCCGTCCCGGCCGACCCCCGTCCGCCTCGGCCGACCCCCGTCCGCCTCGGCCGACCCACTTCTGTCCTGATCAGCCCTACGCTATCTCACCCGACCTCTCTTCGCCTCGCCCGAATCGGCGTGGGCCCGGGCCGGAGTGGAGTGTCAGGAAGACCTGGCATAAGGACGTGGCGCCACTACGCCGCTCCCCATCAGCATTAATTGGCCTTACCGAGCACTGTCCGGTATGGCTAAAGGATGTGACTCCCACTGTTTTGCCCGTCCGCAGGCGCCGCTCGAGGAGAAGCACGACCCCAACAAGCCCGAACAGCGTCCACAGTGTCCCGAACAGCATCCACAGTGTCCCGCAGGCGGCGGGGCTTCTTCAGCAAGTTTCCTATTATTTGTTATTTGTTGAACACGTCTTGTACAGCGTCACCTCCCCTGAGTATAAATAGAAAAATCAAGCCTCAGGAGAGGGGGACGAGACACAAAAAACACAATCCCCGAAACACACACGCTCTCTTACAGACACACTCACAGAGACTTGGGAGCCCCTCCCTCTCTCGACCGCTTGTAACCCCTACTACGAGCAACGCGAGTAACACGAGCAGATCGACACTGGACGTAGGCGTTAGTGCCTGAACCAGTATAACCCCTTGTGTCCTCTCGCGAACCATCCGGAGCCCAGACGCGCAATCCACTAAATTTACTTGTTGGTTATTTCTTACACCGACACTTGGACTTGAGAGCAGGCTTTCATCAGATTCGGCTCCAGCAAGGAGAGGAGTACAAAACGGCATTCCAAACTCATTGTGGCCAATTTGAATTCAAGGTCATGGCCTTTGGCCTTACTGGGGCACCCGGCACATTTCAAGAGGCAATGAACTGCACATTGGAACCTTATTTGAGGAAATTCGTCTTAGTCTTTTTTGATGATATTCTCATTTACAGTTCCTCCTGGGAAGAGCATTTGCAACATCTCAAGCTAGTATTTCAGTTGTTGGCAAGGGACCAGTGGAAAATCAAACTCACCAAGTGTACATTTTCCACGAGAGATTAAGTACTTGGGACATGTGATCAGTTCTCAAGGTGTGGCTACTAATCCTGCTAAGGTGGCTACTGTAGCTAATTGTCCTGTTCCTTCATCTGTTAAGGAATTAAGAGGATTTCTGGGGCTTGCAGGTTATTACAGGAAATTTGTCAAGAATTTTGGAATTATCAGCAAGCCTTTGACTGACCTTCTTAAGAAGAATACTCTCTTTGTGTGGACCTCCAGCCATGAGCAATCCTTTCAGGCTCTCAAGACACCACTATGTCAAGCACCTGTCCTTGCCCTTCCTGACTTCTCTAAGTCATTCTATATTGAAACTGATTCTAGTGGTCTGGGAGTAGGAGCTGTTCTCATGCAAGCGGGTCACCCATTAGCCTTCATCAGTAAAGCTTTAGGCCCTAAGTCTCAAGGGTTGTCCACATATGAAAAAGAGTACTTGACAATACTTCTAGCAGTTCAACAATGGAGGTCTCATATCCAACATTCAGAGTTCATTATATACACTGATCAGAAAAGTCTTACACAACTTACTGAGCAAAGACTGCATACTAACTGGCAGCATAAGGTCTTTACCAAGCTCTTGGGCCTTCAGTACAAGATCATTTACAAAAAGGGCACTGATAACCGAGTTGCTGATGCACTTTCTAGAAAATCTTCCCATGACTTACAGTGTGCTGCTATTTCAGTGTGTACTCCTCAATGGGTTCAGAAAGTGGTTGATGGTTATGCTTCTGATGCTTTTGCTTAGTCATTGGTCACAAAGCTCTCTATACAGTCAGATGCTGTGCCAAACTATTCTCTTGCCTCTGGACTTCTGAGATATAAGGGTCGGTTGTGGATTGGTGACAACCCCACCCTACAGCACAAGCTGCTTATTGCATGTCATGCAAGTGCCCTGGGGGGTCATTCAGGTATTCCTGTTACTTACAAAAGGATGAAAAAGGTGTTTGCCTGGAAAGGCATGAAGTCTGCAGTATCATCTTTTGTCAAGTCTTGCATCACATGCCAGCAGGCCAAACCTGACAGGACTAAACTTCCTGGACTTTTGCAACCCTTACCTGTTCCTAAGACTGCTTGGCAGATTATCTCTATGGATTTTGTGGAGGGCCTTCCCCAATCTGCTTCTGCTAATTGTGTCTTAGTGGTTGTGGATTTGTTCACCAAGTATGCTCACTTTTTGCCCCTCCATCACCCCTTCACTGCTGCTGGTGTAGCCAAAGTTTTCATGACACAGGTTTACAAGCTTCATGGTCTTCCATCTGCCATAGTTTCAGATAGAGATCGAGTGTTTACCAGTAACCTCTGGAGAGAATTGTTTGCCTTGGCTAGTGTTACTCTCCAAATGAGTTCTTCCTATCATCCTCAGTCTGATGGTCAAACAGAGAGATTGAATCAGACAATGGAAACATTTCTTCGCTGCTATGTGAATGCTTGCCCCTCTAAATGGTTGCAGTGGCTGCATTTGGCTGAGTTTTGGTATAACTCCTGCTTCCATTCTGCAATTGGCCGATCACCTTTTGAGGCACTATATGGTCATTCCCCAAGACATTTCGGTATTTCTGAAGATGATTCGGTCCAATCCCTGGATATGAACTCTTGGTTACAGGAGTGTCACTTGATGAATGCCGTGATTAAACGGCATCTCACTCGATCTCGACTTCGTATGAAATGGCAAGCCGACAAGCATCGCTCTGAACGACAATTTGAGGTGGGTGATGTGGTGTTCTTGAAACTTCAGCCTTATATCCAGTCTTCATTGGCTCCTCGTGCAAACCAAAAGTTGAGCTTCAAATTCTTCGGCCCCTTTGAAATTATTGCTAAGGTGGGAAAGGTTGCATACAAGCTGCTGCTGCCTGCTTCATCTTCCATTCACCCCATCTTCCACGTGTCCCAGCTCAAGCCAGTCGTGCTTCCATCAGATCAGGTGGTCTCTCCTCTTCCTTCAGACCTGGAGCTTCCTCGTGTGCCAGAGCAGATTCTTCAACGTCGCCTGAACTCCAAGGGTATTCATGCTCGGCAACAGGTACTTGTCAAGTGGTCCAATTGGCCGGTTGAGATGGCTACCTGGGAAGACTTGGTTCATCTGAAGCAGCTGTTTCCATTCGCGCCTGCTTGGGGTCAAGCGGCGTTTCGTCGGGGAGGAGATGTTAGCACTGCTACTTCCACCGGCCTGGATGGTGGTCCTCTCGATGACGGCCCACCAGCCAAGAAGCCCAATAAGAAGTTCTGCGGTGATGAGTGGACATCGTGAGCGTGAGTGCCTGTGTGCACGTGCTGGGCTTGGCCCTGTAAGGAGTCCTATATAGCTTACTGTTGCGAGAGAATTAGACATCGAACAATTAAGGAAACACTGAATAGAAGGAAGCTGATCTCGCCCCTTGCGTGTTCCCCTGTTCTTCTTCCTCCCAGTTCCGTTCTACTGCTGCTTCCTTCTCTCCCAATCCAATCCAATTCCCTAACATGTACGCTCTGTAATCGGTGGCATTGGTGGGTAATTTTCACCCAACTCCATGTTTAGTTCTAAAACCAGTGTTTTTGGAGAACCCTTTGAGAAGCTCCAAGAAAAACATGGAGTTGGTCCCCAACTCTAGGTTTTTTCCGAAGTTGGAGTTTCGGGAGCTGGACGTGTTTGGCATGAAAAATTCTGGAGTTGGTGGAGTGGAGCTATTTTTCTGGAGTTGGAGTTGTGCCAAACACGCCCTAAGGTTGAGCCAAAAATGATAAGAGTCCACAAATCCAAGATCTAAAGGAAACTCTTTTCCTGCAATTTCAATAACTGAAAATACTCGTTTTTTGCGTTTAACTGAAAATACTCGTTACCTAGGTCTCATTTTACAAATACCATTCTTATCATTTGTTGCTTCTTTTTCGTTGATGGTAAGTTCGTTTCAACTCTCTCCCTTAAAAAATCATAAGCCGAAACAAACAGGCAATACTACACTATCAAACATTAGAATGGTCTGAAGAGAGAAAAAAAGGTGCATTCATAAGATAGCTAACAAGGTTTCGCGCCTGTATGTTTCAGCTCTCTAGCTTAAGGATTCGATAAAATCAGAAGCTGAAACAAACAGGCTCAAGACAAACATTAAAATGATAATGTCATTACGAATAATAAGATTACTAACAAGGATTCTAAAAACATCATGATATATCGGAGAAATGTACTGCTAATATACTTTGAGCAATTTCAACTGTATAATTCAATAACACCTATATATCTTTTTTTTGCGAAAGATCAGTACAGACGCAGATGCTCATACACGCACGCACACTCACCTCTGAATACACGCACGTAAACCCTACCCCTAAGACCACCTATATATCTAGCTATGTGCTGAACGAATTTGTGCCCTCTGAGATTGCATAAAGTACCTTGGGCATGGGAGGCACGTTGACTTCTAACGGGCCTTCAAGAATCTGGACTACTTGCCCCATTGTCGGTCGACTAGACTCATTATCCTGAATGCACCAACAAGCAACACGGCAAGTTCTTTCAACCTCTTCCAAATTGATGGCATCATATATGTTCTGATCGAGCAAGCACTGTACATTTCCCTCGATTAGTTTAGTTATAACTTGTATTGGGAAGTAGGCAGTGCCACTGGTATATTCTTCTCCCGAATTTCTCCTTCCAAATATGATCTCTAGAAGTACCATTCCGTAACTGTAAACATCTACTTTGGGTGAGATTGCCACTCCACTTAGCCATTCAGGAGCAAGATATCCTATTGTTCCTCTCATTGTGGTCAAGGCTCGACTGAAATCCCTTGCTACAAATTTTGCCATTCCAAAGTCTGCGATCTTAGGAACAAAAGACGCATCCACAAGAATATTTTGAGGCTTGATGTCACAGTGTATGATGCATTCCTGGCAATGCTCATGCAAGTAAGCCAATCCTCTAGCAATACCAAGTGCTATGTTGTACCGTGTGCTCCAACTCAAGGATGTGCAATTGCTCTTAAACAGATGGGCATCAAGAGAACTGTTTGGCATGTACTCGTAGACAAGCAATCGCTTATTACCTTCACAGCAAAAGCCAATTAACTTGATCAGGTTTATATGCTGGATCATTCCTATGGAGCGCACTTCTGCCCTGAATTCCTTCTCACCTTGACGAAAACCATCAAGCCTTTTAACCGCGATAACAGTTGAGTCAGGTAAAACACCCTTAAACACAGAACCAAAACTACCACCTCCTAATCTTTCTGTGAAGTATTTTGTTGCATGAAGCAAATCTTTGTATGTAAAAGACACTATCCCACCTCTGATTTTGCTTGGTTCAGTGGCTGAACGATGCCTCCTCTTTACCCAGATAAGCATGGCAACAGCAGCAACCAAAGAAACAGTGAAGAGAGTTGCAGCAATCACCAATCCAATTATCATCCGTCTCTTGTGTTTTGAAGTTCCCGATTCTTTGGAAGAAATCCGAAGGTAAAGAGTTCCTCCCTTGACACTTCCGTTGTACGTTTGTGCAACGTTGAGAAGTTCAGAGTTCCAGACACTGCAGCCATCTTGGTAAGAATATGCGGAACATGAACAGTCGCTAAGGCAGGCTTGTGCACATTCATCAGAACCCCCAACTTGAACATATTTGGCATTATCAGGAAATCTAACATCTCCCACTGCAAAGAACTTGTCCTTCAGACCACTTATGCTCTGGTTGCTGCCACAATTTAGAGGCACGGTTCTTTGGCATCCGCCTGTTCGATCTCCCAGCTCCCAGTCTTCAGGTGACCTGATGGAGAAGCCCTCCATACAGCTGCAGAACGGGAGAATATCCTCTCTGCAAATTGTAAACGGTCCACACACAGCATACACGTCGCACTGAGCTCCTGGCTTTGTGAAGAAGGTTATCCAATCCTCTGAAACATCAGACCAGATCATGACCTTTACTTGCCCAGAGATGTCAAGTAAATACCTCGCGATCAGCGTGTCGTTCTTCAGCTTGTAAGTGAAATACTCCTCCCTGTCGTTGCCAACAAATTCATAGCTGAAGAAAAGATGAGCTGACATCTCCGGCATGTTGCCATAGTATTGTCCACTCCATGGCCCAGATGACCAGTATGTTACTGAAGAGTTCCATGAAAGAAGCAGCTGGCTCAAGTTGGAGGATGGCTGAGCGGAGTAGACACCGGGAGCTAGATCAAGCGAGTTCTTGTTGGACACGAGGCCGTAGACCAGCCCGGTCACCTTGTTCCTGCCTATCTTCCCGCCGGGGAGGAAAGTGTCCGTCATGTGGTCGAAGCTCTCCCAGAAGATGGTGCTCGAGTTGGCGGCGTCGGACAGGACGAGGTTCCCACTGTTCAGCAGCACGGCGACGGTGCTGTTGGTCGTGGTGTTCGCCTGGCTCGACCAGAGAATGGATTGGCTGGCCCGGTCGAAGATGACCAGGTTGCCGTCCTCGCCGATCCTGAGCTCCGACGAGGCGCCGCCGGCGAGCGGAGTACCTCGGTTGGCCACCCATGCCGGGGTCAGCTTCGGGACCGTGTTGAACCATACGCCCAAGTACCATTTCGGGGCAGTGGTACTGGCGGTTTTGCCGGTTGTTTGGAAGAATCCCAGCGCGAACTTGGAGTTGTTGGAGACGAGCTTGTCGCCGCCGACGAGCGGACGGCCGGCGGAGACAGTGTCCGTTGCAGCGCACGTGGAAGCTGCGGCGATGATCAGTATAGTGAGGAGCAGCGGTCGGAGAATGGTGTGGGCCGGAGGCATGGCGCCTGCTGCGGCGGCCATGAGCTAATTGGAAGCTCTGAGCTTTTAGTCAACTCGAACTCTAGAAGTGAAAATGAGATTATGCGGGAAGCAGCAGGGTTGTTAAATACGTTACATCTCGCCGATTGATGAATGCTGTGTGTGAATTAAAGAAGAAACCATTTGCGCAGTTGGGAATTAAACCAAGCAATATGAAATTACTGAAGATGCTTGCATCAGCCCTGAACAAATGGGAAATGATAGCCACAAATCTCTCGATCCAATAGAAGATGCAGATTTATTTCAAAAAAAAAAGAAGATGCAGAAAGAACATAAATTTGTTCTTCATTTGACTAGGCAACACAGAAAAAAAAAAGAAGATGCAGAAAGAACATAAATTTGTTCTTCATTTGACTAGGCAACACAGAAACTGATTAGGTGCCCTTCAGTTCTGGTCAACCATTGCGCACATGTGTTTTGCGTCCACACCGGATAATACACAGAAAGAACATAAATTTGTTCTTCATTTGACTAGGCAACACAGAAACTGATTAGGTGCCCTTCAGTTCTGGTCAACCATTGTGCACATGTGTTTTGCGTCCACACCGGATAATACATTGTGCAGTAATGTCTAATTAGTGTTCAGTGGGAACCGGCGGGAACGCACGCCTGACAGTGACTTGCTCTCTGAAATACTAGTGTTTAAACATGTTTAGCTTAAAAAAACGGAAACTTGTGCATGAGAAATTGAGAATAGTGGATCCTGGATGTTATAATTTATAAACCATTTTTTCTCAAATGTTGGTTACTTCAAGATTTGCGTGGATATATGCAGTGGGCGAACAGGATGAGGCGTTATGTACGCATATTTGTATATTTTCCTTACACGTTTCTGTATGCATATCCTATCAAAAAAAAACAATGACACAGTATATACTTAACAAAAAAAATGGGACGCAGAATACATGGGTGGTGGGTCTGCCACATGGCAGACTATAATTGGTCGAGATCCTATGTAGGGAGTATGGATTTGAAAATTTAAGTGTATGTTTTTGTATTAAACTGTATGTCCATTCCAAAACACCGATTGAAACATTGTGTTAGTTAGGATCAATTTGATTTGTTGGTTTATGTATTTTTTTATTTTTCTTAAATAAATAATTGCAATATACTATTGCAGTATTTCCAGTAAATTTATTTCAACAGTTCTGGTTATTCTTTCCCAATATTTTCAATATAAAATTTTGAACTTGCCAAATTTTGGATTAAGTAAGTCATAACAATGGTTGAAGAAAGTTTATACAATATTAAAAGGTGTTTAAAAAACTCCATGCTCAAAAGTATTTTTAGGTTTTTAGAGACAAAGCCCCGGTCCATATGCATTAACAACAGGACCAGCACATTTTTAGAGCCCCAGTCCATATGCATTACCAACAGGACCAGAACATTTTGAATGCCAATTACATCACAATTGCCGCTGCAGGCGACACAGAGACACAGAGCTTAGCAGCAGAGTTAAGAAATCAGCTAATCAACTAGATTATCATGGTAAACAAAAACATCTATGTGCTGAATGAACTTGTGGCTCCTGAAATTGCTTGAAGTACCTTCGGCATGGGAGGCGTGCCAACTTCTAACACACCCTCAATGATTTTCACTACTTGGCCCATTGTCGTTCTATTGGACTCATCATCCTGAATACACCAACAAGCAACTCGGCAAACTCTCTCAACCTCTTCCAAGTTGATGACGTCCTGCATGTTATGATTGACCAAGCAGTGCACACTCCCCTCGACTAGCTTAGTTATAACTTGTACCGGGAAATAGGTAGTGTCGCTGGTACATTCTTCACTTACATTTCTCCTTCCAAATATGATCTCTAGCAAAACCATTCCATAACTGTAAACATCTACTTTCTTCGAGATAGGTACTCCACTTATCCATTCAGGAGCAAGATATCCTATGGTTCCTCTAATCGTGGTTAAAGCTCGGCTAAAATCCCTTGCTACAAATTTAGCCATTCCAAAATCTGCAATCTTAGGAACAAATGACGCATCCAAAAGAATATTTTGTGGTTTAATGTCACAATGTATGATGCATTCTTGGCAATGCTCATGCAAGTAGGCCAACCCTCTAGCAATACCAAGCGCTATTTTGTACCGTGTGCTCCAACTCAAGGATGTGCAATTGTTCTGAAACAGATGTGCATCAAGAGAACCTTTTGGCATGTATTCATAGACAAGCAATCTTTTAGTGCCTTCACTGCAGAAACCAATTAACTTGACCAGGTTGATGTGCTGGATCATTCCTATTGATCGCACTTCTGCCCTGAACTCTTTCTCTCCTTGACGAGCACTGTCAAGTCTTTTAACTGCAATAATAGTTGAATCAGGTAAAACACCCTTAAACACAGAACCAAAACTGCCTCTTCCTAATCTTTCCGTGAAGCCTTTTGTTGCAGTATGCAGATCCTTGTATCTGAAAGCCACTACTCCGCCTCTGATTTTGCTTGACTCAATAGCTGATGGATGCCTTTTCTTTCTCCAGATAAATACGGTGACAATAGCACACAAGGAAATGGTAAAAATTGCTGCAGCAATCACCAACCAAATTACCATTCCTCTCCTGTGTCTTGAAGTTTCCAACTCCTTGGCAGCAAGCCGGAGGTAAAGAATTCTTCCATTGGTACTTCCATTATTCTTTTGCGCGACATTCAGCAATACAGAGTCCCAAACATTGCATCCATCATGGAAGGAGTATGCATAACAAGAAAAATCAGTAACACAAGCTTTTGCACATTCATCGGCACTTGCAACTTCTATGTACTTTGAATTATCAGGGAATCTGACATCACTCATGCCATAGAACTTGTCCATCAGTTCAGCTCTGCTTTGGCTGCTACCACAGCGCAAAGGCATGTTCCTCTCGCGTCCGGCTGTTCGGTCTCCCAGCTCCCAGTCTTCAGGTGACTTGATGGAGAAACCCTTCATGCAGCTGCAGACGGGGAGCATATCTTCTGTACAAATCGTGAATGGTCCACAGACAGCATACACATCGCATTGAGCTCCTGGGTGTGCATTCATGGCTATCCATTCATTTGACACGTCCGACCAGATCATGCCTTGTGTTCGCCCAAAGACATCAAGCACGCACCTTGCTGTCAGGCTATCATTCCACAGCCGATACGTCAGATACTCTTCGTGCTCGTTGCTCACGAACTCGTAGTTGAAAAGTTTACGGCCTGACATCTCCGGCATGTTGTTGAAGTACAGCCCCCCCGATCCATTGCCCAGACGACCAATACGCAACAGAAAAGTTCCATAGAAGGAATAACTCACCATGATCAGTGGCGCCGTCAGAAATTGGACGGGCAGAGTAAACCCCCGGAGCTAGGTCAAGCAAGTTCTTGTTGGAGACAAGGCTATGAGCCCAACCGGTCACCTTGTTCCAGCCCATCTTCGCGCCAGGGAGCAGAGTGTCCGTCATGTGGTTGAAGCTCTCCCAGAGGACGATGGTCAGGTTCGATGCGTCCGAGAGCACGAGGTTTCCCGTGTCCAGTAGCACGGCGACGGTGTTGCTCGTCGTGGTGTTCGCCTGGCTGGACCAGAGCACGGATCGGTTGGCACGGTTGAAGATGACCAGGTTGCCATCGTCCGAGATCACGAGCTCCGTCGAGGCGACGTGAGCGAGCGGGTGCTCTCGGTTGGCCACCCAAACCGGCGTGAACTTGGAGACCGTGTTGAACCATATTCCCATGTGCCATCTCGGGCTGATGCTGCCAGAGGAGGACTTCGTGTTCGCGCCGGTTGTTTCGAAGAACCCCAGCGCGTACTTGCCGTTGTTGGAGACGAGCTTGTCGCCGCCGAGGAGCGGCCAGCCGGCGGAGACGGTGTCCGTCGCAGCAGCGCACGTGGAGGCGGTGGCGGTCAGGACGGAGAAGAGAAATGGAACGAGAATGCGAGCTGAAGGCATCGTGATGAACTGGACTATGGTTTGATATGGGATTAACCGATTAAGCTCCAAACTTTTATTCAAAAAAGATGCGACTATGCCGTACACAAGGTGCTTGAACACATCCCCAGATGATGAAAGCCGTGGAATAATGACTAAGTAAAATGCGAAACATAAATAAACTGCAAACCTTTGCATCAGCTTTGAACGGAGTACTACCCAGGAAGGATGTTCTCTGATTTTCTTAGAGCAAGCCCAACGCTCCACCTGGCTGGTGGCTCTGCAGTGACACGCAGGCTCGGATGCCACTGTGGAGGGAAGATGGTGCCTCTGCGTGTGTCAGAAGAGCTTGCAGAGGGTGCGGGAGCTCCAGAATAAAGATCAGTGCAACAGATGAGAGAAAGGTAGTGGAGGAGAGAATCTTTTGAGTACTTGCGTTGGGACACTGGTGGCCTACGTGCAATGTTGCTTTTGTACTGAGGCTACATGTTGCTACTGCTTGCGTTGGGCCTGCCCTTAAAGGGCAGATGACGTAAGCAATGATGTTACGCCACAGGGCACATGTTCTTTTTAATAACGGAGAGAGATTAGTCGGAGGTCAACTTCCGAAACGTATGCCTGACACTGGCGTTTTAGCATGTTTTCAATTCAACTTGAGTTTGACTTGATGTACAGTAGCGTGTGTGTGTCCGTCGACCCTCGTCGTGCTGCTGATTGGAAGGCAGCGTCGTATGATTTTGTTCTGCCCCTTCCCGGCGAAGTAATCACCTGCTGCCTGCCTGATTTCTCTGACAATGGATGCACGGAACTGTTTATCCTGGACCAGCCAACTCAACAGTTCATAAATATATATCAAAGTGAAATGTGCAGCAAGTGATAAGTTGTGTGCACCGTGCACGTATGGTTCTATGGTGTACCTTTTTTCCCCTTCAGGAAACAGAGGCTAATGTTGTTTTTTTCTCTGAACAATTGAGGAGTAACTTTTATCCTTTTCCTGTTTTCTTTTTTTTTTTGTTTTTATTTTAGTCGAGAGGAATCGGCCTACGTCTTGCGGAAAATGATTAGCTAAACTGGTCAATACGAGGTGACAGGTGTGGAAGGCTTGGAAGGTAAACTCTTGCGGAAGGAGATAGGGGATCCTTCACAAAAAAATTGGTGCTGCCAAAACACACGCATGGTGTGAAAAAGAATGACCCGGCCCGATGTCAGGCTTATAAGATCATCCTTTGGGCCGTCATGGGCTAGACGAGGTGCAAATATCGGCCTACCGTTCCCCTCTCATCATGGGCCTCCGAAGCAGGCATAGCAAGTAGGGTGCCAGCGTACAAAAATCCCCACTCAGCCGCGGCGGCGAGGGAAAAGAACGGGCGCCGGCGCGACGCTGCCGAGTCCCGGCGACGCCCCCTCACCTAGCCCGCTGGCCGGCGACGGGCGACCACGAGCCCGCGACCGGCATCTCGCAGCTGCACCGCCCCTTTGTCGGTTCGTCCATCGCCGCTGAAGTCGCCAACAGAACCCGTGCGCCATGAAAGATTCGATCACCTACTTCACTTCTCTCTCCGAGCTCTACATTTGAATCAGCATGATAGCATCTGTTGAGTTGAGGCCAAATGTAAATGCATCTGAAACGGGGATTACTTTGTCATCTAACAAGTGGAGAGGATCATTACAATGGCTGTCTGAAATGGAACCTGGTCGAGCTTCATATCCCGAGTAAAGAATCACCAGGAGAGTTCATCTGGTCTCCTGTTGCAACCATTTTCCCTTTCATTCACCGCTTCCAATTTCTTCTTGTTCATTTACACACAGCACTACACATTACAATATTCTCCAGTTTTTCTTTAAAAAAAAGGAATCGCAAATGCACAGTAGGAGAGTAGGAGTAAAAGTAATGAGAATCCTAAAACGTCCAAAAGCAACTACAGTAGTCCAGTCTCCAGCGCAGTCATGATGTGGTTCTCAGCAATTGAGGGCCTGTTTAGTTCCTGAAAGTTGGTAAATTTTGAAAACTAGTTTGCAAACTTGTGAAAACCAAAAGTTGAAGAGGATGTTTAGTTGCAAATTTGCAAACTAGTTTTGTAACTTTTTGAAACTAAACAGGCCCTGACTAGAAGTATAATTCAAGAACACAAACAGCAACCACTGATTACAGCAGGTCTTTGAGCTGTACTATTACTACTACAACGTTTGGCAACAAGTTTGCCCAAAGACGAAACAGAAAAGGACAAGCAGATAGCTCCTTAACAGCGCGTCAAGAACAGCGAAAAGCGGCACGCGTACGAACCTAACCGCGGTGTCATCTTGCGACCGGGCACGGAAACGCGTCGCACGTTTCAAATCTCCAGAAGCCTGTGCCTCTTGCTGCCCAAAAAGTGGGGGGACGCCTCGTCTTTTTCCTCACCAAACCCCACGAAACTTGCCCAAACGGTCACAGACGAGACGAGCAAAGGAACACGGCCCCAGGTTGGGGTTTGGGTTTCGTCCGGGCAAGCGATGAGCGAGCCTCATCGCATCGAATTTCTTCGCCGAATTGCACGGCAAGGACGGAGAGGCGTGCATCTTCGCCGTGAGAGAAGCCTCGTGGAGGGTCCGACGTTAGGCTTTGAACGCGAGCGGCGCGGCACCCAACGGTCGCCTGGACGTACGCCGGTGCGCGTGAAAAAGCAGACGTCTCTGCCGGGTGGGGCCAGGCGCAGCTCGCTTCTACTAGTACTTTTAGCAGCGGCGGCCCGGAAGCCGCCGGGCCCCGCTACCTGCGGGCCCCTTGTCACGCGTCGGCGATCCGTTGCATCGTCGCATCGGGCGGTCCAGACTGCTCGGAGCTGGGACCACCAGCCTGCCTGCTGGGCGCGGCTTTAAGGCGCAAAGCGCCAAAGCGAGCGAGGCAGCAGCGGCTCCGCACCGCCGTGGAGCGCAATCCCTCACCGGAGCAGCGCCAGCGCCCCTCCCGTGAGCTCTCATCTCCTCCTTCCCCTTCCGCGTCCGGATTTCGCACGGCATTGCTGCGGCCCTCTCCGGAGCAGCGCCCCGCCGCCCGTGAGCTCTCGTCTCCCCCCTTCCCTCCCGCGCCCGAATTGAAATTCGCACTGCATTGCTGCGGCGACCTTAGCAAGGGCGCTCGGTGCTCCCAAACCTCTCGCTCCGCGCAGGCATCTCACGCTGAACCGACCGGGAGCAGCGACGGCGTCAGGAGCGGGGTCGGGGGACATGATCAAGGCAGGAGGAGCGGGGCCGTACGAGGCGGCGCGGCGGCAGGCGCTGAGGGCGCGGTACGCGTACGGCTTCGTCTTCTTCGCCACCAACCTGCTGGCCTGGTTCGTCAGGGACTACGGGGCCAGGGCGCTCCGCGGCTTGCACCGTGGGTTCTCTCCTCCCTTGCTCTTCGGGAAATTCAGCTCTCGCGCTTGCAGCATGAAGCCACATCCGTGCCGCTTGTTTTTGATCTTCAGATGTGCCGGTCTGCGGAGCAGGGGACACCAATTGCTTCCAGTCTGGAGGTGTGCTTCGCGTGAGCTTGGGTTGCTTCGTATCCTTTGTTTCACCAGCAGGGCGTGTTCGTTTCTAATTCTCATCATGCTATTGATAGAGCTCCTGAACCAAACCAGGCCAGTTTCGAACGGGGTTTTCAGTTTTCTGTATCAAGTTCTAGTTTGCTGTACAAATTTTATCTGAATTCTAAAATCACCTGAAAATCCGGATGACCCACCTAATAAAAGGCTAAAAGGTTAAGTGTGATCGAGGATTCAGGATAGGAGTACTAGAAATTTGACAGGTGTGCTATGTTCCTTTGGTTCACTTCCTTACAGAATGTTCTTCAGATATTTTTCTGGTTGATGTTTGCCTCCACATTTGGAACTCGGAAGCTCCATGAAGCTCGTAATTCATGGCATTCTGGATGCTGGATTCTGAAGTCTCTTGTGTATGTCATGTCGATCGGCATCCCATTTGTCATCCCTAATATCTTCATCCAACTTTATGGTAAGTTTAATCTTCCCATGCTTCATGATGATCGATGATGTGCTCAGGTCACAGGGTACTGTGCCAAATTTAGTTTCTGCAGATTGTACGATATGATGGCATAAGTGAATGTGCAGCAGCTATAGATTGCAAAAACTGCTTTACTTCATAGCACCACATACTCAACTTTTGCTTAACATGAATCATTTACCCTAATGCTGTAGGAGAAGTTAGCCTTTAGAAATGCCTGAGGCCAATCAATTCACAGTTCATTGGAAAGTTGAAAAGATTATAAATAAAGATAAATTATTCAATTTATTTCTAGTGGTCCGAGTATACTTCTCTGCCAGTGTCAGCAGAGTTAACTTTTAGTATGCTGAAAGAAATTATTCCATTTTGTCTGCAGGTGAAATTGCTCGACTTGGTGCTGGGTAATTTCAACGACCATTCTTACTGTGCTGAAATTTCAAATGTTTGAAGCTTTATTTCAACTATCAGTACTTTCCAAGTTCTACTGTTGAACTGAGGTCGCATTTGCAGGTTATAGTAAACATGTTACTTCTGTTTCATGATCCCTCCAGGATATTTCTCCTCCTCCAGCTCATAAGCATGCTCCACTTCATATCATGGTGCAATAAACGTTGGATGCCAGATCCTGGATCAAAACAATTGTAAGGAATTATTTATTTGTGGACCTGTGGTAGACCTTGTGGAGTCCTGAGTCTTGAGTCTGAAGGTAGAATTAACCATGGCATATTATCCTTGTGTAATTCTCAGCGGCTTGTTTGGGTTATTCCTCTCAACCATCTGCTACATCGCTTCATTTGCTGGAATCGGCGTGCTGTATTTTCTGTATGTCCCAAACTCCTCATGTGCATTCAACATCTTCACTATTACATGGACAGCAATCTTGGTGAAGATAATGATGGCAGTGTCACTGCACTCTAAGGTACGAGAACGCTAACAGCTCCAGGTCTGCACTTCCTTAGTCGCAGCTTATGTCAAATTGGAAACCAGTGGCAGGTTTTAGATGGGAATATCAAACTATAGCCCTGATAGTAGGCTAGTCTATTATCACACCTGAGCACCTGTTCCAACTTTTAAGTGTGCTAGTCTCAGAAACTTTTTTTTTTGAAAGGTGTCTCAGAAACTTTTCACTTGCTTGATATGTATGAGGTTTGTGATTTTAGTTCACTTGTTTGCTGAGAAGGTTAACGAGGGCCTTCTGTCTTCTGGGATCATGAGTTCATATATCGTCTTCCTTTGTTGGTCAGCACTCCACAGGTATTACCCTTTTCTTCAGTAGTTTACATAACCTGGAACTATTGACAAGTTAGTATTCTACAAGAGTTTCCACATCCATGTTGCAGTGCATTCTGGATACTGTTTATTTTCACTCACTGCTATGCTTGACATAGCCTTGTATAGTTCACTTTGCATGATATTATGCACATGTGCAGTGAACCCCAAACCGGGAAGTGCCACTTTCATATGAAAATTGCAAAGGATGATGATTTGGCTACAATTGTTGTAAGTAAAAGTTCAGAGTTCCTTTGAATAGTTATGACATGGACATCACTTGATTACCAGGTTGTGCTTTTTCTAGAGCTTCATTATCGCAATTTGTTCTATTGTGATGGCCACATTTTCTACTGGTATTGACACCAAATCCTTCCAAGTAAGTTTAGAACTCTCGCCATTTATATTTTTCGGCATCACTGCACAGTAGTTAAGGAGTTCTTGACTAATATCCAGGTGACCATGTTTACTGATTTCAATGTGATCAATTAGTAATCGGTAATAGCACACATCTTGCATGCAAGACTGGAAAATAAATACCTCTTCAGGAATACTAGCAGCTAATGTACTTGAAAGCATCAAAATGACCCTTTGATGATAATGCACATGTTTTTGGTCAGATCACGTGTCCTCCTGTGTTGTGCATTCACCTTTTTATAGTGCATATCTTTGTTATTAAGTGTTGGCAAGCAATAATTTGTTCAGAAGTGCTACCTTTACTGTTTAGTCCATCTGAGTAATAATAAAAAATGTTCATTTTTCAGTTTCGGAATGATGAAGTACAACTGGAAGAGGATACCCCCTACAGCTATGAGATTTTCCACATTGTGTTTGCAATGGGAGCTATGTATTTTGCAATGCTGTTCATTAACTGGGAACTTAACCATCCTACAAGAAAGTAAGACATCCTACCATACTGCAGTTAGACAGCCGCTCAGAAAAAGCAACGATTCATATAATTTCAACTGACAGTGTCCATACATTTCTGGAACTATGCTAAAATTACATTTCTTGTCATCATTGGCACAAAACATTGTTCCTTTGCCACGTAATCCTTGTAAGAGCAGAAGTTCCATTCAGTAACATCCTCTCGCATCATTCATTACATAATCAGGTGGAGCATAGATGTTGGATGGGCTAGCACATGGGTTAAAATCATCAATGAGTGGTTCGCGGCTAGCATATACAGTAAGCCCTGTTCCTGTCGCCTGCCATTCTATTGACATTCGCGAAATTGTTCTGTATATGATTATATGGTGGGAGATGATCCTTTTTGAATTATCACTGATGTTTGATTATTCTCTGAGACTATCAGACAACTAATTAACATGGTGCTAACATTGACGTCTAAATCTTTGCAGTTTGGAGGTTGATCTCCCCAGTCGTATTGAGGAATCAGTTTGTCAACGATGAAGTCTTCGTGCCACATAGGCCGACAGTATAGTCTGATTATAGGGAACACGGTTTTTCATAACTTGCTGATTCTTTCCTGCTGATATATCCTGCTGAAAAGAACGTGCATATGCTTTATTCTTTAAGTTTCTACAGTTGTACATCCAAACCACACGAGAAAAAAATAGAGAATTCAAGTACCTTTGTATATCTGTGGATATGCGGCACAGCAAATCTATGATGGACATGACATGGCCTGCGTTTTTAAGTGACTTATTTTTCTTCATCCTCAGGCTTTTATCTAGTGCTTGTTAGAGTTTAAGGCTTTGTGCAAACATCCTTCGCATGTCAGAAAAGTCAGAATACAATAACCATGGTTTCCTGAATTCTGCTTCACTGCTGCTATGTACGCCCCCAAACTCCCTAATGCGAGATGCAACCAATGCAACAAATAAAGAGCGCTGCGACTTACGAGTTACGACCATTTGAATTACATTTTGGTTGTGGAACAAGCATAGCTTAGTTGGTTAGGTTCCTTATGGTGGAACCTGCCCACCTGGGTTTGAGTCTCAGCACGGGTGTCACATTTTCCTGGATTTATTCCAGGATTTAACCGGCGCTTTTCTTTTTAGTAATAGGCGACGTGCCCCTCGATAGCGAGGCGTCTGTGGTGACTTCGTCAATCTCAAGATCGGAACAGCCGGCTCAGTCTCTCGGAGGTGCTCATAGGGTAGGCGTGTATTCATAGGGGTGAGTGTGCGTGCGTGTATGAGCGTCTGCGTCTGTACTGGTGTTTCGCAAAAAAAAAAAAGAATTACATTTTGGTTTTGGGTTTTGAGGCGCACAATTTGTGTACTGCTGATACATTTGAGCTGCTGGAAGTTTGGTCAAGCTGTGCGCGGTGAACTGCTCGGCATCGGCTGCCTGTTGACGAACTGCTCCTCGACAGTGGCGCATAACCACCCGAATCACGGCATCACCGGGGACATGCACGACGAGTCCGGGGCTTGCAATCTCCCCTCCCTCCTCGGAGGCAGCGTATGGCGCCGTGCTCACACGGTGCCGTCCCGCCGTACTCCAATCCAGCCCGTCTCCTTCTCCCCCCAATCTGGCCTGCAGATTAAGCCGTCGATGCATAATGCTCCACGGCACCTTCGTTCTTCCTCCTCGTCGATCTCGTCGACTCGTCCTCTTCGAATTCGCGGTATCGTACCCTAAAAAAAATCGTGTGGAGGTAAAACTGGCGGCAGCCAACGCGGGCACCGGAGCCGCCGTTCGGGCATATTTAACTTATTTTTTAGCCATGGGCAGCATTTAAATAGCACTTTTAGGACAAGTATATTGGTGTTGTAAGTGGTCTCATGGAGTGACACGTAATTTTGAGACGGCTTAACAAACTACTGTCTAATGAGTTTTCTTATAAGTTGTTTCATAATAAATTAAATAACTCCTTAGTTTGTGTATTGAAAATAAATATTTATGAGTTGAATGACAACAACAATTTGTACAATAGTGATTGAGCGGTCTCATAGTCCTAAATTTTAGCTTCGAGGTAATTGTCTTGCGAAACAACCGACTCATTTTCTCACCTCCCTTTCTTTCCTTCACATCATCAGAAATGCTACGTAGAAACGCATAAGACAGCCTATAAGACCGTTTACGTGTAGCAATGTATACTTTAGAATGGAGAGAGATTGCTAATGTAGATATTTTTGCGGAAATTTCTAGTCTCTCAATACCCATGTTTGCATACACATATGTATACATATCTAGGCCTCTTGGGCCTAGAACACTAACTTACAAACACACACAATCCGTGTACAACCTAACACTCACCATCAACATAGACGGTAGATATCAATCACCAGCATATTTTTATATAGCCAGAGGTTGACCTTCGGTCATATAGACAACTTCCTCAGTCCGCATCACAATAGCCTCCCACATTCATGTGATTATTTCTTTTGAACAATAGTCCTTTTCTAGGACTACTCTTCAAATACCGCAATATTCTATAGACTGCATCCATATGCCCACTCTAGGATCATGCATATATCGGCTTACCACACTCGCCGCTGATGTTATATCAGATCTTGTATGGCACAAATAAATCATGCATCCCACAAGCCCTTGATATTTCTCTTTAACTACTGGGGCTCCAGATTTATTACACAACTTACTATTCTACTCGGTAGGTGTCGAAGCATGTTCAACATCCAAACATATATATATATTTAGCAAATCCAGAACATACTTTCACTGAGAAAGGACAATAACCCTAGGTGATTTTTCAATCTTAATGCCTATGCAGTATATTGTAGTTGGCCCAAATCTTTAGCTTCAAACTCTTTTCTTAGACTTTTCTTGAGCCGAGTTGTTTCCATAGTATCATCTCCAGTAATAATAATATCATCCACATATATTATATGCTGATTTCTAAGTGGCGATAAAACAAGGTGTGATCTCCATTTTACTATATCTTATACCACACATGACTTGTTTGAAGATCAAACCACGCCGTAGGATAGTGAGTTAGTATATGTTATATATAATAGAAAGAATTAGAAGTGTCATAGAAAAAAAACATGTAGTTCTTTTTACCACACAATAATAGTATATATAATTCTTTCTTCCACACTACATATGGTTCTCTACACACTATATGAATTGGATTTGCATTTATGGTTGATAATAGAAATTTATGGGTAGTGACATTTTTTGCTAAATTTTGTAAATCTGAATTTGTTCTCTTTAAGTATTTGTGTTACCAAAACATTCGGTAAACAAAATAGTCTTGACAAGAAGGGGAAACATGTTACATCTGTTTTGAAACTGAGTAAAAATGCACTAGATTTAATGTAGAAAAAGTTTAACCTTTTTTTGCTGAAGATCACCGGAATAACACTTGCTATAATGGTGCTTTTGATGCGGAAGATATCAGTATTGGAGCTCAATTTTCTGATCCAGGATGCACAGAAGATTATAAGAAACTCCAATGCATTCTTAGCACGTTGAAGACAGCTGATCTTAATCTTATGATCAATATTTTGAACATCTCCTTAATTATCAATAGTGTTGTCCTGCTGGTCTAAGGTGCTGATCTGAGTCAGCAATAAGGTTTCTAATCAATCACCCTACTTTTGAGGGTTACCGGGATAGAATGCAACAGGTTATGCTGTTGGACAATTTGCTTTTTCGTGTTTTGAAGAATCTTCACACGAGCGTAACTGCTTGAAGTCCATGGTAACTACTATGAGGCAATATTTGTTGGAACTTTTTAGAATTTTGTCGTGCAATAATGAAAGTCCTCTTCATGATTGGAATCGGCTTGGGAATGGTTGCATTAAATATAATACTCTACTAGCTCTGTACGTGTGCATTGCAAAGGCTAGTAGATCATAGATAAATGGCATCCTAGTCTTATTAGTAAGCAATTAGTATACAAATCATATATAAATATCATCCTAGTCTTACTAGCCAACAAAGAGTTCAATAGGAATATTTTATTTAAAAATATTTTTCAAAACAAATTTTATTTAAAATATACAATATCTATGATGCGAGATCCAAGAAAAGTAGACGCTATTGATTTATCACATCTATTTACAAAATTATATGATTTTTGAAAGCCATCTCAAGTGTAAACATCTCACCTAACAATTCAAACATAGTTTTCTAGAAAGAATTTATTAAAATATAAATTTACTATGATGCCAGATCAAAGCAAAATATGCCATTTTTGATTTATAGCATCTATTTAGAAAGATTCAAGATTTCTGAAAAACCATTATGAGCATGAACATTTGACGTGACAATTCAAATATAGTTTTTTGGTAAAAACTTTTATTTGAAATCTGCAATAGTCACAATACCATATCAATGAAAAAATGATCATTATTGATTTATAGCATCCATCTACAAAGTTTAGAATCGTTAGGTTTAATAGCTCATGGGAGAAATCAGATATGGCTTTTCCAGGAACAATTTTATTTAAAATTTACAATAGCTATGATGCCATATTAAAGTAAAATTGGTCAGTATTAACATACAACATCATTTTATAAAGTTATAAGATTCTTAAAAACCATCTTGGGTGTAAATAGCTCATCTGAGAATTTCAATATACTTTTAGAATTTTCTTTTTTTAAAATCTAAATTCAATATCATGCCAGACCGTAACAAATGAGCCACTTTTGATTTATAGCATTTGTTTACAAATATAAAAGAAATTAAAACCATGGTGAGCGTAAACATTATATGTGAAATTTAAATTTAGTTTTTGGTAAAAATTTTATATAATATCTAAAATAGTCACAATTCCAGACGAAAACCAAATGGATCATTATTGATTTATAGCATCTACTTAAAACTTTCAATTTTTTATAGTTTCATGTGTATTTTATTTTGTTTTGATTGGATTGTGTGGATGCACTGTTATTCGCACCGAGGGGAGAGCAGGCGCAAAAGAGGGACGTGCCGGAGTGGGGGCGAACGGGATGAAGGACGAAGGCGATTGGGACACAAAAATTATCTACATTTATATTCTTTTAGAAGTAGAGATTCAAGGATAATGCGCAAGGCTGTATCTATTATTACTCCAACAACTTTTCAAGCATGCTGGCAATCACCCAAGCGCCTCCTTCCCTCTTCCCTCCTCTCTCTTGTCATCAGATGATCTGAGACATATAGTGCGCCAGTCACTAGCATGACATATCTTAATGGCTATATTGGTATAGTTTGTAATTTTTGTTGAGGCAATTATTTTTTAAAAAAAATGACAATAAAAAAATAAAAATGAGAAAAGTTCTCTTTTTGCCAACGTTGAATTCCCTGTTCAGATGTTCTGCCTTGTGACTGGGTACTGGTTGTGGTATCTGGATTAATTTAACTGCCAATCTGCCATGGAATACAACTGCGCCCGAAGCCCCCAACTCGTGTGAAAATTCCGGCGAGTTTCTGAAGAAACTAAGATTCAGTCAGTGTCATGTAAGGCAAGAAGTTCCGAAGTCTGACGCAAAGCTGACTGGTGAACGCCTGAACGGCCTCTCTAGCTAGCAGACAGATGGAAGTTTGGTTGGTTTGCAACTGCAAGCTTAGAGGCTTGCAGCATTTCAATTTAGATAACCGGTTAGTGGTTAACAGTAACCACACATGCAAACCTAGTCACATAACAAAGATAAATCCACGACAACTAAGCAATGATGATGGTGATGACATGATACAAATGCTCTAGTTAACTAAAGCACATTTTAACATTGAATCACACTGGAAGTAAGCAAAACCAGGAAACAGTGTAAATCCCACATGATGATCCATCCAATGCCTGATCCTCTGCTTCCTTCTTCGTGCCCCGCTACCTCCTACTCATCCCCTTCCTAGCAGTAAAAAATAGACATGTTTGTCGAATAGAGGCTGTGTGCAACTGCAACAAAGTAGTTGGGTCTTATTGTGTGTGCACGGAAGAGAAGGGAGGGGGAAAAAACATGATGGCCTTTTGAACCATGCGTCCATGCCTGATCCTCCTGCAGTCCTGCTACCTCCTGCCCCTTTACCCTGAGCTAACTAGTGAGTATTACCTGATGGCCTTTTGAGCCATGTAGGTATGCAGGGAACTCACTAGCAACCAGCTCTGGGAAAAGTGGTGTCTGATCATTTATTGGAATGACACAAGAGTGAAGGACCTTGTTTTGTGCCAGGTTGATGCGAAGCATGTAACGGGCTTTGTGCACAATGTCCACCCCAACAACATCCCCAAAAATGTTTGTAGCATCCACGCGATCAATATCATTCAGCATGACGTAGACAACTTCAGATTCATCGATGCTGAGAACAGGGAATGACGGTACAACCTCTGGGAAATTCGTTTCACAAAAGCTCTTGCTTCTCCAGAGATCAGAGACTGCTAGCGCATTGTCTGCCTTCCACTCTTTAAGGTCAGGTGAAAGAGTCCAGCTTTTCAGCATTATGTCTTCCCTGTCAAAATTTTCATAGTAGCCCACTACGGCAACAAACTTGATAGACCCATTGACACAGCCCATGGAACGAAACTCGTGTGGCCGTGGCCGTGGGCGGCATCTGCTCATGAAATCAATGGAATATCCCTGGGGCAAGGGAATGAATGTGAATTCAGGGTCCGGTGACTTGAGCAGGTCGCAGACCAGGATGCCTGCGAGGAGATCGACCCAGCAAATACAAGAGCCTGCATACGAGAACGCCATGTCGGTGACGTAAGTTGGATCCAACACCTGACTAGGGAGGTGCACGGCCTTCCGGATCCATTGACCTTGGTTCAGGCTGGGGCACTCCCACAGGTACAGCGCGCCATTGGGGAACTCAGAAGTTGTGGTGACGACCTCTGCTACCGCGTCACCATCGGGGAACTCAGAAGCTGTGGTGACGACGATCTCTGCTAGCACGTACGCGCCCCGCCCGCGGCTGAGAATGGCAGCTCCGGGCCCAAGAGCACTGAAGCAGTCTGAATCGGGAAGCTGGGGAACCGCGGTGAGGGAGTTGCTGGAGGCGTCGTAGACCAAATAACACCCGCTCGAAGGGAGATTATTACTGAAGCCAGGTCTGTAGCGGCCGGCATAGAGGAGGACGAGCTCTTTGTCGGTGCTTGATATAAAGCCACCATGCACTCCACCCTGCACCTGCCGCACCATGGAGATGTGGGTTATTTCAGGGGGATCGAAGACGGACGGGTCAGGCTTCATGGCCTGGAGGATGGCCTCAATGGACATCTCAGGGCCGGCGATCCCCGCTGCTGCTTCGCTCGGGCCGGCGACCGCTGCTTCTTCTTTGCTCGGGCCGCCGGTGGATCTTCCTGCGCTCACGAATGTCACTTTGCGTTGGAGCAAGGCAAATTGAGGAGGCATCGTACAGGTCGATCAAGGAGTAGATCGAGGCGTAGGACGAAGTGGGGGATTGCAGGGCAAGAGACGGCAACAACAAAACTGTTAGATATTATGTGGAATTTTCGTTCAAGCGATGGGACATTTATTTAGCAAAGTATAGGATAGAGTTTTTGTCAACGATTACGATGGGACACGAGAGTCCTTGTCAAACTCTCGTACAGGCTCGGGTCAAGATGCGAACGGAACTAGCGGATGAAGATGGAAGGCGCGCGGATCGCGGGACGGTTGGACTGTGGATATCAGGATATGCATCCGGAACAAACACACCCAAAAAGGGCTGGATCATCTACATGTTGGGCTTTGGAAACGACATGTTGGGTTTTGGAAACGAGGAGGAAGTGGAGGACCTTGCCATGGCGGCGCTCGGAGCTGAGATCTGCGATGGTGGAGGAGATCGGAGTATGACAGCCAGAGTGCGGAGATGGTTGTTGGTTGATTCTCAGACCACCGCCGAAATCCTAGTATTGCCAAGGGAAGCGATGCAGGTTTGCAGCACATGCCTTTGCCATGTTTAGTGCTGCAGAGTTCAGACCAGATGGAAACCGCATCTGAAGCATCCTTTATCGGATTGAGAGTGGTGGCAGGTTTTGTGATGGGGGAGGGGGAGCATCAAACTGCAACCATGGCCTCTGCTGTGGCTGTATGTCAACTGTGCCGAAAATTGCCAAGGCCCATGGGTGGGGATGGGCTACTGTAGCAATTGGACTCCAATGTTCTTGGCTGCTGCCTACTACTATCAGCTTATCATGTTCCTGCTCCTCTGGTTTTTTGGGGGAGTCCGCAACAGTCATCCATGTCTTTTTAAGGCCAAGGAATGATGAAAGTTCAGATATTGCTGTGGACAGGGCTTCTCAATTGATTCAGGTGATTTGTTTATGTCAGATAAGGAGGACAAAAGTGCATGAGTAGGCAGGAAATATAAAGAAGATATGCAGTTAGCAGTCCCAACTTCCAACACCAAACATTGTAGTTTTTCACCATTCAGGATAATGAAACTGCCTGCCTTAGTTCAATTCACATATAGGAGCACGCACTTGCAGCGACCAGCCCATATTCGAAATCCTTTAGTCCTGGAGCGCACCGTTTTTCAGTTTCGTTTCCTTTCTTTCCTTGCAGCCCAGTTTGGGCTTATAATCTTTCTTATTGCTCGTCTAATCATCTCAGCGGGGGTAATTGTTACTAATCGGTGTAACTTTCATTCTTTATGTTTTAATCGGTGCAAATTAATCTCTTAACTAAATTGGTGCATTAATCATCCCTACCTCAACTTTACAATATTTTAGTATCGTTTGACAACGATTTACACCAATCATCTGACATATTAATGATTAGCCATGTCATATGCTGAGTCAAAATATAAAGTCTACAAGAAAATTAGTTCTAAATTGGTTATCCTACAAATTCAAACTTCACAAATGATGTAGATTTAAACTGAGCGCAGTCAATCACATGACCTGAGGAGGTTGTGCCCTCTTATGCCATGCCTTGAAAATAATGTGCCAAAGTTTAGATTACTTGTAACAAAGGAGAAACCGGAAATTTTCATAAAAAAATAATAAAATCAATTCTCACTGAATTGTTACAACGATTGGCTCAACATATGACATAGCAAGGCAATGATTAGTCAAATGAGTACATGGCACAAATTGCACTGAAAATGGCACTAATCCATTGTTAAATCAAGATGGGGATGTTAAGTGCACCTGTTTCATTAGTTAAAGGATTGGTTTGCACCAATTAAAAGGTAAAAGATGAATGTCACATTTTTACCGTAGAGATGAAAAATACACTTTTTCCTAAAATATATAAAAATGATGTCACTTTGCCAACGTTGAATGCCCTATTAGGCCTTGTTCCGAGCCCAGCCCATCCAAACGAGGCCGTACGGCCTCGAGTCGAAGAGTGCATCCTGTTACACGCATTTCATTTTCATCAGGTGGAAGTAGAGGTTAGGGCATGACCATGAACGTGCAGGGGCTAAGGAATCTATACATAAGCCCTATTTAGTTCGTCATTTTTTTTATCGCTACAGTAAATTCGAATGTTTGGATACTAATTAGGAGTATTAAATGTGGATAACTGACAAAACCCATTTCATAATCCCGTGTGAAATTGTGAGACGAATCTATTAAACCTAATTAGATCATGATTAGACAATATCGTGCTATAGTAAACAGTCTCTAATGATAGATTAATTAGGCTTAATAGATTCATCTCGCGATTTCCCGTCCATCCATGTAATTAGTTTTATAATTAGATCATGTTTAGTTCTCATAATCTTCGATTTAAAATTGCTACAGTAAATTTTACAAAGTTTCTCACCGATCTAAACAGGCCCATAGCGACTAGTGTGTGTCGCCGACTCCTATTGCCTTGCCTCGGTGCCTGCTATGAATATTTGATGAGCTAAACTCTGCCTGTTGCTTTTGATAATTCTCGAGAAACTTCTCGTGGTTTTTTTCTAATCCGAGGGGCTACCGTTCACTTTGGATCGATTGCTTATTTTGCGGATATGATTATTTGGTGGGAGGTCATGCTTCTTGAATTATTATTGAGGTTGATCTCTCCAGTCGTGTTGAGGAAGCAACCTGCCAATGATTAGGAGCTCGTGCCACGTATAGAGCCACGGTTTGTTCTCAATACCTGATGGTAGAGACTCGCTTCATCTCAATTAGGGTCTGTTCAATTCCAGAAAGTTTGCAAAAAGTTTTTTCCTTGAGAACCGTATCAGCTCATTTCTTCTCTCTGTGCACGCGGCCCAATGCATAAACTTTTTACCACTTTTCACCAACTCACCAGAATTAAACACCCCCTTAGTTATATTTCCCATTTATGCAAAAAATCAACTATATTATTCTTTTAGTGCAGAATAGTCACGAGTTCGCATAATTTGTAGTGATTGAAAAAATTTAAGAAAAAGTCCATTTTACCTCCCTTAATTATTCACAAAGTCCAATTTTCCTCCCTAACCTACAAAACCGGGTAAACCTCCTCCCTTAACTTTTAAAACCGTTCACTTAACCTCCCTGCTCCGGTTATAAGCGGTTTTCAAATGTGGTATTATCTTTTTAAATTTAAAATAAATCTAGTAAATATCTAATGAGGTTATTAAACCACAAAAAATATTTTTAAGCTTCTAGAAATTGTAAGAAAAATCATAGAAATGTATTGAGACATGATAAACCCAAATAACATATTTATATCTCATGAAAATATAAATAGAAGCTTCAAAAACATTAAATTTAGCTCAAGTAAGATAATAAAATATCCAAAAAATTTAGAAAACTACCACAGTATTATATTTCATGTCTAAAAATGTAGGAACTTTTTATAATATAAATATTAGAATATTTTAGTATTATTTTTTATTCTTATATGTTTCTATTTTTATTCAATATCTATTTTTATGAGATCTAAATTGTATTTGGGTTTATCATATCTCAAACTATCTCTTTGATTTTTCTCAAAATTTTTAGAAGCTGAGGGATATTTTCCGTAGTTTAATAACCTCATTTGGTATTTACTACATTTATTTTAATTTAAAAATACAAAACCGCCTTTGAAAACCGCTTATAACCGTGGCAGGAAGGTTAATCGAATGTTTTGATTGTTGAGGGAGGTGTGTTACCCGGTTTTGGAGTTTAGGGAGAAAATGTAGACTTTTGGCATAGTTGAGGGAGGCAATATGGACGTTTTCCAAAAATTTATGTCTGCGAAAATGCAGCGTCGCAACTCGCAACGCGGTGTGCACTTTGGGCCTTTGTTCTATACAGGCTACGGCCCATGGGCTTAAATACCGAGAAGGCTGCGAAAATACACGCAAAATCAACACGTTGAAATCAAATGGAACAGCGTCAAGAACTCATGACCGCCAGTGCCAGGCGTCACTTTGCCCGCGGCCGTCGTCACCGGCCATTTGGCCCCCGGGAAAACCGCGTCACGCGCTCGCCGGCTCGCTCGCGATCGCGGACCTCTCTCTTCGTACGCCGCGCGATGTTGCCTCCCTCCGCGCCGTCCCATCTTCCTGGACCGCCATTTTCAATCTTCCGTCGCCGTCGATCCCGATCCCGATCTCCCGCCCGATGTGACGTCCGGGTGGAGGCGAGCGCGATGCGACGACGATCGAGATCCCCAATAGGCCAATGTCCTCACCGGCCGGGTGCGTTGCTTTTGCGTGAACATTGCCTTCTTCCTGTCGGGCAAGCTCTTTGGCGAGAAATCGCGATCCTGGGTCGCATTCGCAGAGAGAGCTTGGGGCTGACGTGAATGAAATGGCGGATGCTTGGGCAGCCTTGAAGCAATTAATGATGCATTAGGCCGAGCAAGCGCGCCGTCTATGCTGAATTTGGGAAAAGATAAACTTGCAAGCTTCCTGATATGCAGATGTTTTTTTGTAACTTAAGAAGGATTGGCTCGAGGACTTCGCCGTGAAGACATATGTGCATGTTCAGATGTTCTGGCCTGACTTTGTACTGGCTATGGTATCTGGATTAATATAACTGCCATAGGATACAACTGCTTGTCTCTGGATTAATATAACTGCCATAGGATACAACTGCTTCCAAACTCGTCGAAAATTCCGGTGAGTTTCTGAAGAACCTAAGATTCAGTCAGTGTCGACTAGGCAAGAAGTTCCGAAGTCTGACGCAGGAATGCTACAAAAAGCTGACTGATTAACGGCCTGGACTCTAGCAGACAGATGGAAGTTTGGTCTGCAACTGCAAGCTTAGACGTTTTCAGCATTTTTCGATCTGAACAGATAACCAGTTCGTCGCTACCAGATGCAAACGCGCAACCGATCACTTGGCTATTTGCCTCCTAATAAAACTTGTTATTTGCTAGCGACAGGGTCAATGAGGACGCATGCCCCTTGTACCTGACGCTGACCACCACTGCAGCCACTGAATTCTGTCAGCTCAAAACAATATTAAGTAGATCCCTTCCCTGAAACTTCTCTCGCTCACGATTCGGCACACTGCTCCTAAGCTGAATGAATCCGTGGGAAACCGTGACCGATTGAATAACTGCTTCACCGGATCGCGTTTGAATTCTCGGATGCATGCGGCGGTGCTTAGTTTATCGCGATTGGTTGAACCAACACGTTAAGGTTAAGCCGGCCGTGTTATGCCTTTTCTTATCAGAGATCTGGACTGTCCTCGCCTGCAGAGACACCTGCACATGCCGTGTGAAGACTTCAAGGCTTCGAGCCGGGTGTTGCTCAGTTTCCACTCCATGATGTGTGCAGCTCCAGACTGGATGATGTCTGCAGCAGAATAATGCAATGCAAGGACTGATCTCCAAGCGATCTGTCCCTCTTGGCATTTTCAGTATTTTACCCAGCAATTCGAGTGCCGCCAAGCCATGTTAATTGTTAATTTGACAGGCCCGGGTATGTGATAATCTTCTAACG
>CM014272.1:47544678-47563611 GCA_004135705.1 Alloteropsis semialata
GTGTGGTTTCCGCGGCGCGTTCCAGAGCACGCTCGCGCATGCGCGCGCGACGGCGGCGCACTCCGGCACGAACGCCCGACGCGGCGGCGTTGTTGTCGTTGGCGAGCGCGGGAGAAAGGATTCCAAGGCCAGGGAGATGGGGTCCTTGGGTCGGAACGCTGGCGCCGAGGCTTCTGATCAAAACCGAGGATCTCCGGTGATCTAGCAGAGGATGAACAGGGCAGCGGCGATGAACTCCGTGCGGTGGCGAGCGGCGGCGTGCACGGCGGCGAGAAAACAAGGCGGCGGTGCTTCACGCGGGGAGGACAGAAGGATTGTGGTGGTGGTGGGTGGATTAGCACGGGGTGACGGAGCATGTCAAGGCGACGATCATGGCGATGACGAGACCTCGGCGGCGGAACTGAGCAGGGCAGGGTGGTTCGGCGAGAGTCCAAGGCGGTGAAGTCCGTGATGCACGCGGGGTGGCCCTCCTGACCACGGCCGTGTAGCGCTCACGAAGGCGTGGGTTTGATTCGGCAGTTTAGGGAGAAAAGGGAACTCGGGGCCGACGACGAGCTCCACGGCGAGCGCCATGGAGGCGAGCCGAGGAAACAGAGAAAGAGAGAGAAAGGGGCTCGGATTGGGGTTTCCTGCACAAGAGGGAAAGAGCGGCTCGACGGCCGGCCAGGCATGGGGTTTCAAGACGGCGCGAAGGCCGGTGAATTCAAGCAGAGCAGATCACGGCACATCCATGGTGGTTCCAAGGCCGAGCAGAGCAAAACCAGTGAGAGGAGAGAGATCGAGGCAAGGTGGATGCTCACGATGGGGCGATGTTGACGGGGAGGAAGTGACCGGACTTGGGGTGGACGCGCGGTATAGGGCGCCGGGCGGTGCTTCTCGTCGTCCTCCTCGTCCGCGGTGACGCTCTGGGCTGTGCGACGTCGTGGCGAAGCTTCGCGGTGGCAGCCCTGGCGCGGTGAAGAGGATGGGCGCGGTCGTCTTGGCGAGGTCTTCGTGGTACGGCTTCGCTGTAGTGCAGCGGTGCTCCCCGGCGCGTCCTACACGTCGGCTTCTCCTCCTTGGCGCGGCGGCGGTGCGGCGGCGGCAGCTCGACGCGGGCGGCTCGGTGTCGCGGCTCTGCTCCACCCGGGCGACCTTCTCCTCTCCATGGGCGGCTTCTTCTTGTCTCCCTCCGACTCCTCCTTGTCGGAATTGGACCGGGGCGGCTTGGGGACAGGGCTTCGCCCTCGTCGGCTTGGATGGCCGGAGAAGAAAGGGGAGAGGGGGTTTTGTAGATGGGGATTCGGCCGGGGCTTCCTTGGCGGCCAAGAGAAACGGGGAACAGGGGCATGTGCGCGTGGGCCCGTGGTGGTTGCGCGCTCGGCGGGAATCGCGGGGCAGGCTGGCTCGCGCGCGCGCGGGGGCGGAAGAGAGGAGCCGGACGGCGTCGGCGTTCGGGAGAAGAAGAACAGGGGCGCGGCGCGGTCGGTCTTGGTGGGGCCCGAACGTCAGCGGTGAGGGCGCGTCCGCGCGGAGAGGTCAGGCGGGCGCGGCCTCTGGGCCGGAGTCAGTGGGCCGATGCTGGGCCATGCGCAGGGGAGTGAAGGAGGAAAGGAAAGGAGGTTCGGGCTGGGCCGGTTTCGGGAACAGGGAGGTGGAAGTTGGGCTGGCCAGTCCGGGCCGCGGCGGGGTTTAAGGGGGGGTTGGGCCGAGCGGGTAAGATGGGTTAGGGGAGTAGATGACGGGCTGGGTTGGAGTAGTTTAGGAGTTTAGGTCCAAAGGGATTTTTAAAGGGTTAGGTTTGTGGGCTGGGTTTGATTGGGTAGAGAGATTAGGCCCGAGAGGAGTTAGTAAAGTTAGTTAGGTTTGAATTTATATTTGAACGGTTTGAATTCAAATATAAATTCCACACAAGCAATCACATAAAACCAAAAAGAACCAACTCACTCTAGCATTTAATTTCCCTAAGCATAAATTAAAGGTTGATTTTAATTTCCTAGGAATTTAGGGAGATTCACGAGAAGACATTCTAGGTGTTTACACAACAATGCACGAAAAATTTTGAAACCCACATTTTTGCAGTCAAAGAACATTCCGGAAAAATCCGGGATGTTACAGACTCCCCCCCTCAGAAGAATCTCGTCCTCGAGATTAAGGCTGCACTGGGGTTGACAGGGGTTCTTCTGCTTCTTCAAGTTGTCCGATTGCTACTCGATACTTTCAACATAATTGAAATTACTTTTCCAAATTGGCGCATAACTTCTTAATCCAACTTCCGCCTATTCTGAATTGTCACTCAAAATCCAATATATACTTCATAAAATTCTCTTGATCAGTTGATCTGTGCATCTTGTCTGTCTTAGTGGCGCCTTGTCTGTTCTTCCTTAATTAATCCAAGATACGCGGGTGTACGTCATTCTTATTCCCAAGTAGGTTCCAAACTGATAGGCTCGTATCATCTCGATACTCTTGGTTAGCCTAGTATACCTTATGTGCTAATTGTTTATCCTTACTAAGGTATCTTATTCCACTAGGGAGATCCTCGAATCATTTGAATCCTTCTTTCCGTGAATTCCCATATCTTTTCTCATATCTTCAATCCTCAACAATCCGGTTGTACTAATTTAAATGTTAGGGCACGAGAGAGGTCCTTTTCTTATTATAGTAGGCATATCCACGATTATTTGTTCGAGGTGAATCCATAATCTCCCGATGTCGTCTTGTAGCTTGGTTAGCTATTACTTAAGCCACCTTAGCCAATTCCAATAAGGAGGTATATCTTGATTCCGCATTCGATATCATGGTCCTCCTTTGAACTTCGAGTTCCACGTGGATCTTACGGAGTTCGACTTGGTTACCCAATTCTATGGGTTGATTCTGTTTCTCAAGAACTTATCTTCTTGTCCATAAATCCATACCAACATTTTAATTCTTTATTCAATCCATGTGTTGGTTATAGCACCCTTAGAAATATTCTCGTATTAGTGCTTGTGATTATCCAATGTACTCAATCCTTCTTCTGGTTATTCATATTACGAACTGTCACTTCTCGTCCTTAGTCTTCTGAAGAGTCATTCATAACTTTCTTAGAAGTGAGGAAAAGATCAATTCTTCTTTCCAATTACCACACCTAGCGGTTCGGGTATTCCAAATGTTTGCATAGATCATCTTAGTTACACTTTCCACTTGATAACATCCTTTATAGCAGGCTCAAGATAGTCAATTCTTCCTTATGCGAATACCACCATTGATTTTCCATATTCCCTCGTAGGGTCTCATTCCGCATAATCGGGGTTTACCAGGGGCATTTGCCGTTCCTTTTGTGTCATCCATGTGTTGGACAAATCCCTTTGCTTCTTACTCTGATGATATTCAATCCAATGACTATCCTGGAAAAGGTCTTAGCTTCCCCTAACTTCATCGATCTTAATATACGAAGAGTTGATCTCGAGAAGGTCTTGGTGTCACTTCTTAACTTCATCTGATCCTTTAAATCCAATAGGGTAATCATCGGTAGTCTTGTGTAGACACCAACTGTGAGTTACCATCCAAGGCCAGTAATCTTATGTCCATGGTATTGTTGGTTTCTTCACCATGTGAACTGTAGTCCTATCTTATTCCCACATTACCTTATAGCTTATCCCTTATGTGGAATGTAGGTCTTGGTTTCTAGATCTGGTCCAACTTATCCAGTGCCTCATGGAGTCCTTCTCCTATCTTGGTAAGTCCATTAGCCATGTCCTGTAGAAAACCTTTGCTAGTGGAATTTACTTCATTGATGAAATCTCCTTTTTAACCCCATATCCTATTCCAGTGACCTAGACATTTCCTTGCAAATTCCAAAGGTACTTGTATGCATCTGAAGTTTCTTCTGCCCTTTTGGCGTGGTTATTCTTGCGAAGGCCTTGTTGGTTGTTCTTCAGTCTTCGTCTTCATCCAACCTAAGGGTTCGGGGTTAGGGATTTGAATACCGTAGATTGGAAGTAAGCGTACTCGACACAAAGTCTCATGGTATTGGATCATTCCAAAGAGTGTACGTTCTCTTCGTCCATGTATCCGAGTACAAATATTCTCGGTCATCTTGGCGAGTCCAGAGTACTCATTAATACTTAACCAACATTGTGCTTCCGGCAAGGGCTCCTATAGCTAGGGTTATGTTTAAGTTCTATCTTCTTTAGCATTCACCTCAGAATGGTGTTCCTTTTCCAATAATTTCAAGATAACTTATCCAAAAATCTTGTTCTTCTTTTGGTGGAGGTCTTGATGTCCTCCTCCTTTGATGGTTGTTAGAAAGATCATTAGCTTGTAAACTCATGGCAGTACACCTACGGGGATTGCTTAGCTCTCCCCCCTCAGTGTTAGCACTAGAGTTCACTTGGGGGCTAGTACTCTTTGGCAACACATAGTGGCGGTCTTTTCTAAGTGGGTGGTGTTCTAACTAGCTGCAAATGGAGTTGAGATACAAGCACAGAAAACCACGCTATCCTACACTCAATGAGAACAAGCAACAAAAACAAGGGAACAACACAAGAACCAATCACTCAAACATGCATTACATTATAACCTAAGTGCTATCTCAAGGCCAACTCCAAATACCTTAGAGATCTCGCACACTAAGCGATACTACTATATTGATGGCTTTTCCAAAAGGGTGGTCACACACTACAGGCTGGTGAAAACAAACTGAAGCACTTCACTGTTGCATCTTCAAACTCATACATTCGAAAAGTCTCGACCTCATTCCAAAAGTAGCATTGCTTTTCCATCTTCGTCATGACGATCTCTTCATGATGTTCTGATTTCTGTGAATCAAAAGGCTCAATGGGAAGTCTGAGAAATCCGATCCTTATACCTTCTTGGCAAACTTATCTTGTAGATCCTTGATCATTATTCCTTTTAGAGGTTTGATCTTCCAAGCTCATGGTTCTCATTCGGTTGTGGCTTGATGAGTTCTTTCTTCGGGTATGTCCTCCTTCAGTGAGCGGTTGCTTTCTCATCAGATCATTTGGGTTTCTTGTTGGTGGAGATGAATAGAAGTTGGTTAATCTTGCACTCTTGTTCTGCGAGTACTCTTGGTGTGACTTTAGTGGCACAATCCTCTTCTTGCCTCTTTCCATCCATTGTAGAGGACATGGAGAGTGTTGACCCCAACTCACTTCAAACACTTGTCGAAAAGTGCCGAATCTTCCATAAGGTGATCTGAAGAGTTGTATCTGCTATTTCCTCATGCTTCACTTTTGCCAGAGACGATGGAGGGATAAGTCAGTGAGTCAATTAGGAAGAAAATCAAGGAGAGTTGGGTATCAAGTAGTTCAAGGAATATTACTGAAGTAGTCCAAGGATGTATATATCAAAATAGACTCAAGTCAGGGCTTCCTAGCTATCGTCCAGTCTAAGGTTTGCGTGCTACGGTCAAGTACGGCTCTGATACCAACTGAAACGACCCGGATTTTCAATTACGAGAATCCGAATCCCTGTACCATTGTGATAGTCCCAGAATCAACAGCTATCACGTACAGAACTCATTTCAGCTGGAAATCACATCCATACAACGAAAACAATCATCAGAGTTAGCTTACATCAAGGATACAACGGAAAGCGTACTGATACATGCCCCTTGGGCTAAACGACAATGTGAAAACCAACGCAACGATAACTAGGCTTCACGCCAGCTTCATCTTCAGGGCGCCGCTTCCACAGGCAACACTTGAGCATAGCACAGCAACCTTCTCCCAACTTCAACGGAGTTGGTCTTGCACTTCGGGGCCTCACCTGTTCATTCACAAACTGCCCCCAAGGATTGGGACAGGTCCACGTCACCATCCGTAATGCAAGCTTTAAGGTGGCCTAAATCTAGTATAAGAAATATCAAGGATAGGCTTTAGGTTATTCCTATGCAAGCAGCAGCATCTCCATCCCAGAACCATTCTCACAACACCACGAGCGATCCTGGCGCACCAGGTACCCGTCACCAATATCTTCCACTCTTCACTCTCTAGGCGATGTGAAAGCTCCCACCCTTCACATCTCAACTGCCCGAGGCAGGCCCTACTCTAGAGGGGAGGTAGAAATCCCTAAAACAATGGCGGAGATAACATGTCACCCAGGAATCGTCCCTTGTCCGCGGACGGCGGCTATATATATAGATTTAGACTCTGCAGAGCTTGTACTCCTGGAACCACTCGGGCTGCAAGCCGGGGATCAACCGACTGAGACACAACCCACAGCACAGACCCTAGCCAGTGAACGGTACCCTCCTGCTTTTCCCGGCTTAGGATACACTGAAGACGCAACTCGGTGTCCGAGAACTGTGATGGCCTCCCCCGCGGTGGCCAAGTCCCGGGGTATGAGCCTCCTTCGGGGGAACAAAGGTCTCCGCCTTTTTCCCCCACACACTTCCGCTAACTCCTTACAGTCCGGGTACCGCACTTAACTAGGCTGGCTGGAACACCCCCCATAAGGTGTAAGTGGTGAGCACGGTAAGTCCTGGGGCAAGGTATAACCAACTCGGTTTTTGGTGCCGGGGTGAGCGTCACCGTCAAATAGCGTATCCACCTCCAGTGGTCCGCACGCGCACCCATTACAGGTATTGCCGCCAAACTCCTCAAGTATCACAAAGAACATGTACCCGCCACAGGTACTCCATAGGATGTGCCCAAGTACACACCCCAGCCCTCGATACGAAGATCGAGTTAATCTGCTCACCCCCGCAAAGTTCCCAAAACCCCTTACTCCTTTCCCGGGTTTTTGCCCCACACACGCCAAGAATCCTATCACACCCATCCCATACACATGCAAGCATAGCAAGTTCATAGCATCAAAGTGTATCGGGTTTATCAAGGATAACGTTAAGTAAATAAGGCCATGCAATAGGTCATAATCATCATCATGCGAGAAAGTAAAGCACTAGCATACTAGTGGCAATGCCTAATAGGATTCAAAGCAGGATGGGCGTGGACACCTGTGACTTTACGATCCAAACTCATCTTGATGTAGTCGTACAAGTCTTCATTCGATGAAGTCCAAGTTGACGAAATCCACGAAGTCTTCTAGATCTTCTCCAGATCCTAACACACGTTAAAATAAACAACGACATCTAAGCAAATAAACTCCAAATAAGAAGCAATAAGAGCCAAAAGCACTCAACTCCTGTTCTAACGCGTAGAGCTTGATTTTAGGAATTTTTAGAGACTAGTTTCATAATTTTCTGAGCTAGGATGAATTTATTATGAATTTTCTTAGATAAATCTATTCCTGAAATTCCGAAAAAGAAAAAGAAAAAGCAGTGACACGTGGCAGCACCAGGAAGCGACACGTGTCAGCTCCAGAGCGCGCCACGTGGCATGCTGACGTCAGCATGACGTCATCAGTGGGGTCGGCCACTGCTGACGTCATGATGACGTCAGCGTTGACCGGTCAACGGTCAACGGTCAACGGTCAACAGGGTGGGGTCCACTGGTCAGTGGGGTGTGAGGCTGACAGGTGGGACCTGCTTGTCAGTGAAACGCAGAGGCCGACAGGTGGGACCGGGCTTGTCAGCTGGGAAAAAGGAAAAGGCCGGCGGACTGGGCTGTTGTTGGGCTGATTCTCCTGTGGCTTCAGAAGTTAAAGGGGGAAAAACGGACTTTGCTTCGGTCTGATAAGAGGGAAAAAGGTTAATGGGCCGGCTCGGTTACGGCCCAAAACCACTTCGGCCGGCGGAGGAGGCCCGCCTCGGCGGCTGACAAGCGGGCCCGCGCGGCAGAGACGCAGGCGCTCGGGCCCGTGGATCAGAGACAGAGGGAGAGAGGTCGGGATCCCGTGTGACTTCTGTGGCTCGGTTTTGGTGTGGTCCGGCGTGTGGTTTCCGCGGCGCGTTCCAGAGCACGCTCGCGCATGCGCGCGCGACGGCGGCGCACTCCGGCACGAACGCCCGACGCGGCGGCGTTGTTGTCGTTGGCGAGCGCGGGAGAAAGGATTCCAAGGCCAGGGAGATGGGGTCCTTGGGTCGGAACGCTGGCGCCGAGGCTTCTGATCAAAACCGAGGATCTCCGGTGATCTAGCAGAGGATGAACAGGGCAGCGGCGATGAACTCCGTGCGGTGGCGAGCGGCGGCGTGCACGCACAACGCGGTGGGTCAGGAGCGCGATCAAGGAGCGTCAGAGAGAGGTGAGCAGGGTGGATGGTCAAGTCGACGTTGCGGCGAGATGAGTGAACGCCGCGGTGAGGATGGTGAGCAGAATCGGCGATTCGGTGAGTGGTCAAGGCGATGGTGCTCCCCGGACGCGGCCCGGTCCTCCTGCCGCGGTGCGTCCGGCTCAAGGGAGTGGACAGAAGGGTTTGGAGGGAGGGATATCTCATCAGAGCAGGGTTCACGGCGACGAGCGGCGGTTCACGGCGGCGAGCTTGGGAAAACAGAGCAGAAAAGAGGGAAACAGAGGGAAGAAGGGCTCGGCTAGGGATTCCTGCAGAAGACAGAGCGGCTCGACGGCCGGGCAACAAGAGCAGACAGGGCAGAGGAGCAGATATTTCATCGGCCCGCGGGCTCTCACGATCGGGCACCAAGGGCTGGAACAGGGGAACGGCGAGGTGTTCACCTGTGGGTGCGGAGAAGACAGGGTCGAGCCGAGGCGAGGTGAAGCAGGACGAGGGCGACGATGACGTGGAGTAGAGCAGCACCGGTGAGAGGCTTCATGGGCAGCGGCACCGAGACGAGGGCGCGGCGAGGTCCGGCGGTGCAGGCTTGCGGTTCAGCTTCAGGACGACGAACTCGGGGACGGCGCGACGTCGAGCGGTGCTCCTGCGGCTTGGCGACGGCGGTGATGTGGCTCGGCGACGCGGCGTCTCCTCGCGGACGGTGTTCCTCGAGCGGCCTCCTCCGCGATGGGTACTCCTCCACATCCTGCGCCTCCACTTCTCTTCCTCCTCCTAGTACTTCTCCTCTACTGATTTGGGTTGGGGTGGATTCGAGCAGAGCTTTGCCCCGGTGAAATTGATGAGAACAGAGAGGGGAAGATTGGGGAATTATATAGAGGATGGAGGCTTGGGGAAGGAGGCGATTGGGATGGGGTTGCGTGGGCGCGGCGCTTCCTTGGTGGCCAAGGGGAAGAGGAGGCAGGGGCACATGGCCGTGGGGTCCGTGCGGTTGCGCGCAGCGCGATTCACGGCGGGGAACGGGGGCTGGCGCGCGGGAGCGAAAGCGGAGCGGGACGGCGTTGCGGCGGCGTCACGGAGAAGAAGAACAGGGCGGGCGGCTTGGGTCCACGCGGCAGTGACAGGGAGGGCGCGTTCGTGCGGAGAGGTCAGGCGGGCGCGGCCACTGGGCCGGAGTTGTTGGGCCGGTGCAGGAAGATGGGAGTCGGGCTGGACCGAGCGAAGAGAAGAATAGATGGGCCGACGGAACCTGGGCTGGACTGGGCCGACTCGGGGGTTAGGAGGAGTGAGAGGGAGATCGGGCTGGGTGGTTAAAGGGTTTAAACCCAAGGTGAGTTAGGGGTTTAGGCCTGGTTAAAGTTAGTTAGGTTTGAATTTATATTTGAATGGTTTGAATTCAAATATAAATTCCACACAATCAATCACATAAAACCAAAAAGAACCAAATCACTCTAGCATTCAATTATCCCTAAGCAGAAATTAAAGGTAAATTTTAATTTCCTAGGAATTTAGGGAGATTCACAAGAAGACATTCTAGGTGTTTACACAACAATGCACGAAAATTTTTGAAACCCACATTTTTGCAGTCAAAGAACATTCCGGAAAAATCCGGGATGTTACATTATACATGGATGATTTTGAGGATTGCAGTTGTACATATGTTATTCTTGTATCTGCTGTCAATCTATTCTGCCAAACTAATTGCCTGGAGCTCTTCTGTATTACAGGGATGAAGAACTCTTGGGCCAAGCTCTTGACTTAAATGATAAATTACAAATTCTGCTTGAGAAACATGACGAAATGGCATCAGGTTCTCCTCTACCAGCCGAAGTAATAGATGTGGTGAGTGAATTGCCAGCAGGAACCACTCCAAACCTAGGTGAAAAAGTTGCTCCAACAATAGTATCAGCTAATTTTTTGAATGATGATGAGGAAGAAGATGAAGATGATGAGTTCTCTCTGCTAGCTCGCAGGTCACACTCTCAACATGCCAATCTTCTCGTTTTGTACTTAACCTCTTTTCCTTGTATCTTCGATCTGACTTTTACCACTTTTGATCAGAAACTCAAGATTCAGGTCCACAAACAGTGAGAGTGCCTCTGCTTCTTTAGGCACATCTTCTTCAACAATCCATGAGGGAATATCAAGTTCAGCAGCTTCTGTTCCCTCTACAAATTCTTCATCTGTTCCAAGCAATGCATTGTCTCTGCCTGATCCTCCAGCCCCCGTGAGGATTTCTCCAGAAGACCAGGTTATGAGTGACCTTCTTGCACTAACCGTATCGTCAAACTCATCACCACCCTATACCCCAGTAACGCCTGGACCGGCCTTGAGTCAAGGTAGCTCAACAGCTAGTGATCATCCACAGCTTTATCATGTAAATCAAGGACATGGATCTGCACATTATGTCGCTCCATGGGCGCAACCTCAGTCTCAAACCGAAGGAATTCAGCAACAGACACCATCCCAATCACAGCTGCCCTACAACTCATTGGCTTACCCGCCGCCACCATGGGCCTCCCAGGACAGCATTGAATCGAACCCTTTTGTGGTGGCATCGTCTCAGCATCAGTCGAGTTCCATCTCACCTATCAACGTGCCACCAAACTTGAGGCCCCTACAGCAATCACATTCTTTTGCAGTGCCACTTCGAACTGCAAGTTTAGACTCACCAATAAATCGGAACCAGAAGCAACCATTGTCTGCTGGGGCTCGCAGGCCATCTTATGTTTCTTCCAACAAATTCTTCGATGACTTGCTTGAGAGAAATTCAGATGGTAGCCTGAAAGTAGGTAGTATCGTTGGCAGTGGCACTTCCAGTCCATATAAGGCATAGGGTGACTGCAAAAATAAACTGTAAAGAATGTTTGTCATGCTAGATTGTTCCTTCATCTGCATGTCTATGAGGTTTCCTCTTCTCAGCTTAGAATGATTTGGTTAATGCATCAGGGAAACTTGATGACCTAGTAAATAATTTGTGCCAAACCAAGCTACGTGAATGCATCAGCCTATTTGTTGGCCAAACATTTTTGAATGGTAGAAGGTGGTTCTTCCAAAATTGTGTAGTGAAACATGTTTGGTTCTAGATGCACAGTTCTTATGTAGAATAGATGGTCCTACTTTTTTTTTTGTAGTGGAGAGAAAAAAAGGTACCGCTTACATTTACATATGAATGAAATATTTTTTTTTGTAAATTAAAACTTTATTAATCTTAGGCAATTGCAAAGGTCATACAATTATACTAAGATCATTCCTGGACTCATAATCAGGATGCACACGAACTACTATGTAATGTAAGAATGAAATTAACACCTAATTGTTTTTCGAATTATAGATTGCACTTACTACCTTCCTTTTGGTTTTTAAGATTCTAATATATTGATATAAGGAGGATTGGCGATATATGGCAAATTAGTGCACATACGGTAAGATCATATTAAGTACATTTTAATCACATCTCTCACCTAGCATAGCCAACTTGTCCCACCACATGGTAAGAATCGTCTCTCCAATTGCCCCCTCCTATATCGAGCATGAAGCTAGATAAGGTACCTAGCTTCCGGCCCATTAGCCCATCTTCACATCTCCTCTTCCTTCCTTCTCCACATCCGTCGATGACGTGCCCTTCCACCATCGCCTCCGCCTCGGCGTGCTGCCTCCCGCTGCACCCGCCCTTCCCCTTCCTCCACCCGTGGCTGGCGGCTACCGCCGTCTTACCGCTCCACCCATCTCCTGCCGCAGCTGTCCAATCCTCACCATCTAGTTGTCCAACCGCCGCCCCAGCCAACTGCTCCCACTGGCGTCTCTCCCGCCATACCAGTTTCCCCCAGCCCTCCTCTAAGCCGAACACACGGGAGGACCCCCAGCTCCCCGAACCCTGAACCCTAACCTCTAGTTGTCGGCATGGACAAGGTGGCGCATGGAAGACCGGCAAGCAGCGATGCGAGTCGGGATGGAGTCGAGGGTTACAGAGGAGCATGGAAGATGAAGGAGATCCAATGGATGAGGTGCATTGCACAAATCCTGATGCACCTGGAAGCTGAATAACTATCTAGCTAGCGGAAGCCATATAGGATTGGGGCTATACGTCAGGCTGTTATTTTACTTACAATATACTGTAGGCAGGGGCGGATCCAGCGGGGGGCAGGGGTGCTGGAGCCCCCTACCCCCAACAGTCGATGGAGCTCCCCCAAAGCCCTCCTTGAATTTTTAGTCATAGGTGAAAAAGAGAAAGAAGATAGAGAAGGGAGAAGAAGAGAAAGAGAAAAGAAAGGAAAAAGAAGATGAAACTCCATATATGAGTTCTAGATTCGCCACTACCTGTAGGAACCTCATGCGCCCTACACTATGGCCTTGTTTAGTTGCTGCAAGTTGCAAAAATTCACTGTAGCGCAAATTTGCTGCAGGTTTTCAAGTTCAAAAAGTTGCTAGGGGTGTTTAGATGTAGGTTCTGTTCATGTCAGATTTGGTCTCACAATTCCCTCATTACTGTCTTGCATGTCCCTCATTACTGCCTTGCATGCATGCAAGGACCCAGCAAACTTGCGCATGCAACCAGAAACCATGCATGCAACTAGCAATGTCAAGCAGCTACACAGGGACATGCATGAACCATACAAACATACATCAAAAAAATTCAAACAATCCAATACATCTGAACCAGCAAATTCAACATGCATCCACATACGACACACGTACAGATGGAACAAAAATTCAACATGCATCAAGTTACAGCACAAGTACACAGGGAACAAAAAATTCAGGATCGGTTCATCAAACCAACAACAATGGAATCATGAAACTCATTCATCGCTGCAAACGCATCCCTAGTTTGAGGCTGATGATGCGGCTGTGTGGACGATGATTCTGGTGGCATATAGATCTCATCACGATCACAACGATCAAAGTCCCTATCCCGTATTCCGCTCATTCTAATGAAGTTATGAAGTGCCATGCTTGCAACAATAATTTCAGTTTTCTTATGTGTTGGATAACTTAGTATTGCGTTCAACATCCGCCACTTCATCTTCAGCACTCCAAATGACCTCTCAATTACATTCCGAAGAGATGAATGTGCATAATTGAAAATTTCCTTTTTACCTTATGGTTTGGGACCGTCTCGATACTCTGGAAGATGGTACTTGGTTCCCTTGTAAGGCGCAAGGTAACCAGGACGGTTGGGGTAGCCAGAGTCCACAAGGTAAAATATTCCTACACGATGAAGGGGATGTCAAAGTCCTGTAGGTGTCAATGCCTTGCACATGGTCAAATAGAAATGCATCAGATGTATTTACCTATAGGTGGGTGCGGAAATACATGGCTGTACTTGGTCATAGCATCGTTGAAACTCTCATGTCATGTATAGACCCAGGCCATCCAACAAGAAAAAGTGAAGCGCATGTCAAAGTCACATACTGCCATTTCATTTTGTGTTGTCATCCCCTTGCGGCAAATGTGCTGAACCATCTTACCACTAGGCACTACACTACGTATGTGAGTCCCATCTATAGCTCCTTTACAATTATTGAAGTACGGGTAGAACCTAGGGTTTCTCAATCTTGGATGTATTGTTCTGAATTGTGGGTCAACAGGCTTAATGATGTCTGCATCTAGCTTGACCACACACTTGAGAACTTTGGCAAACATGTTATGAACTGTTCCTAATGATCTCTCAAATATATCCTCTGCTTGCCTAACCGACTGTGGTGATCCTAACATCCAAAGAAACATTCCAAGAGCCTCAATGGAGCTACTCTTGGTACTAGACTTCAGTCCATAGGACTGTATAAGGAGGTCATGAAGCCTGTAGAATACAGTTGGAGTCATTCTAAACATATCATAGCAGTTGTTTGGATCACCTAACTTCCTCTCCACCCACTCTATCCCAGTCAGCAATGGTTCCCAATAGTCAGCCCTACTGCAGTATTTGTCAATATGCAAAGCATAGTGCATCATACCGTACAATGCCTCGGTCTCGTCTCTATCATCCAACAGAAGCAGCAAATCTTTGTCAATATCTGAATCATCAGAAATATGCCCATCACTTGGTTGAAAAGGTTCCTGCAAAAGAAGAAAAGCCAGCACACAGTCAGTACCAAAGTTGGTGCAAATCAATTTCTAGCTCCAAATCGAAACCTTGCTGTAGGAAAACATAAATAGCATGTCCATGGAAATTGAAATGACAAATATGCAATTCAAAATACATAAATGATGGAATTGTAGCTGCATTAGATGAAATAACAATGAACCACATAGTTCACTAGTACATACATAAACCACACAGTTCACATAGTACAAACATAAATAAATCAGATATGAAGTTCTAGTTGTCGACCCTGGCAAAGTGTTGAATTAGAGCAAGCCTGTCGCTTGGCTTTGTCCCAATGAAAAAAGCCATGTCGGTTTCATCCTTCATGATCTTCGGCACACCGAGCCATAGAGCCACGTTTTTCTTCCATTGCACCAACCTCTCTTGCCATCTCCTGCACTTTCATGACCTTCTCGTCCTTGGCTAGCCGCTTCTCTTTCAAGTGATCATGCAGCAGCATATTCCTTTGACCCTGCAGGGTGCCTATCCGCTTCATGTTATTCTCCATGCACAGAACTGCTTGGCTCTTGGACCTCTTGGTCGGATTTGAAGCAGTAGTACTGGTGCTGCTTGCTCTATTTGTGCCCACACTCGAAGGTGTACACACAGGCTCCTCCTCATCCTCCTCTGCTGCCTCGTCTTGAGCATCCACATTGTTGGGATAATAGCCGAAGCCAATGAACCCAAGCAACGGAAGAGATTGAGTAACTGGGACAAGCAACAATATATTACTTATCAACAGTGTTCTCGGGAATCAACAACCTTTACATGCGGGAGACGAGCCTCCTTTTATAGGGAGGTCAAGGGTCTTTACATTCCCTTTTTACCCTCAAAAACCAGGCATCATCCTCTAGACCATACAACATGAATTGTACAGGGGTATTTTAGTACATTTACTCCTCCCCATGTGAATGCGTAGACTTGTAATACCATGTTTGACTTGGCTTGGACTTGGTCTCCACCTGCTTCGCTTGCGAGACCGAGCTCTTTAGCTCTTCATTCGGCTTCATCCGGATCAGGACCAACCGAAGCCGTTTCCTCGCTCCTGAAAGCTAATGGTTTCTCCAAAAACCTGCATTATAGAGCAAACCGAAGCTATGCAATGACTCAATCATTGCTTTTGACACTCAATAGTATCAATACCTCACCAAATTGGCTTCTAGTACAATCGGGATGAAGCCGCTTTGATACACTGCAAGATGTGGTGCCCGAAGCCGATTGGCTTTGGTTTAATTTTCATGACCGAAGCCAATTTAGGGATCTATAGAGTAACCGAAGCTGATTGGCTTCAGCTCCCTTGTCCATTGCTGCCTTTACGCGTGAGAGAGAACAAAACAAGTAGAAGGCGTTTGTCGGCGGGCCAAATCCCCAACAGTAGCCCCTCGAGGACGAGGGCTTTCTTCAACAGGCCAAGCTCCACGAACTTTGGATTACTTGTCAGCCCGAGAAACGCCTCCTCCTTGTTGGAGAAAGCCCCCAAGTGTTTCTTTACGGTTGAATTTTGGTACCGTTGCCGTAACTTTGCTTCGGTTTGTTTGAATTTGAAGCGCTGGCTCGTTTTTCGAGATTTTTAACGGTCAGATTTTACCGCCCTATAAATAGGACCGAAGGGGGGGTAGAATTTTGCTTGCTTCGCTTGGCGATTTTCTCACTTAGCTTGCGTTTGACGCTTTCGCTTGCTTTGAAAGCTCTTGAATCTCAAGTTTTTGGCTTTTTCTTCTCGTTACGAGTAAGTTTTTGCTTTTTGTACTCTATGATTTCCTTCGTTTTTTTTCCTTTCTGTCTTTTTGCTGTTTCGTTTGCTTATTATTTTTTGTTTGTTCTAGCGGCTCGCACGAAGCAAACCGCTCGTCTGATTGACTCCAATTCCGAAGGAGACAATTCGGACGCTGTTGATATGGATGCTGTCGAAGCTCAATCCTTTGCTCAAGAGCTTGAGGTCAACGTGGCCGTCGCTCCAGAAGCTGAAATTGCTGTGGAAGCTGATGATAGGGGCAAGGATCCTATTGAGGGTGATCCCACCGGAGGCGATGACACAGAGGATGCCGAGTCTGTGGCCGGTGATGTCCTCGAGGATGTAGATGCCGATGTATCAGATCTTTTGGATTATCGGAAGAAGCCAAAGACCACTGTCTTTGGTAAATCCTTTGTTACCCCTGAGTTGATCCGCTTTTACGAGTCAAAGGGATACTTCAGCCGGTCACGGACGAGCCCCAGGCACAGAGACTACCCCGACACCCCTTGAGGACGAAGCTGTGGTGTTCAAGGAGTTCTTCTGCGCTGGGCTTCGGATGCCCGTTGATAATATAATTGCTGATATTCTTAGGAGGTTCGGATTGCAATTCCATCACCTCACTCCCAATGCTATCACTCATCTACTTCGTTTCTTTTGGGCTGTAAAAACGAATGCATCAGATGTTAATGCGGACTGCTTCGTCCGCTACTTTGAAGGGCATCGCCAAACCAAAAGTGTTAAGATTGACGGCTTTGAATATGAGCCAGATTATGGCAGCGTTACCTTCTGCGCGCGATGGAGGCAGACTGAATTGCAGAAGGTAGAACTTACCTTTTGCCAAAAGAACAGCTGGGACAAGAGTTGAAAAAGCTATTGGCTTTATGTCAAGGTGCCAGCGCTGGAGACTGTGTTAGAGGATGGAGCGAAGCAGATATCATTTCCTCTACACAGTTCTATTGGGCCTTGTGGTTTTGTTGCTTGCCCTCCGTTTAACAAAAATGCGCCCGGCTTCGACCGCTGCGAGAGCGCCTTTTACAAAGCCAGCCAAGTTTCTAGCAGTCGGGACTTGGTCGAAGAGGGATTGCTGTTGGGCTTAATATTTTATCCGCAGATTGGAAGCCATTTACAGTTGAGACGAGGCTCTACAGAGGGATTCCTCATGTTTGCTTTCCCAAGTTTGGGGTGAAGAAGGCAGAGAATATGTCTGACTTTGCTTTCGTTCAGTCTATCGAGCTGATGGCTGAAATTATTTGTGGGAAGTATACTTCCAAAGAACATGAAAGCTGTTTGGCTTTGGTGGATGGAGTCCGGCTTAACAGAGTCTTTGACGAGATGAAGGTTAGCTACCCTCAGCGCACGGCTCCATCCAAGCCATCTAAGAAATTTTCAGCTGAAGATCACCCCAGCTTGGTTCCTCCCACGAAGCCGGGTCGAGGTCGTGGGAGGAAGGGTCGTGGCGGAGGCCGTGGAAGCGGTCAATCAGACGAGGGCGGCGACGAAGCCGGAGGCAGCAAAACCGGAGCCCCCTCTAGCCGGGGCGGGAGCCAAAGCCGAGTATGCACCTCAAAGGTGGTTGCCACGAAAAAATGGGTTACTACTTCTTCCTTGGAGGCTTCCAAACGTCAAAAGCTTGTGAAGGCTTTTCCCGCCGTTCCGCTTTCCATTGCTCCTCCTTGTCCCGCTGCTTCGGCTGTAGAAGTGCCTGCTGCTGCCGCAGCTATGCAAGTTGATCCTGTAGCTTCCGCTGCAATTGATGTACCTTCTTCTGGAGGTTTGTTTCTTGTATATCTTGTCTTTTGGTTTTTAGCTTCGCTTTGCTTATTTATTTTTGTCTTATTACAGTTAAAGGCCGTTGTTGCACCTCTTCGTCGTGAGCGCCTACCTGGATGTATTGACGATGAAGAGGAAGTGAGCTACAGCCGTCTTCTGAGGGAGGATGAGACTAAAGATTTTGCTCTTGCTGAAGCTGAAGTATCATCTGTCCCGTTCCAGCCATCGTCCTTGGACTTGTTGGCTGGTGCAGCGGCCAAGTCCCTTCAGATTTTTGAGGGGCTTACGCAGACGGCTTCTGCTACTTTAGTTGCTAACATTGAGGAGCTTCCGCAGATGGCTTCTGCTTTTGAGACTGGGCAGGGTTCTGGCGATTTGGTGACTCCAGCAACTGCTTCGCCAGTTAAATTGACTCATCCATCTGATGCCGGACTCTCTGCCCCTATTATGGGCATTGAATCGGCTTCTGCGAAGCCAGCTCCTGAATCTGAAGGTACGTTTCGCTTTGTTAATTCTTTTATGCCCTTATTTTTTTTGATTTGTTGATTCTTTTACCTCAGGTGCAAGTTATACTGGTTATGGCCCCATCGCAGATCGCCTTCGGCAGAGTGGTTTTCGCCCTCCCAATGACATTCCAATTATTGCTCCAAAAGGTTACATTTTCTCTGTGTTGACGCGGAAAATCGGCGGTTGTATCCTCCGCGTGCAGCACACGAAGACCAGGGAGATCTGCTTCACTCCAGTGCCAGCCCACACTCCAGTTCAGGTTCGCAGCGTGCCAGTCAATTTGACCTGAAATTGACAAGGGGATAAAACAGTTAAATTGCTCTTTGATTGTGCCGGCTCTATTTCAGACGATGGAGTAACGTCGAATTTTAGCCAAGACCCAATCAGACACGTGTCGGCCGATACCAATCGGACCTTAAAATCGGACTTCATTGATGACGTCAATCGGACCAAATAATCGGACCTCAATCAGACATCGAATCGGACCTCAGAATCGGACCAATCAGGATCGGACCTTGATTGATATAACAGATCAGCCTTTGAATAATAAAGTAAAGCATAAAACAAGGCCAATATGTAAAGTAATGGATCAGCTGTGTCTTGAAACAAGATATCAAATAATCAAAGTGTAAGCCGATACATTGTCCATCTTGCCTAGTTGCCAGTTTGACTCATCTTATCGGACCATCTAACTAGCCAATCGGACCATAACTTTTTAGAG